>JAJKFI010000019.1:3332721-3364265 GCA_029204185.1 Lerista edwardsae
TACTCAGCTCTTGTTAGAGCAACCAGCGAATCTCAGACTGTTTTTAACAAGGACGGGTTGTGCAGGGTCTCTGGGTCGGACATGAACTCGCCAGGAGCTCCTATGCCTGAGGTAAAGTCTCAGCTTGGTGCCACAATGTGGGGCAGGGCAAACTACTGTATATGCAGGCCAACACCATTCCTCAGGTTTACATTTCTTTCATGGTTTTAAATTTTTGAAATGTGGTATTTTACAAATGTGACCCACTTTGGAGACTCCGGAATATAATCCAGAATTGTGCAATCAGTTTCACAGGCCCTGCTTTTAAACCTGCCGCTGGCACTGGTTGGCAGATACAAGGGGTTGGGTCTTTTCCCAGAGGCACCATCCTCCAAGAAGTCCTCTCTAAGGAGACCTGCTGGATGCCTCTTCAATGACATTTAAATGAACAGTAAAGACTTGTTTCTTCCACTAGCTTTCCTGCAGATATTTTTGCTGATTGGCCTGTGGTTTTTGTTAGTTTTTCCACCTACTGCATTCATTTTTATTTAAATTCATTGTTTTTACTGTGGTTTTGTACTGACTTTGTATTGTCTCTTGCCTGTGGCCTTGAGGGGTTTTTGAACTGGAAAGGCAGAAAAAGTTGCTAATTTTGAATGTAGTAACGTCAAAGGAACTGCTTGAGATAGCACTATTTTTCTGTTGTTGTTTTTTTAATGTCATGGGTAGATGGTTGGTCTCAAAGGCTCATTTGAATCCTTTCCTGAAATGAATATCTTAGAATACAAGGTCCTGGGTCCCATGTCCTCCCCGTTTCAAAGATGCCTTTGCCTAACCATCCAGGAATATAAAGACCAGACTTCCAACTCAACACTGTGCTGAAGGGACAGAATGAAAGCCGTTTCATCAGGACAGGTTATTCTATTTGCATAGCTCTTCTGAGTGATCCATTCATCCAAAAAGTCTTGCCTTTCCAATTCCAAGCAAGTGCTCAAGGCTGGTGAGTTATGATTTTCTTGCCTGCCTTTGCCACCTTTCCACTCTCCTTTAAAATGAGATACTTGTACCAAGCATGAAAGAAGTACACTTGTCGGCTCAGGCCAGCAGCATTTTTCCCCATGAGAAGAAGGCCAAAAAGCCGCAGAAATAATCATGTCCTGCTCCTTTGTGTCTGATTGCCGTATTTATTTCCATTTCATCACATTTCTACCCCACCTGCCCACCAAGATTGGATGTGGCTCACAATTCTTTTTAAACACAAACACTAAAACCAGCTTTAAAAAGCACAACCTAGAATAAAAAAATATACAAAACAACAAAGATACACAAGTTACGCCCATAAGGGAACAAACACATGCTTACCAAATTAAACTGTGAACCCCTAGCACTGCGGTCCGAGAACAAACCATGGTTCTATCAAATTTAGTAAATGTTCACCTAATTTAGTAAATGTTCACCAAATGTATAACATGACACTTATGCAACAAAACTATTATTTAGCTAGCAGAATTATACACCCCAAACACAGGGTTTGGGTTTGGGTTATGTTATGAAAATTTACTATTTTGGGGAGACAAAAACATTTTTTAATTATCAAATACTTTACAAAAATGACGAGAATATGTGGTTATCACTTCAGGATTATTAGGTGGTCTAAAATTTGGTGAACATTTACTATTTTGGGGAAACAAAAGTATTTCTTTTACGGAACGTTTTAATTAAATTTGGTGATCACTTAAACATGAGCCTTACAATAATAAGCATATGCCAAATTTGCTTGGTAGGTTCCTTTTGAAACTAAACCGGGGCGGGGGGGAGGTTACATTGACCCTCATAGCATAATGGTGGTGTTCCACCATCTTTGTTGGGGGTGACAGTACCTAACTATTGGGCAAGCAATGGCTACAAAATCAGCCCACCCACATGCCCTGGCTTCCATACGGTTTCAAATGCAGTCATTTCTGGGACCAGGGCTGTGCATGCAGGGGGGATGGAGTGACTGTACAGGTGCAAGGTGACCTCATGTCACCTTGCCTCTGGGTACCTCCCCCAGTTATGCTATTGTAGTCAGCCATTGTTGGTACCCAAGAAGGAGCCTGGCAAGGAGTCCCAAAATTAGGAGGGTGTTACAAAAAATTAACCATCTGGAGGCAGAGACATCTTGTGAAGGGTCTCAGATGATAGTTCCAGTAGACAAGCAGGTTCATACACTACTCTTTTTCAGTGTACACAGAAGCTAACACCACTGCCTTCCAGTATGCATTTCTTCTCCCGTCCTGGTGTGGACTCTGTGACCGAAATCCTTACCCTTAATAAGAATCCCTTTGCAGTCCTGAGACAACCAGCTTGGGAGAAGTCTTACTGAAGCCAAAGAGGCAATTGGGATAAGCAGATAAAACACAGTTCAGCTGTGGCATGAAAGTATGAGCAAAAGGGAGTCTGTAAAGGAGATAAATCTAAATTTGGGAGGAAAGTTCCAACAATCGTGCTCTGAGGAGACCTTCGGCCTAAGAATGTGCATTACACGCAAAACTTCTAAAGCTAGTGAGACAAATCCATGGATCATTGCAAAGCCTCTGAATAATGCAACAGTGGGAAACAACAGAGACAATGACATATTTACAGTTACTGTTAATATTAATATTGTTGTTTTAAAATATCTTTGTTTTCTCTCTTTGGGCTCTGCAGCAATAAATATTTGAAACCTGAAGTCGACGAGCTGACAATTTAATTTATTTGATAGGAAAGCTTCTGGTTTTTCAGAACGAATTCAAGCAGGAAAAGAAATATTCAGTAAGAGGTTCCATTTTTGATACTATCTCTGAGATGTCACTAGGGTTGCCAACTCAAGCTGAAACTATTCCTGGAGATGATTTTTTTTTTTTTTGGTTTTGGTTGAACAGGATATAATGTTGGAAATTCCCTAGGGCCCTGTCAAAATCTCTAGGACTGCTCTCAGCCGACAGCTAGAGATCAATGCTGATGTCTGGAGACTCCAGGTCAGTTTTGGAGGCAATCCTAGTTACCACTGTGTTGCAATGATCGGTTTTGCACTAGTTTCAATGTGTCTGAAATTGAACTGGCAGGGTGTGCAAGTCTCTGAGATTGCAGTTGGTCTCTGGAACCTTACCTACTGCACCACTAATGTCCTGGACTTCACCAAGCTAGGCCAAGTAAACATCGAAGGAGCAATGCTGGACTCATTGCTAATCTGGATTAGCAAGTTTAGGGCGCAATCCTAAACTGCACTGGAAAAGGCAGGCTGGTGGGCCTGCGCTGTATGCAGTGCAGCTTGGGAACAGGCTGGAGCCTCCATGGGGCAAGGGCATGTCTGTCCCCTTGCCCCAGGATGGGCATCAGCCACTCCATGGGCTATTCAGATCTGCACCCACTATATAGTCGCTGCAGGTCCAAGCATACGGCACGGCCAGAATCGAGGCAGTGTGGGCTGGGGATGGGCATTTGGATGCTGCCTAACGACCGCATCCAGGTACCACCCCCCTCCCCTGGCTGGCCCACCCCCAAACACCTGCCCTCACATCTTCCCCCCCACCCAGATTAGCCCCTGTGCCAGCCAAACTCAGCTGGCACAGGAGTGGCCTACCTTCAGCATCTACCAGCGCTCCAGGGCTGACGCAACTGCTTGCATTGGCCCTGTGTGCCTCGCACTGGCATGACAGTGCTTGACAGCACTTTGGCCAACACCACAGAGCTGACGCAAGCAGCTTGCATGGGCTCTAGGGCGCCACTGGATTGCACCCTCAGTCATCCGACCTTCACCTTGTAAAACCCATATCTCCAAACCAGCCCAGCAAATTTAGCAACGGGTTGAAGGAATACAGACTCCTTTTCTTTTCCTTTCTTTTCAGGCCTGCTTTTGGACACTCTACCCCAGCCAGGCATTGACTATGCCTTCTTCTTCCTGATTTCTGCTCTGTTATTGCACTACTGAGGCCTCTCTCAGCCACACTCAGGGCATGGCAACATCTATAATTCCCACTCACTTCCATGGCACAGGTTTGCAGCCATGCGTGGGACTGTTGCCTTTTTTGCTTTTGTAATTATCACTCCTGTTCTTGAAGCACTGAAAGGACACAAGCTGAATAGCTGAAAAGGAGTCTTTGCTTAAACCTCCAAAACCTAAAAAAAGACACTTCTAAAATGATAAGAGATGGACAAAGTTTAACAGGACAGGCAGGAAACATCTAACGTCCCATGCATGAAATGCATCCAAAGAGAGCAACAAAAAGAAACTCCAGAAAGTCTAACAGAATCCTCAGAAAGTGAATATGAATTTAAACATAGTCCAATGAGCTGAAATGAAGTCAGCACTGGACTTTCTTCATCTTGGATGATTGTCTGCTCTGGACTTTCTAGTGTCTTTTAAGAGCCAGAGCGCTAAGGGGAATTTTGTTCCTTTCAAGAATTAATGGATTCTTTCAGTTCTTCAATGTCCACATGAACATTACAATTCCAATTTAGACGCTGTGCTTTCAGGTGTAATCTATTGGTTTATTCTATTTGTTTTCATGATGATTGCTAGTCAGCAACCTGGAAAATAGAGATCTCAAGGCTAACTGGTTTTTAAAATCTGACTGCATACCTTGAACTCGTGAACCAAATCTTTGAGGTCCCTTCTACACATTTCCAAGGTGCCGATGTTTTTCACGTCTCTGCTCCTAGCACAAAAGGTCACACAACTTGGGCCAGTGCTGTAGAAAGTTGATTGTAAGGCCACACATGGCAAGCACTTAGCATGTGTTCAGGTTCACGGATTAAGGCAAGAAATGCTTCAACTCTTCAGCAGCATCAATTAAGATGCGAACTTGCAGGCACAAACCAAAGGATGCTTCTACTTACAGAGTGCAATCCTAACCTGGAGTTAGGCCAGCACAGTTAGGCCAGCACAGTTTGGCTGGCACAAGGGACACCGTGAAGCATCTATGGACCACTCTCGGAGTCAGGGAGGATGGCGCATGTCTGTGACTCGGAGAGTGGTCCAAACATACTTTACTGTGTTCTTTGTGCCAGCCTAACTTTGCTGGCCTAACTCCAGGTTAGGATTGCACCCACAGTTCAATAAAGGAAAATGTGCTTCTTCTCGGGCTATTATTACATGTAATAGACATATATAATAAAGCTCAGAGCCCACTATCAGTGAGCATCAGTGTAGACTGTCCTGAAAGATTCACAGTGGCTGTCAGGGGTTGCTTGCAGGTAAATGTGGTGCAAGCAGCTGAACAAGCATCCCATTATCAGACAGCATCCATGTAGGCCTCTTGGGAAGATACTGCACACCCTACTTGCTAGAGTTCATCCACTGTTGTCTTGGTGCTGTTGGTGGCTGAAGTGGCGTAAGCTATCAGAATTATTCTGCTTACTTAGAAATCTTGTTTCATAATTATACCAATAAATCCTGCTTTCTTCATCCACTGGTGTGTCCATTGACTCCATATGTGAAAAGAACTGTTGCCTCTTGCAAAACATCCTCCTACATGTTGCGGTGGTAGTCCTTGTTATGTATCCAGAAGGATAGCAAGGGTTAAGCCTGAGCAAGAGGGCTGGAGGGGTAGAGCTAATCACCCCTCCAATCAGGAGACCTGAGCTAGATGAATCCTGTAGAGCTGTTAGGCCTGTTGCCTGTGTTCAGTTTATAATCTGTAGCTGTTACAATAAAATGCTTAACTGCACCTGCCTTGTCAACTCATTGAATCTGCAAGGAACCCAGTATTTTACAGTCCTTCCTACATAATAAGCATGAATGCAGTGGGTAGCCAGAGGGATGAAAAATCGAAAGTTTTTCATGGCTCCCAACCAAGTCGTATATGTGTCCCCTCCCCCTTGCCACTGGAGCCAGTCGGGATGATGAAAACAACATGGAAGAGAAGTCTCCGCATTTTCATCACCCTGATTGGTTTCAGTGGCAAGGGGGAGGTGCTTACACTGGCTCAATTGGAAGCCGTAATAAAACCTACTATACCGGTTTTGCACCCCTCTGGCTATGCCACTACATGTGTCTGCAAAATCATTCTTTGGGCTCCTTCATTTGTATGACGGCTGTATGAGTGAAAATTTATTGGTTGGCTCAGCATGTCCGAAAGCTAATCATTATATCTGATGAGATGTGGTCTGAAGTCACAGTACAAGCTCCTTGCTGAAGCTATGGAGGTCTGGCTGTCGTCTGTTCCTGGATGGGTGACCGCTTACTACCTTAGAGCAGTGTGAGTGTGTCTAAAATATGTAATGAGCGTGGGACCACAACACACAGCAAAGTGTACTTTCTCATTGGTCAATGGGGAAATTATGTTAAATTGCCTCCTTGTTGAAGACGGCTGAGTTGTCACTGATAATGAACTTGGAATCCCTCCTGTATAGCTGCTGCTGAGCAAAACCGTCACTGCACAAGCCAAATTAAAGTGATTATTCATGGTTATGGTTTGTCTGAATGTGTGTCCTCCAAACCCACATATTTGGAAACGTAAGAGCTGAGAACATCTTTGCAGCTTTGGCATTGTTCAAATAATTCAGTGATGTCGGGGTTTCTTCTTAATGTTTAAGGTGAAGATATATTTGTGACATGAAGGACTAGGTTTCCTTTCCCCTTTCTGATCTTTCCTGTGGGGTCTTTCCAGTTTAATATACTTTGCATATAAATTGACAGCTGAAGGTGGAATAAAGCTACGGATGCCTTGGGGAATATTTTTGGACTGTGACTAATGCTCAAACTGGCATGGGGTTATACAAGCAATTCCTAGAATCTCTGTCAGAGATGATATAAGGGGGAGACAGAGCAAGAATATACACACATTCTGAATTCCTCTTACACGTAGTATTCTGTGCAAATATGCTTCCCTTCAGTTCAATATATTTGAATTGTTGCCTACCGTTCCTTAGCGACATGAAACGTATGTCTGTGGCCACCACTGAGAAGATAAACTGCCTAGCTGTTTTAACACTCAGCCATCTTTCTCTGTTCTCCATATGGAGACCTGCCTATTGCTTTTCTTTACTAATTTGTTTGACATCCTTTCTCATACGCCTGTTGATAAAATTCTTCCCTGCATTGAAATAAAGGAGTCATCATTACCATGAAAGGTCTTGAGAATTGTGATCTTAAATAGTTGAGATTTACTAAACAGATCTGTTATGGCCCAGTCCAACCTAACTCCCTCCCCCATTGGATTGGGCTGCCAGTTTTTTTCGTGGAGACACATTTTTCATTCTTGAGATTTTTTTTTGTTTTTGTTTTTAATTGAATTAGCATAGTGGAAACCACGGCAAAAATCAAGGATGGGGTATAGAATGAATGAACAGTAGCAATTAACAATGAGTTTCCCAGACTTTTTATAGAATCCCAGGTCTACCTCTGAAGCTTCAGGATCAGTGTCAAGATTTAAGTCTACAATGGGTCTTAAACTAGTGACCAGAAAGACATGAGCAGTGTTACTAGATACAAATGGGTACATAGTGCATATACCTTTAACCATTGCATAAAGGTAAAAAAGGGTAAAGGTTTCCCCACAACCTAATGGTCTAATCGTGACCGACTGTAGGGGGCAATGCTCATCTCCCTTTCTAAGCCGAAGAGCCCGTGTTTGTCCAAGGACAAACTTCCGTGGTCATGTGGCCGGCATGACTCTATGCCGTAGTGCACGGAACTCTGTTCTCTTTCCACCAAAGTGGTCCCTACTTATCTACTTGCATTTAGATGCTTTCGAACTGTTAGGTTGGCAGGAGCTGGGAAAACCGACGGGAGCTCACTCCGTCACACAGTCTTGAACTGCCAACCTTCCGGTCAGCAAGTTCAGCAATAGTGGTTTAACCTGCAGCACCACCATGTCCCACAACCATTGCATAGAAGAGGGAATTTTGCCAGATGCAGCTTTTTAAACCCTTCCATGTTGAGCTGCACTTGCCAAAATTCCCTCTTCCATGCAATGCTTAAAGGTATAAGCAGTTTGTCCCTGTTTGCATTTGATAACACTAGATGTAGGAATTAAGTGTGTGCACTACCCTCCCTTCCACTTCTAGCCATACTAAGGAAGCCTCTATCACATCAGGTCAGAATGGACAAGATGATATTCTTGAACTCTACAAAGTTCGTCCATAAATACTCTTTCCTGGACCAAATGTCTAGGAGACCTGGTCTTGTTAGCAGGGCCAGCAGCAGCTTGTTGGGAGCAAAGTCCTACACCGGGCCCTGCGCCCACCATCTCATGACTCATTGACAGTAGTGTCCCTACACAAGGAATGCTGCAAGAAATATTAAATTTCAATATTCCACTCAAACCAGAAATATTTGTATTAAATATTTTAACAGAAATTCAAGATATAAATATGAAACATATTGTTATTCATGTAACAACGGCGGCTAGATTACTATTTGCACAGAAATGGAAAGACGACGAAACCCCGAACATGGAACAAATAATAGGGAAAATTTATGAAGTGGCAGAGATGGACATTTTAACAGAAAGATTAAGAGAGGGCAAGATTATTAAGATTAAACAATACTGGAAAATGTTTTATGATTGGATAGATATGCAATGTTGAATGGTAAAGTAATAAAAGATTAGTACTGATTATATAGTTCAATGTTGAATATTAAGATATTTCATAATTTATAAGTAAAGAAGATTTTGGATATATTGAGTATGAAATAGATAACCTTAGAAATGATATTTTTTAATTGGATTGATGATATTTTTAAGACATTATGATGCATTGCAAGGTACCTACCTAATGTGTTTACCTTTGTTTAACCCATTCCTTTGTTTTCTGTAACCCTATCCCATCTCTTTTCTTAAAAATTAATAAAAACAATTATGAAAAAAAGACAGTAGTGTCCCTACAGGGAGGGAGGAGCTCTAAGTGTAGCAAGGAGCCTTACCCTGTCATCAGCGATGGGATCTACAAATGACTTGGGGGAACGGAGGGTGGGACTTAGATGGGACTACCGTTTGATTGGCAGCCCGTCTGTGCACTTCCACTTTCGTTCCGCTCAACCCGCGGCCGTCCCTGGCCTCGGAGGGGGTGCCTGCTCACCTGGGGGGAAGGGGGGGGCCCGCCCAGCAAAGTCCCGCCCAGCAAAGTCCCGCCCTCCGTTCCCCCAAGTCATTTGTAGATCCCATTGCTGCCTGTCATGTAAATCCTTCCTCTCCCTTGCTTCTGTAGCCAGTAAGCAAAGCCAAGACGTTGCTTTTCCCAGTGAGGATTGGCTAAAACGGTGCAGGAAAGACTACTTGCAAAACTTAGAACTCCGCACCCCCCTTAGGGATGCCACTACCCATTGTGGACCACCACTGACAGTAGTACTGAGGATGGTGGGGATAACATGGTTAAGTGGGCCCTCTAATAGGCATGAGCCCTCGGCCAGTAGCTACTCAGAGCAAAATCCTAACCTGAACTGAGGCTGGCACAGTTAGGCCAGCAAAGTTTGGCTTGTACAAGGGCCATTGTAAAGCCTGTTTGGACCACTCTCGGAGTCTGGGAGGATGGCACATGTCTGGGTGCTGGCCTCTCTGACTCAGAGAGTGGTCCAAACATACCTTATGATGTCCCTTGTGCCAGTCAAATTCTGCTGGCCTAACTGTGCTGGCCTAACTCCAGGTTAGGATTGTGCCCTCAGTTAACCTTGAATGCTACCCCTGTTTGCTAGCAGAAGGATAAAGTCTTCCACTTTGAACCGAGTAAGAGTTGGATATAGCACTAACATACTATTTTAAAGAATCAGCTGCAGCCTATCAATTGATGGCTGGTTCATGCTCAATACTTGTAAAAACTTGCATAGATGATATTCTGAGCAGGGTACACTTACCCAGTCCTTTCTGGCTCTGAAATTCAGCATCAAATCAAGCACTAGTGCAAAGTCCCTCTATATACTGTATCTAATAAGTACAAAATGACTGTAAAAAAAAAAATGCAGCAAATGTTATTTATTACATTCAGGTCAGTAGGTTTATGAACATTCTTATTCATGAATTTTCTCCAGTTCATGAATTGGGTTTTTTGCAAAAGGTATTTTAGAACTGTGTAAATACACCTGTCTACTGGAAGATAGGAACTTCAATAGGGATTCGCAGCACTCAGTTGCTGAAAATATGCATCCTTCACTGACAACAAGGAGTGTTGTTTTTCCCCACTCTCTCTTTAATTATAGGTGTCACTCCAATATCTCCTGACAGCAAATACATTCTGAAGGCAAAGTTTTGTTTTGTTTTGTTTTTTTGCATTGGAGACTGGCTCTTCCTAACAATATCTGACAATTTGAGCCTGAACATTTTTGTCTACAGGTAAGTAATCAGTTTTTCAACAATGTGGGTCACAGCAAGTCTTTGCAAGAGGGTGACATGCAGAAGCCCTACAGTGCTGCAGCCTTTTGTTCAGATCGATGGTCTTTATTTATCATGATCTTAATTAGAAGGAGCCTTGAATCCCTGGAATTCCTGGTACTCTCTGGAATACCTGCTAAGGAACCAAGATAGACTCAGGAGAGACAGTGCCAGGGATGTAGCTAAAGAAGGGCAGGGGGATGCAATTACACTGGGCAACAAGCTTTAGAGGGGCAACAAGTGGCCAAATTGTGAAAACCTTGGTAAGTACGAGTGATATCATCATGTTATACATCATTGGAAAGTCACTTAATGCTGAATGCAATGAAACAAAATGTGTTGGAATAACTGAATTCTATCAAACATTATGGCACACAAAAACAAGAAAATAAAAATACAACCGTGATGTCACTTCCTGTTGTGACATCACCTCTGGGGTATCATATCTCCCTCTGCACTGGGCTACACTTTCATTAGCAACACCAGTGGACAGTGCACATTTTGAACGGGCAACACCAAGTAACAAAGTAATAGATTGGCAACCTTATCAACTATTTATATGTTGTATACAACTTTTAAGTTTCACATATAGTCATCTAAAAGTAGTTTTCATTTAATGGCTAACTTAAGCATGTGCCTAGCACTTTTCCAGTGCATTCAGTAAGCTTGAAAGTACCTATATGGGTTGGATGGAAATTACCTCTTGTCTATGGAGCAGTGGTTCTCAAACTTTTTAGAACTGAAGCACACTTTTTAGAAAGGAGTGTTCGTTGGGACCCAATGGAAGTGATGTCATTAACCTTGAAGTGATGTCATAGCTGGAAGTGCCATCAGTGTGACATAATTAAATGACAGTCCTGAAATGCAAACTGGCATTCTTGGACTGCAGCAATTGTGCAATCATGAAACATCCCTGACAGACAGAAAGCAAGGTTAGAACAAAATATTATTGAAAAACACTGACGTGTATAGGTCCAAACTGTGGATTTTTTTCCCCCTTGAGTCTAAAGTTAGGAAAAGCACAGCTTTCTTTTTTGGACTCATGCTGAGTTTGCAGGCCTGGCAATTACAGGAATGATCTTTTGATGTGGAAAATAAGCAGATTTATTATGGAGGTAAACGAGAGGAGAATAAATATGGAACCTCATTATGCCATTGTCACAAACTCTCTACATTTAAGCACAGATGAAATAAATACATATTATTTTGCAGTAAGCTAAGGCTGCTACCATGAATGGCAAATGCATGTAACACAAGGAGTTTCTGTGTGTGAAAAACAAGAATCTTGGCAAGCTTGCATTTTTTATATACTAAATTCTTGAAAACCGCGATTAATCATTTACTTTGTCTTTTGAAAGGCAGAAAGTCTTTGCTGCTCTTTTTCTTTGGCAATATGTGATGCAAACCCAACCAGGTGACATTAACGCATTATGGGAGCTATTCCCCACTACGCAGAATCAATCAACCGTTTTTCTCACATCCGTGTAATTGAATCTGTTTTTCACCTGTAAATTTTTCAAGTTACATTTAATCTGAAAAATAAATTCCAGGCTAGAGTACCGTAAAAGTGCAACACCTGTGAAGAAGCGCTGCTGAATGTGTCAGACAAGGTCTTGATTAGAATTGATTTCTATGATCATATGAATGCGCTGAAATATTGTAAGCACACATGCTGATAAATTCAGTTCCTCAGAACTCAAATGTTGGAATGGATAGACAATGGCCAAGTAGTACTGAATCTATATAGACAATGCCTTATCTTTATTGCTGCTTTGCTGGTCCTTTGATCCACAAGCTGGACACTGAAACTGACAGGATTCAGTGTTGTTGTAGACTTGCATGGATGTTCAGCATTAGTTCTGCAGCAGGCTGTTCTTTGCAGCCCCTTTACACAATATCCACTATACTTTTGGACTTGTTTGTAGCTAGGTGATCTAGCCCTATTCACAACAAGGCTCAAGCCTCTGCTGTTTGTGGATGGTCCATTTGACTGAGAATGTGGAGTTCAACTTGTTTTGGATTGGTTCATACTCCTTCTTAAGGATCAGTTCACAGTTGGCCTTCCCCCCTCCAGGTAACCACCACTCACCCCTCACCTCATTGGGTGATGCCGGTACTGAGGTCAGCCCCTTAGGTCAGCCCAATCACCTGAGCCCTCCGATAGGCTTGGGCGGTTGGCCAGTGCTCAACTTAGTCATCCTCTACCTAATTGGATAAGCAGTAACTCTGTTGATTCTTTAGAGTCCAATCTAAAGAATGCATGTCGACTCAGAAGTAAGTCGTTAATGGGGCTTACTCCCAGATAAGTGTGGGTAGCATTGTAGCCTAAGTCATTAAAAGCCTGCACCCAAGTTGGTGCACAACAATAAGGCAAATACAGCAAAATACAAATCTGATAACATCAGCACATCCAAAATAAGTGGCATAACAAACACTAACCATTGCAGAATCAAATATCACACACTCTGATGAATGGCAGTTGGAAGGGGTGAGTTTTGCATCCTTTCTGTAAAGCTGCTGAAGAAACTGCATCCGGAGGGAAGATTGTCACCCTAGAGCTGTGGTACAAATATAAAGGCCCTGTATGAATCAAAGTTGCCCTTCTCTCATGTGGTGAATTAATCTGAAGGAGGACCTGAGCAGAGGAGCAGAGGAGGTATGGGGAGACAGTGCAGGAGGAGGTGATCTGGGCAAACAATGTGGCTCAGATCTTTCAGACTATAATTAAATGGCTAGAAGGAGCACCTTAGATTGCACCTAGAAGCAAATTGGAAGCCTGTGCAGCTATTACAAGACAGGCTGAATGTCTGAGCACCTTTCTATGGCTCATCAGAGACATGCACCAGCATGTTGCACTAGCTGAACTGTCCAAAGTTTAACTCTTCTGTTTGAAGCAGATGACATTATTGCTGCACAAATCAACTTAGTGGCAATTATAGTGGCATATAGCAGCTTGCAGCAACTATACTTGTGTGTGTATGTGTGTGTGTGTGTGTGTGTGTGTGTGTGTTCAGTTAAAATGATTACAGCAGGCGACCACAATGGCTGCAGGTTAGACCATAGTGGCTGTACAAATCTGACCAGCATATAGCTTAAAGGTAAAGGTTTCCCCACGACCGAATGGTCTAGTCATGATTCACTGTAGGGGGCGGTGCTCATCTCCGTTTCAAAGCCTGTAGAGCTGGCATTTTGTCCAAGGACAAGCTTCCGAGGTCATGTGGCTGGCATGACTCTACACCGTAGCGCATGGAAAGCCGTTCCCTTCCCACCAAAGTGGTCCCTATTTATCTACTTGCATTTAGGTGCTTAAAGACTGCTAGGTTGGCAGGACCTGGGACAAGCAATGGGAGCTCACTCCGTCGCGCAGTCTTGAACTCCCAACCTTCCGGTCGGAAAGCCGAGCAGCAGCGGTTTAACCCGCTGTGCCACCACGTCCCTCATGCATATAGATTACCAGGAAGTAAATTTTACTGAGAGCTCAATCCTAATCTAGTTAGGCTGGTACAATTATGCGAGCAAGGTTGGCTAGTGCAAGGACCACCATCAAGCGCATTTTGCCCACCCTCGGAGTCAGGGAGGATGGTGCGCATTTGTGTGCTGGCCTCTCTGACTCCAAGAGTGATCCAAACATACCTAATGGTGTCCCTTGTGCTGGCCACACTTTGCTGGCCAAACTATGCCAGCCTAACTCCAGGTTAGGATTGCACCCCAAGTTTAAGAAAACGTCTTCGGTAAGACTGCATAGGATTGAAGCCAGGGCTGACTTGCAAGTCCATCCTTTTGTATATGTAGTGACATTGGGACATACATACGAATTTGTGCTCAACCAGAGGAAATTAGGATTTTTTCCTTTGCTTTTGAAATTTTGCAGAGTTTCACAAAAAAGTTTCCAAGGTGCCATTATGAAAAATGAGTGCTCTTTGGGAGTCGGATATCTCCTTGGGCTAGTGGGACTAGTCCCACGTTTCTTTGAATCTTGGTCAAAAGCTTTTCAAACTACAAGGATTGGAACAAAAGTAATGCCTCCTATTTTTGTTTTACAAATCAGGCACTACATGAAGTTGTAAGTTTGACTGAGTGGACACTAGGGATGCAATCCTAACCTGAAGTTAGGATGGCACACAGTTAGGCCAGCAAAGTTTGGTCAGCACAAGGGACACCGTAAAGTATATTTGGACCCAGACGTGTGCCATCCCCCCCTCCGACTCCAAGTGTGGCCCCAACGCGCTTTATAGTGACCCTTGTGCCAACCAAACTTTGCTGGCCTAACTGTGCAGGCCTAACTCCAGGTGAGGATTGCACCCTAGATATGTTTAGTTTCACCACGAGTGTGAGAAACTGTAATTCAATCTGCGTAATGAAATGGAAACTTCAAGGCAAATCATTTCAAACAATTTATTATTCTGTTTGAGAGATGTGTGAATGTTAACTTTCTTATGGGAAAGCACCCCTTTACCACACACACACACTTTACCAATGCCCAGCACTGCATAGCTGGGCTTCTTTCAGAGAAATCACAAAACCTTAATTGCTCTTGAAGCAACAAGGCTGAGCAATCATCCTTGTGATGAACCATTTGTGATACAATCACCAGCGAGTCAGGAGTTAGCCTTGACTACAGTCTCTCAACACGTCCTTAAGGGAGATTTGCCATCCTCAAAGCCACAAGGTTGCACACATTGGTAGGAATAGGTATGTTGATACATGGATTGTTGAGAAGTAATGGAGACACCCCCATTGCTGTAAGTCCTGTAAGGACCTGTCATCACTGATCTTACTTTGCAGTACTTGGAATCCATTCACTGTCGAGCTGAATTAAAAAAAAAACACGCACACACAACTCCACTGTTGATTACTCCAGTCACAGTAATGAATCATCTGCGAACTTTCTGCACAGAGCAAAAGTGCAGCCATTGATCTCTGACACCAGGAACATACACTTCTGAAAACAGAGAATAGAAGGCTTAAACAAGCATGATAATAAGCAGGTCATCATCACTTCAGGAGCTTTCACGGGATAAGCTGTGATTCCTCAGACTATTTCTTCTACAATTGCTCCTGTAAGCGTCCTTATTGCTAAGGGCTGTTCTTCATGCAATATTATAGGTTGCTGATAAGGAAATTTGATTATTTACCCATGCTAGAGCTCTGCTTTTGACATTCATATAGATTTTTACAATTTGGAGATAAGAAAGATCTACATGATAGGCAGCCCAATCCTATGCTGCCCCAGAGCCTAGAAGAGCAGCGGGGCGGAAATGGTCGTTGCTCTTCTTATGAGCCCAGGGCAGGAGCCAGAGCCTCTTAGGTTTGGTCCCTTTCCCTGTGTAAAGCCCTAGGTGCCCCAATGGCTCTCCTAAGATCTGTGCCCACTATTGAGAGGATACAGAGCTGAGGAGGCCCATGTAGGTCTGTATGGCTTGAGAGGGGCCATAAGATATGGTGGAGGAGTCCTCCCCCCTGACTGCCCTCTCGCTGCCCAGTTCTGCCCCTCCCCACCTTCCCCCACACTGAAAAGCTATAACGCCACCTGGTGGCAACACTCACCAACGCCCGTGCCTCTTCATTGTCCTTCTCGTACTGATGAGCAGCACTGGTTGGCTTGTTGGTTCGAGGCTAGCACTGACTTTAATGTGTCTTATGGCACTTTTACGACATCCAGTGCTGGCAGTACAAGAGTACCGCCAGCATCAAAGCCTGATAGGATCGAACCCTAAAGTACCTCCCATGATCTTGGTATCCCCCTAATCATGTTTAAATACATATGGAAATCTAGTGTGAAATAGAACATTATAAAGCTCTGACGCTGTGGCAAAATAGGGTGGGAAACATTTTTTTAAACGAATGTCTTCTGTACTGATAAGCACAAGGAATGCTTATAGTTCCTTAAACCCAAGCCTTTGCTTTGCTTTGCTTTACCAACAATCACTATTAGGAATAGAAAATCTGGTTATAAAATAAATCTGAGGGCTTGCACTAATGCATTCAAGATTATTTAATTTATTTACTGTACTTCTATCCCACCTCACTGAAGGCGACCCAATAAATTATCTTTGATTAATTCCATGTAGTGGAATTGGATTTAATTTATTTGCATGCAGTATAATTTTTATGATTTGCAGAATAATTCTCATATATCAGTTTTGATATCAGAATTGATGGTTTGCTGAGATGGTTTGTGAAAGTTTGCTGGGACGAATAGGGATAATTGTTGTCTACACCATCCTGGTGTACAGCTGTCGTATAAGGCTCTTAATGCTGTGAACATAATGCTGTTGTCAGGCCAGTCGCGGCTGCTACCACAAAGTGGCAGAAGCTTCTCATTCCTGCCACTGGCTGTGCTGACTCCAGTAAGTTTCAGTGGGGGCATGTCATGAGTGGGGAGGGTGACCTGAACATTACCAGTGGGAACAGGATCCTATCCCATATTTTCAAACCCACCTCTCCCCCTTTTTCTCCTTGGGCTTACACCAGCGATATGGCCAACATGTGTCTAAAGATATCCATAGGCCACCAGGAAGCCTATCCAGAGGTAGGTAGAAAGTGATTCTACCCCTAGTGATTAGATCTCTCTCTCTCTCTCTCTCTCTCTCTCTCTTTCCTCCTTGACCAGTTAGCAGAGTAATTTAAAAAAATCAGGAGCCTCACTCATCTAATTACAGAACTATATATTCTAGTAAATATACACTGCATTATGTTCTGAGATGTATATACAAAATATACAAAAAAGTCAAAATATTGTTGTATTTGGAACATTTGGAACAAAATTGCCTGTATTTGGAACAAAGTTGCCTTATGACATTTCAAAATCTGATGTGGGTTTTTTTTTTTTGTAAAGAAAATCTCAATTTAAATACAAATTTATTTATTTATTTATTTATTTATTATTAGATTTTTACCCCGCCGTATTGTGCCCGAAGGCACCCAAGGCGGCATTACAATATATATATAAAAACAATATAACAATTCACAATTAAAAACAATTAAAACAGAATTAAACAATACAATCAAAAATTAAGAACACAATTAAAAACAAATTTAAAAACAATATAAAAACAACAAGCCCCGTGGGTTATAATAACCAGCCAGCCTGTCAACAATTAAAAGCTTTTTGGAATAAAAAGGTCTTCAGCCCCCGCCGAAATATAAACAAAGAGGGAGCAGTTCTCAATTCTAAGGGGAGGGTGTTCCAGAGTTGGGGGGCCACCACCGAAAAGGCCCTCTTCCTGGCCGCTGCCCCTCTCACTTCTCCTGGTGGCGGCACAGTCAGGAGGGCCCCCCCAGATGATCTAAGAGTATGGGTTGGATTATATGGAAGAAGGCGGTCCCTCAAATACCCCGGACCCGAGCCGTAAAGGGCTTTAAAAGTCAAAACTAGCACTTTGAATTGAGCCCGGAACAGAACCGGCAGCCAGTATAGTCACCGAAGCAGCGGCTCGACAGAGTCAAACCGACGTGCTCCAGCAACCACCCGAGCCGCCGCGTTCTGTACTAGTTGTAATTTCCGGACCGTCTTCAAAGGCAGCCCCACGTAGAGCGCATTGCAATAATCTAATCTAGATGTCACTAGGGCATGGGTCACAGTGGCCAGGTCCGCACAGCTCAGGTACGGCCGCAGCTGGCGGATCAGCCGAATCCTGTACTATAAATATCCTGAAAATAAACTGTACATTTTCCATGAATGTTACAATAAACTTGGACTTGGACTCAGGGTCATTTTTATTCAGATTTGCACAAAAAAATTTGTCGAACTCCAATTATCTCTGGCTATTAGGTAAAGACCTAACTTACAATGGCCATATTGTCCTGCCCCAGAGGTAGGCTAAAAATAAAAAGAATGTATAATAATTTGGGAGTAGACATGACGTAGATCTAATGTGTTCAGACATGGTCTGATACTGAACAATGTGGATCTGAAGTAAATGTTAATCCCATCTTTTCAAAATATCAAATGGAATTGGGTGACTAAACCTCTTGCTAAGATAGCATCTTAATCTCTCCTAGAAAGCTTCCATGCCCTGTTTACAGTTTAATTACTCTATGGAAATGATTTGCTGTTCCATTTGGAAGCACTTTGGTTAATTTAGTCGCACGGTGGGGTGTAAGGGACTGCTATAACTTTGTAATGCTCATCTGAGAACTAACTGGTGCTATCAGTGCACATTTGCATAATTTTTAAAAACTGTATTAAGCCTCACACTTTTCTCACTGCTGGAAACCTGCCCAGAGGTATGTTTAATAGGCTAAATGTAGGATGCTCACCTGCTGATGAAAGCAAAGTATTTTTAATATATTTGGGCTTTTTAAAATCCATTTTTCTAAACAGCTTCCATGTGTGCAATACAATGTCTTTGATGAGCCCAGAAATATCAGGACCAGTTCTAGGCAACTGAGCCCTAAAGGCGAGGTCTTTGTATGGCTGTACATCTCCTTTTGTGCATGCATGGCTTCCTGCTCATTTCAGGCTGAAATCCTATTCACGCTTCCCTGAGAGTAAGCCTAACTGAAAACAATGGGACGTACTCAGTGATGTCATTCAGGGGGAACGGACCAGAACGGGCGTTCCGGATCCTAACGGGCTCCGTGGCTGATTCCGGGTTCCCGACAAGTGCCAATCAAAAGTGAGTTCCTGTTCCTAAATCATTTGAATGACACCACTGGACGTACTCCTAAGTAGACACGCATAGGACTGTGCTGGTAGTTTTCATTCACCATATCCAGTTGGTCACCACAGTTGTGTAGCTGAGGGAGGGGTCACAGGAATGCTGTGACCCTGTGTGGCACTTCCTGGGAGGCAGCAATCCCCTCTTCCCAGAGATCCATCTGGCACACCTGTTGGCTTCAGTGTCTTTCGCGCCGCTTTTAAAAGTTGCAGCACTTCTGAGGGCGGCAATGCCCTGCTACCTTCCTGGCCAAAAGACAAGCTGCTCCAAGCTACACGCTTCACCCTTTGTCCCCCAAGGCAGCTAATGGGAGCCACTGCAGGAGTGAATCTCTTGCGGGTGCCTCTATGCTAAATGAACACTAGCAGGAGGAGCGGGCCCTGCACTGGCACAGTTTGGTCCCAGCGGCCCGCTATTACAGGGATTCATAGCACAATCCTAACCTGGAGATAGGCCAGCACAGTTAAGCCAGCACAGCTGGGCTAGCACAAGGGACACTGTGATGTATGTCTGGACCACTCTCGGAGTCAAAGAGGCCAGCACACAGACGGGCGCCATCCTCCCTGACTCTGAGAGCGGTCCAAACGCGCTTTACAGTAGCCCTCGTGCCAGCCAGACTTTGCTGGCCTAACTGTGCCAGCTTAACTAGAGGTTAGGATTGCGCCCTCAGTCTGGAATCGTGGCCCCTCTGTCTGGTCCCCAGAGGCAGGTGGCGGCAGCAACGGCAGCAGAACCAGCAGAGAACCAGCCGAAGCTCCCAAAGGCTGCTTCTGGGACTCCTCCCCAGATGCTGCTGGCTGGAGGCTGCTGGGCAGGAAGGGTGCTTTCCGGGGGGCAGCTTTCCTGTCTCTCACCTTAGTTGTAAGGTCAAGTGCACATTGATTTAAGAAGTTGTGGGTAAAATATCTGTAAATTCCAAATCTGTCCAGACAGACAGGAATGCAGTAATGTGGCAAGCAGGGGTTGGAGGCAGGGCGTTCCGGGTGATACACCAAAGGGAGTGATGGCCAAGTCTGCCAGGTGGCGGCCCATGCTGTGTTCCCCAAGGCTCTGAAAGGCCAGAAATAGCCACCCAGGAAGCAATCAGGCAGTGCACGATGATGTGCCCAGGCTGGCAACATCATAGCAGGCATGGGTTAAACCCTTCTTTTACTAGTGACCTTGGGAAAAGAAACACCATTGTCTAGGGTAGCAGCAGAGACGTTTCTACAGGGATGGCAAAGCTCTAAGTGTTGCAAGAAGCCTTACCCTGTCATGTAAATCCCTCCTCTCCCTTGCTGCTGTAGCCAGTAAGCAACGCCAAGATGTTGCTGTTCCCTGTGAGGATTGGCTAAAACGGCGCAGGAAAGGCGTGATTTCCACTGCAAGGTAAGGCTTCTTGCAAAACTTAGAGCTTTGCCACTGGAAACGCCACTGGATAGCAGGACTATGACCTTTTTTGCTTCGAACAAACCTATGCCAGGCTGTAGCAGAAAATGCAGATACTTGGCAATACATAGGTGCTTTCCCTGAAATCAGCAAGGGTATCACAAATGGAATATTGAGCTTTAGTGCTCGTGTGTGTGCAAAAGATACCTTTTATTTGGTATGCTATGATGAGGAATTTACCTTTAAAAATGTGGACACTGGTGTTATTCAGTTATTCTGTAGAGCTGGCCTTTTGTCAGCATGCAAAGAACATCCCTATGTAAGACCGGGTGAGGAGGAAAGTAACCCTACAGTGTGGCAGCTGCGTAATTTGGCGGTAGGACACATTGCTAGCACTGAAGCTGGCAGGAAGCATTGACAATGTTGTGACGAATCGTGATGGTACCAGTTGATTTTAAGAGGAAAAGAAAAGGGAGGAAAGGAAAAGCCTTAAACTCAAAATGTTGTGCTGAACAAATAATTGGCTATTTCTGGTGTCTGGAGAATACGGAAGGGAAGGGTGTGAAAGAAGGAAGTTATTTCTATTTCTGTTTAATCTGTACTGCATTGGAGGGGCTGGGAAGATTCCCAGGCAGAAATGCAAGCAGGGTACAAGCAGACGTATGGATTTTAACTGTCAAAGGCAAGTTAGGGAGATAGTTGGAGAAGGTATTTTAAGAAGACAAGTAGAGACCTTGGTCCTTGAAGAGGCCCCTTCCCAAGAGCTCCAAATCAGTCCTGGATTTCTAAAGTACTATGGAAGTGTGTCTTTCATCACCCACTTTACATCTGGAAGAGGGTTGATGACCTGATAAATTACTTCTGGAGTAATTACTTTTTGGAGGAATTACTTTTTGGAAATACTTCTTGGAGACTTGTTGTATGATGTTTCCTCTAGTGCCTTCACCCCCTTCCAATTGGCTTGAGGCTTAGATCAGCAAGTCCCTTTTTCAGGTCACATCGTGAGTCCTGACCTACTTCCACATGGCTCTCTGCTTCCTCTATTGTCATCTAAGAAAAAAATTATACTTGAGTATAGGCTGATTCAGACAATACTTTCCTCCTTGAATGGTTCCATGGGTTTAATAACATGTGTACTCCTGCTACACATACCACCTGGTCCTTCCCCTCATTTGCTAATCTCTAACAGATGTCCTTAACTCTTCCATCTCATATTCCCTGTGTAGTACCATATGTATGATGAATTGCAATTATCAGCAACTAGGTTTATTTTACACGTTAATTTCCCCTCAGTAAGCCCCTCAGTAAACCTAGGTGTATGTACCATGGTCAATGGACAAAGATATCAGCGAATGGCATAGAAAAACATGTGAATGCATCTAAGAGCATCTAAGAGCCCAATCCTATCCAATTTTCCAGCACTGATGTAGCTGTGCCAATGGGATGTGCACCACATCCTGCAGTGGAGGTGCAGTCAGGGAGACTGCCTCAAGGTAGGGGAACATTTGTTCCCTTAACTTGAGGCTGCATTGCGGCTACACTGGTGCTGGAACGTTGGATAGGATTGGGCCCTCAGTATCCATTGTCACTTGGGATGTGGCGGCGCAGTGGGTTAAACCGCTGCTGCTGGGCTTTCCGACCGGAAGGTTGGGAGTTCAAGACTGCGCGATGGAGTGAGCTCCCGTTGCTTGTCCCAGCTCCTGCTAACCTAGCAGTTTGAAAGCACCTAAATGCAAGTAGATAAATAGGGACCACTTCAGTGGGAAGGGAATGGCTTTCCATGCGCTACGGCGTATAGTCATGCTGGCCACATGACCACGGAAACGTGTCCTCGGACAAAACGCCGGCTCTACAGGCTTTGAAACGGAGATGAGCACCGCCCCCTACAGTTGGTCACGACTAGACCATTCGTCGTGGGGAAACCTTTACCTTTATCCATTGTCACATATAAGACGACAAGGAAATCAGGAGTGGTGCCAGAGGCCAGGCAATTTGTGCACGGGTTAAGGGCCAATTCTCCTCAGAATATTCACCTCACTAGGCCATCCCCAGAACTCCCACTACCAATAGAGGGAATAATGCCATGGGGGACCCTGTACATGCCACCCCAGCAATTCAGCTCCAGGGCTGAGTAACGTATTTGCTCATAACATATTATTCTACTTTTCTATTATTTCCCTTTATAAACCATTTCAGTCTGCCACCTGGGCAGTCCTTGGGTAAGCATTTCACGAAAAAATGAAATATATGGTGAAAGCGTTCCAATTTAACCTTTAGTTCAGGAAGGTTGGAGGAATGAGTGTTCTTGTTCAAACTGGTTCACCTCTTACGATGGATAAAATATGCACACCAAGCAGAATTTGTTTTCATTTTGTGGAAAGTGGCCTTTGGAAGAATGAGGTGAGGAGTCAAGCAAATTGTCCCTGTTCCTTACAAGTGAATTGATATTTTCTGATTACATTAAACAGAGGGAAGGAGATAAAGTTAATTACAGACCAGCAAGCAACCAGTGCCACATTATGGCTCTTCTTTGCAGTGTCCCACAGAGTAGGCAAAAAAAAAATTATCCCTCTTTTCTTTAAGGGACCTGGACATCTTTGGCTGAAGCAAACTGATGTGGATTTGCTGACTGCCCCATCTCAAAATTAGAGGTCAGACAAGCAATAAAGCCAATAAACAAGGGACAAGAACTACGTGTGCTTGCTGAATTTCAGAACATGCTTTATGACCCGCTTTATCTCCTTTCATTGGTAGACTATTAAGCAGCAATCCATAAACCACTTATTCCAGAACGGCCCAATTTCAATCAGTAGCGCTACCCACATTTTGAGGATCAGAGCCTTTTGCTGCAATCTGAAGTGAACTTTGGATCCAAGTTCACAAAGAAAGAGAGAATTCAAGTTGAATATTGGACGAATATTAGTTTCTAATCCTGCATCAGAAATGCTGGCACCCATGCTGAAGTCTTTGCTGCATTCAGCTTTACCGTAAACTCTTAACATGCTGTTGCATCTGACTTCTGAGAATCAATAGGTTTCTGTTATCATTGTCTTGATAGCCGTTCTTCCCAGTTCTTCATAATGCCAGAAACTCCACTCCAGGCGATTGTGCTGTGCCATTCCTCGCTCCTCCTTAAATGCTTGCTCGGATTCAACTTTTGAATGAACCCTTATGTACGCCCTGCCAAAGAATGTGAGTGCCACAAGTGCAACTGTATGATTCTGTGAGTGGGTAGGCTGAATAGTAAGAGGCCTGTTGAGCTGGTATTCCCCACAGCATTCCTGTACCCAGGACACTAGTGGCCAACATTGTGAAAACCTTGGTTAGATGGAATAATACCATCATGTTATATGCCCGGTTGCACGCACACGCGTGCAGCCGCATTTGCCCCACCCCGTGGGGTTTTTAACTGGGCCAATTAGGGAGGCCGGTAGGAGGGCGGGTGAGCCGTTGTAGTCAGTGCTTGCCCCACCCCCGCCTCATTCGGGCTCCAACCGGCAACTGCCGCCCACTCTCCCGTCATCAGGCTGAGATAGCTGGTTGCTTCGGGGCCGGATAGGAATTTTTTGCCTTCAGCTTGAATTGGCCGGTAGCTGTTGGTTTTTTTGCTTACCCCAGCCTGAGGCGGGTATGTTCAGGGGGGTTGTTAGATTATTGGTCACTTTGATAGGCAGGCAGCGTGCGGGGGGGGGTAGGCAGGTAGGTTCTGCATTGGCGCCCATTCTGAGACAACACGGTTAGGGATCGGCCGGGCCGCTTGCTTATCCGGCTCGTTGAGGCAGGTGGGTCGTACCCTGACAGGATTCGCAAAGACTACCCTATGGCTCAGGTCGGGGTGAGCTGGCACGGTCATGTTGCCTCAACCATCGGGTTGGTGATGATGGACCTAGCTTGACGCAATGAGCTGGAGTCCGGAGTCAGGTGTTTTTACACCCGTTGATCATCCAGATCACCCGGGGAGGCACATGGCTAGAGCCATTTCCCCAAAGTCCCGCACGTGTGGGGTTTGTCAGCTGCAAGTTCTAATGTGGTAAATAATTAATAAAGTGGCCCTGGTAGTCCAAGCACTGGTCTTGCGTGTTTATTGCTGGGGGGGGGAGGTGCGGGGTAAACTGTTTTATGTGGAATTTAATGCAGAATGCAATGAAACAAATTGGATATTATCTTCATTCTATCCAATATTATGGCCAAAGACACAAGAAAATGAAAATGCAACTGTGACGTCACTTCTTGTTGTGACACCACTTCCGGGGATATCATCTTGCACTCTGCACTTGGCTACACTTTCATTCGCTTCACCAGTGTGTTATAGTCCACCAGGTGTTCGGACTGGCTTACTAGTTCAAACAAGAAATGGTGAGACATCATCCTATAATGTTTGTTGTCCCTAGTGGTGTGGCCCATTGCAGTTGCTATTATTGTTTATTATTATTAATAAGAATATTTATATACTACTTTTCAATAAAAAGTAGTTCACAAAGTGGTTTACATTGCAAAATGAATCAATAAATGGTTATGATGAGTAACATTGGAGCCTTTGTGTCACACTGTTGCTGCTAACTGTAATTGTTCAAGTTTTCAATGGACATTTCCCCCCACCCCCAATCAAACTAGCGCTAAACAAACAGGATCAGAATAATGATGAGGACAAAGCTCGAAAGCACCCATATTTCCCCATGGTCTCACACTATTTCAGCCCCAGCAAGCTATTTTCAGAAGAAACCCATAGACACCCCCAACACAGGACTGCATTACACGTTTGTCATAAAGTGCAGTTTGGCCCTATGAGGCAGAAATTGTAATGCATCTGACAGTTTCAATGTGTGTGCTTTAAACATTGATTTCATATTGAGAGCCTGGAGCCAAAAATGAGAAACTTAAATAAAACATTATCACATTATCTCACCTAGCATATCTGCTGTTTTTCAGAGGTTCTTTGCTGCGCTGGATACCCAATGGTTCCATCTTTTGGCCCATGCTTATGGTGGCACTCCTAACCTGGAGTTAGGCCAGGGTTAGGGTTAGGGTTAGAGAATCTTCAGGCTTGTCATCTGTCTCCAAGACAATTTAAGAATGCCAGGTGCAAGAGAGCAGCAGCAGGATGCAGGCATCTTGTTGTCTTGTGTGCTCTCTGAAGCATCTGGTGGGCCACTGTGAGATACAGGAAGGTGAACTAGATAGGCCTTTTGGCCTCATCCAGTGGACTATTCTTATGTTCTTTCGAGGATGGATATCAGAAACCTGTGCAGGTGAAGTAACACTAGGGTTTAGCAAACTACCCATAGCAAAGACAACTGGAAAAAAATGCACCAGAGTTCCTAGACTCTGTTTATGTGTGTTTCCAATCCAAAATTGTATTCAAAAATGGATCTCTCTTTGTGTGCATCTGTGCGTATCATAAACCTCTACACACAAAGAGAGAGGTAAAATATCTCTCAGTTGGTAGCACTAAAATATCTATTCATATCAGGAGGTCGGGAACTGATTGCATATTGATTTAAATGCAATTTAGATGCATTCATCTTATGGGTATGATTTACCATAAGTTTGGCAAGGACTAGTGCAAGGATATTGAATCTCTCGCTCTCTCTAAATGTTATGTCATGCTGTTGGGAAACTATGGAAAAAAAATTAGAGTGTGTTATAAATGCCTCAAGTGGATTGCTAACAACCCTCTCTTCAGAGTCTGCACAAAAGAAAGTTAATATACAATGTTGTATTCTGCCCTTTGTAGAAGGAAGCTATTTCAAATTTAATAGAGAAGAAAACTGCAGTACTGGGGGACACTTCATAGTAGTGTGGGCACAGTGCCTGCACAGGGAGAAGTCATTATAAGATTCTCAGCCCAATCCTATCCCCCACCATGCAGCCGCACTGCTCCATGGAATGGTGGGGAGGGGGTATGTGATCAGACGGCCAGTAAGAGGAAAGTTAAAAAAAAATTATTTGTCTTCTAGTTGGCCACTTGGTTACCCAATAGATCTCCTTGCACCAACACCATCTATTTTGCTGGTGTAAGTTTGGGCTGGAAAAATGGGCCAATTCCATCAGTGGTGGCAAATGGATCTGCCAACCATTTGCACTAGCAGCTCTAGTGCACACAGCAGTGGCACACCATTTATGGTGCCACTGTGGCCTTTAGAATGGCAGAATGTGAGTTCCACTGCCCTTTCAGAACTGGGCCATGAGTAGAGCTCTTTTTTCTCCTTTTTACTGCCTCTGTTTATGTGGCCCATTATGAGAATCAGGAATTCTGTGTCCAACATTCAGTCCTCCCTCTTGTTTAGTGCAACTTCCAGCCCAGTCCTATTAGGGCTGCTCGTGTCAAGGTACTGTGCTAATGGAATGGCTTCTTCTGTATTCCATGGGGCTAGGGAAGCAGTCGGATGTTTACTTAAGGTAAGGTAACATTAATTCCTTTATCTTGTTTCAAGCCCTGGCAACTGTATCAAGTCCTGGCAATTGAGAAGTCCCTATTTTCTGGAGGGTTTTGTAGAGGCAGCTCAATCACTCAAATCTGATCCAGGATTGGGCTGTTGGGACGAGAGATTTATGACACCCGAAGAGTTTTATGCTGTTGTAAAATCAGTGGTGTCATCTACTCTCCAGTAGACGGAACGCTGGGTGGGACTTACGCGTGATCGGCAGCCCGTCCACTCACTTCCGCTTTCTTCCCGCTCGCCGCGCGGCTTTCCCTGGCCTCGGAGGGGGCGCCTGCTCGCCGGGGGGGATGGGTGGGGGGCGCGCCAGGTGCCTGGGTGAGCAGGTGCCCCCTCTGAGGCCAGGGAAAGCCGCACGGTGAGCGGAAAGAAAGCGGAAGTGAATGGACGGGCTGCCGATCACGCGTAAGTCCCGCCCAGCGTTCCGTCTACTGGAGAGTAGATGTCACCACTGTGTAAAATGGATGCTGATGGAGTACACTGGAATATACTGTGGAGTACACTGGCAGGAGGTCTGGTCAAGAGGGTAGAGCTGCCTTTAAGCCCAAAGATAAGATCTGAAGGTTGCCAGTTTGAAAACATCAGAAGCTTTTGTGAGCAGTGAGGCTTGAGAATGTGACTGATAAGCTCTGAGCTGAGCTGTCTCCAGCTGCCTGTGAGAGTGGAGTTGTGCTGGGCCATCTGTTTCTTTGGTGAGAGCAAAGCAGCTGTTTATCAGCCAGCATGGAGGCAACTGTGTGGCTAGCAAGGAAAGACCAGACTGTGAAAGTTCCATCTGAATGTAGCTGTCCTTCAGAGATTTGTTATTTGTAAAAACCCTACCAGAGTTAGAAAAAAGCCTGCCTATGTGAGCAGCCTTGAATTAAAGTCAAAGGAGCAATCCAATGGCTAAAAAGCGGTATAAAAATATTGGCATTTTTATTGTTATTATTGTTATTATTATTTTGGGAGCGCTGCTGCAAGAGGCAGCACCACTTCATGTCTGTTACTGGTTCCCATCATGCCCACCACTCTGGTAAGGTGAGGGGTGGGGAGGTTGTGGAGAAAAGTGAAACTTGGCAGGGAGTAGGGAGCAATGGGGGCAGAGAGGGACTGGGATAGAGTGGATCCAGCAAGAATGAGCAGGCCAGATCCCTCTTTTCCGCCCCCAGAAATGCCACTGTTTTATTTCAATGCTTACATCAATTACAGCAAGAGATTATAGACTGCAATTAGTAATTGGAAATACTATTGTAATTCCATTGAGATTATACTTTTCAGTGTGATTCCAATATAATTCCATTGTGAACACACTTTTCAGGCGTTCAGCATCCATAAACTGACAGAGAGCAAACTGATCCTTCTTTAGTGTATGCTCATTTGAACACCTGAATTGAACCCTCATGAGTACAGTTGTACACGTGGATCAGCAACCCTTATACTGCTGTATGCTCCACAGATGGCACCGGAATGCCTGTAGCACTTTGTTTCCTATATTGTTTTTGTATTGGTGAGCCTGACAAGCTTTCTTCTAGCACTTCAGCTTTGTATAAAGAGCTGTAGAACAATGTGACGGAAGGAAGTTCAATAAACCTATGAACCCTAGGGTATACAGCATTCACAAACTGAGCATGCCCAGTACAATTTGAGGTTTGTAAGCCACGGTGGTGGTAAATGCAGGAACCAGAACGTACCAGGAGAATTTTGTTTTGTTTTTTCCCTAAATTGAAAAGTTCAATGGAGAAAACAAGATAAAGATAAAATAAAAAGATATTCTCCGCACAGTATTTTACTAGCAATAAGGCAGTTTGTTTTCTAGATCTGCTGCTTTTGTGCCATAAAAATGGGCATCTTCCATTCTGAATTGATCCCAGCCAATCAGAAATCACACAGAGTGATGAAGAATGATGAAGTGTTGTTATGCAAACAATTAAACCGAGTAGACATACTTACAGTACATGGGAGTAAGTCCCATTGGACTCAGTGGACTTATTTCTGACTAGGCATGCATAGGATTGTGCTGCTAGTCTCATTGTCTGAAAAAATAACCAGAGAATGCCAAAAATAACTTGAGAATGTGACTGATGAGCTCTGAGCTGAGCTGTCTCCAGCTGCCTGTGAGAGTGGAGTTGTGCTGGGCCATCTGTTTCTTTGGTGAGAGCAAAGCAGCTGTTTATCAGCCAGCGTGGAGGCAACTGTGTGGCTAGCAAGGAAAGACCAGACTGTGAAAGTTCCATTTCACACAGTTGGCTGTGTGTTGAGGGCAATGTTTCCATTTCATCCCATATATCCTTTCTTGAAATTTCTCAAATGGGGATGCACTTCATGGTGGGAGATTTTTTGCATGAAAAAATTGCCCATTGGGATTCAGCTCTGATAGCAACAGAACAATGCACAGAATGGACAATTCACAATGGTTGAAGCCTGCATTGTTGAAACTCTTATTCCCCCCCCCCGAAGCACTCTATATGCATTATTAAGATGGGCAACGTTCACCTTAAAAGCGCCCAGGTCTTTGTTCTTTTTCACTTGAAGAGGCATGGAGGATGGACGGTGTGGGTTCCTTTCTCCTCCCCACCAGAGAGACTGGTAACATTTACAGACTGGCTTGTTAGTCAACATCCGTAACCCACAGACACTGTGCATGTGTTCTCAGTTTTCAGTCTCTAGCCTCATGCCTGTAAGAAAGGCTTTTCAGCGTCCAGCCTGCACCTGGCACAGCACGTGTACACGTGGGGGCTACCCCTTTCCTGTCCCCTGACTCTACTGTCCATCTGCCCCTAATATCCGTGCACTTTCCTATCTCTGGACTCAGCACTATGGTGCTTATGTTCAGCTGCATTTCATGCTGTTTCCTGGAACATTGCCATAAGGTGTTTAAAAAAGAGAAAAGGACTATTTCACTACTGATTGGACTGGGGAATTTGGGCTGAATGTGTATTTGTATCATAAAGAGTGTGATCAGCATATCTTAGGAAGGCGCCAGATATTTTCTGCATCGAGGCCCAACAAACATAGGGCAGGGCTGTATTAGCCATTAGGCTGAGTAGGCTGAAGCCTAGGGGCCCCACAGGGACTAGGCCCATCAGGTTGGCATGTCTGAATGTCAGCCTAATGTCCGGGTCTCCAGATTTGGCTCCTGGGAACTCCCATCCAGCCCGCCAACCAGCGATGGGATCTACAAACGACTTGGGGGAACGGAGGGTGGGACTTTGACGGGACTACTGTTTGATCGGCAGCCTGTCCATGCACTTCCACTTTTGTTCCGCTTGCCCCACAGCCGTCCCTGGAATCAGAGGGGGCGCCTGCTCGCCTGTGTCCCCCCCGGGTGAGCAGACGCCCCCTCCGAGGCCAGGGGCAGCCGCGGGGCGAGCGGAACGAAAGCAGAAGTGCACGGACGGGCTGCCAATCAAACGGTAGTCCCGTCTAAGTCCCGCCCTCCGTTCCCCCAGGTCGTTTGTAGATCCCATTGCTGCCGCCAGCCCTTCAACCGACAAGAGACTACAGGAAGCCTGGCCTTGCAAAGGCAAGGCTTTCAGAACTCTCCCGTGTGGGGCAAGCCCCAAATCCAGGGACTGAGATGGGCTGCACCTGGAGGCTTAATCGCTGGGGAGCTTCCATGCAAGCCTGGGGCTGTTTGTGAGAAGCCTGCCTGTGGCTGGATTGCCTAAGGTTGGGGGCCTTATTAGCAAGCTGCAGAGGCTTTATTTGTAAGGGGGCAGGAGAAACCTGCTTGCCTGCCTCTCCACCAGGGGCTTCCATTCAGTGTGGCAGGAATTTTCCTGAAGAGTTTTGAAGGGGGCTCAGCTTTGGTTAATACGGCCCTGATACTGGGCGCAATCGAAACGTGTCCTTGGGCCAGCACACGTCGCTTGTGTCAGCCCAGCACTGTCACAAATGCACCATAGAGCAAATGAACCATAAAGCACCAGCCGGGGGGAGCTTGGCTGGAACAGAAAGTTGTGCTGAACCACAGATGCCGCGGAAGATACCAGGTAAGCTGCTCCTGCACTGGCTGAGTTTGGCCAGCACAAGGCCTTTGGGGGGCGGGAGAAAGATAGGAGGGAGGTGCACAGCTCTCCTCACCTCCAGAGGGTCCAGCATGTGAGGGCGTGGCGTTTCTCATATCTGCTGTTTCAGGTATCCCCCGGGGTGTGTGTCTAGAATGGAACCCCCACTAATACATGGGCACACTGGTACAGGGAAAATGTAAGGTGATCATTGCCATCTGAACTGCATAATGCACGATGAGGCAGTCCTAACGAATAGCCTCCAGGCTTGAGTTTTGTGACCCAGCCTTCACCTATTCCCACTACCTGTCCTTAACAGACTTAGGGAAAAAAATACAGAAAAAAGATGGACAAACATTTCTCCCTATATTTACATACCTTGCAAACTGCAGGAGCTCATCCCCTCGCCAACTGAAGGAGCTCAGCTCCTTACATGGCAGTTAGCAGCTATCTGATTTTTGAATTGGCTCAGGGCTTGAGGCAATTAGTTATCTGAGCTTTCCATCACCCTGTTTTAACTGGAGGTGCTGTGGGGCCCACCAGAAAAAGGGTCATGACTCACCAGGTAGGTCCCAACCCACAGTTTGAAAAATGCTGCCCTCCTGAAATCAGTTGGAATTCTGAGTAGACATACAAAGGATTTTGCTATAAATGGCCTTAAGGAAGCCTCTCTTTTTCAGCCTCCATCTGCAATGTTCTCTTATGCTGCTGCTGCTGCTGCTGCTTTTACTACTACTACTACTACTACTACTACTACTACTACTACTACTACTA
>JAJKFI010000019.1:3365410-3381455 GCA_029204185.1 Lerista edwardsae
TTACCCGCCACCCCTGAAATGAACACAGGAGACCGGACTATGGTATAACGGGCCACTTTATTAACTAACAAACCACTTTACAGCAGGGCTTAACTAAGTGCGGGTCCTGGTTGGGGAAACGGATCTATCCGTCTGCCTCCCCGGGTGGTCTGGATGACCAACGGGCGTCCCACCTGGCTCTAGTCCGCAGTTGGAGGGTACCAACCCGTCCTATCATTGCCACCCCGAAGGGCAAGGCGGCTGACAGCGCCGGCTCGCCCAGGCCTCGCCTTCGGGCAGCCTTTGCTCGTCCAGGCTGGAGCCAGCCTAGCCACCCACCGGGCCGGTCCTGCCTCGTACGGGCGGCCTAGCCGGCCCCCCACCTGTGCCGCCTCAGGTGGACACCATAAGACCTTGCCTACCCTGACCCGCACTCTTCCTGCCACACGGAGGGGTCAGCCTAGCGCTTGGCCCCATCCGCCTCCAAACCCAAAACTTCCCTCAAGCCCTGCTGCAGGTCAGACAGAAAAATATCAGTGCCCTCAGTGCTGAGGTGCACTCCATCTCCCCGAAAAAGGGCAGGGTTATCGAACCTAATTCTCGGGTGGTAAATAACTGCCCCACCCATCCTAAGCACAACTTTCCTCAGGTAGGCATTCAACTTGCGCCGCACCTGGTCAATCTTAACTGGCGAATGGGCCACGTTCCAGGAACGCCTGGGCAGCATGCAGGACCACACTATCCTTATGCTAGGTGCCCAACTTAACAACCTGGCGAAATCCTTCTTGGCCTGAAGCCGCAAATGAATGCTGGGGCTTCGCCCGAGGTCGTTCTCACCCAGATGGACCACTAGAAACTGAGGGGGTGGATTAGCCCGTAAGAACTCCCAAATAGTTGGCAACAACTGACTCCATCGCATCCCACGGCGTGCTATCCAGCGAAGGCTGGCGAACCTGCCCAGCCCTAACTGGGTGCCGAAGGAACAGGCGGCTGCTCTCTTCCCGGCCCAAAACGCGATGGAGTGCCCGCAAATCAACACGGACGCAGGACAGGAACCGAATAAACCTGCGAAAACAGAAACAGTCAACAATAAAGCAACCTGTAAACACTATTTTCTCACATAAGCCTTGAACACGGCCGAGCGCCACCTTCCAATGCGCTGAATAGTTATGGCCGGAAGCCCCAGGCTGGCCGCAGTTGTGGCCGCCCCGATCCGCATAGAATGCAGGCCGTATTCAGAGGGAGACAGACCTAACATCACCAGGGCCCTATTCAGAATAGCCCGGAACTGGGAAAGGGTAAGAGGGGAGTCGTCCCTGTGACGGAACAGATGACCTTCAGCCTCCCCCCGGAACTGGATATAACTATCCAGCGCCTGAACTGGACAAATCTCCCGCTCAGTAGAGCGTTTTAGCTTGATCCAAGTCCCCCTCCCCTGCTGGTCGGTCTTAGACATGCGTAAATGCACCCGTACTTGACTCTCCTCAAGGAAAACATCCGCCAGCTCCATACTCCGACCAGACACATCGAAATTCGAGGAGCACAACAGCTCTCCAGGTCGGAATGCCCCAAAAAACATAAGAACGGCAGTGGCCTGGAACAAAGCCGCTTCGTACGGTGACCCGCATAAAACTGGGAAGAGGCTACAAATACCCCTAAGGATAGGGAGTGTAATTGGCTTCCGTCTATCGGGCTTCACTGGGGCCATGCGCCTAAATCCCTCAAGGATCTTCTTCACTCGGAAATCGGCAGCTGGGTCAGGAAACCCCAAAGCTTTCGCCCAGTACGAGATGGCCGCCGCATAAACTGCGAGCGACCGGGGAGCTAGCCCAGCATCATGCAGGTGAAGCAAAAACTGTACCAGGTGTTCGGGTGGAACGGGGCGGACGTCGGGCAGCCCTACCTCCTGTCGAAAAGCCCAGAACTCGCTGACCTTTGATTGGTAGCTTGCTCTGGTGGAGGGGGCGAGGGCGGCCCAGATCACTCTCTGGGCCCTCAACGCCCAAGGTTCCACAGCCACAGGGGCATTGGGTCGGGGTCCCTCCGGGCCGCAGGTGCCAGGTCTCGAAAACGCTCCACCTGAAAACGAGATAGAGCGTCTGCGACACCGTTCTGCAGCCCTGGGACATGTCGTGCCACGAACAAGGTGTTAATATTCAAACACCGTAGGACAAACGCCCGAACCAAGACCATCACCCTCGGGGATTTAGAAGATTGATTATTAACCACACTAACCACGGCCTGGTTATCACACCAGAACCGGACAGTGGCATCCTTAAAATCCCCTGCCCAAATATGCACAGCCACCACTATCGGGAACAACTCCAAAAAGGTTAGATCCGTAGTGATGCCTGCTGCCACCCAATCCTGGGGCCAAGGTGCGGCGCACCATCGGCCGCGGCAGTAGATGCCAAATCCGTGGCCCCCAGCCGCATCAGAGTGCACCTGGAGATCCGCCTCTAAGAGGCGGTCCTCCCTCCAAAAAGATATTCCGTTAAAACCGGCGAGGAAGGTCTGCCACGTGCGCAGGTCTTCCCGCATGGCCCAAGTCACCCTGATGCGGTGGTGAGGTTTTTTAAGGCCCGCCATGGCGTCACATAGACGCCGCAGAAAAGGTCTACCTGGCGCAACTACTCTGCACGCAAAGTTTAGGTGGCCCACCAACACCTGCAGCTCGCGCAGTGTAAGCTTATCTGCCTGCAAGCTATCTCCCAGTAAAGTGCTGAGCCGAGCCAACTTGTCCTCCGGCAGGCGGCTACAACCCGCCTCTGAGTCAAGTTCTACCCCCAAAAACGTTAATACTGGGGAAGGGCCCTCTGTTTTCTCGTGCGCTAATGGGACCCCAAGCTCTGCGCACATATCCTGAAAGGCTCTGAGCAAATTCCAGCATTCCTGCGTCCCTGGCGCCCCTATGAACAAAAAATCATCCAAATAATGACTGGTACTGACCAAACCGGTCCTGGCGCGCAGGGCAAATTCCAGAAAACTGGAAAATTTCTCAAAAACCGAACAAGATATGGATAGGCCCATCGGAAGGGCGCGGTCGAAATAGAAGCCCTCTTCAAAGTGAAACCCTAACAGGTTGAAGTTCCCAGGGTGCACCGGCAGCAGCCTGAAGGCCGACTGAATGTCCGCCTTGGCCATCAAAGCCCCCGGCCCGCGGGAGCGCACCAATCTAACGGCAGCGTCCAGTGAGGTGTATTTCACTGAGGCGAGGTGGGCGGGAATAAAGTCATTAACTGATCCCCCGCGTGGGTGGGACAAGTGATGAATTAGCCGGAATTCCCCGGGGGCTTTTTTAGGGACCACTCCTAATGGGGACACTTGCAAGTTAGGCAGAGGGACTTCTTTGAATGGACCAAGCACCCTGCCGGCTGCAACCTCCTTCCTAATCTTTTTGCGCACCACCTCTTCCATGCCCACAACGGAACGCAAGTTGCGTGCCATTGTGGGAAAGGTGGGAGGTGGGGCCGGGATCCTAAAACCCTCGGAAAATCCCTGGGCCAGATAGGCGGCAGCCTCCCTGTCCGGGTAAGTACGAAGTAGCCTAAGCAGGGGGGCCAGCCTAATCGGCGTTGGCCCCCTTTCCCAGCCCAGGGGCTGGAGGGGGATTGCCTCCCCATTTTCCCCCGGGCCCTCCCGGCCTCCCACCGGCCCTATTGGGGTTGGCTCTGGGGCAGGCAACTGCCCCATGCTTCGCCCCACAGATGCCACAACTGTGTGCAAAGTTACAGGATACCTTTGCGCATCTTCCGGATGCGTTATATTCGAAACACGCCCTGGTTCCTTGAACACCAGGGGTGCCACTCCCGGCACGGCTAGATGCTCCTGCATTGCGTGAAATAATATGGCCACTGTCCGACCTGTCCCCCCAGGTGGGCCTGGATGGGACCACAATCTGGACCCAAAGCTCGAGCTGAGGCACGCGCCAGTCGAGGGAGGGGTCGTGACTCGAGCGTAAGCGGAAGTGTTCATCATAAGTACACCACGCTGACCCCGAATACTCCCTGAAGGCCCTGTGAATTATATCCTGGTATTTTACCAGGGCCGGGGCGCGAGCGGGCTGCATTTGTAGCACCACCGCCATGTAGATGGAATACCCGTATAGCCAGTTCGTAAAGTTACGGTCCACCTTCCGCTTCCTCACTTGCTCTGAGTCCCTCACAGGGTCCCCCACTCTCTGAATGGGTTCTGGCTCGGTGTGCAGTAGACTAAACATGTCCACATACTCACCGCGCCAGATCTTCTCTTTAACCGCCAGGGCCAAATGGCCCCCAAGCGGCAGCGCAATAGCCCCATAGGAGGAGGGGGGACGTTCGGCCGCATTGCCAAACTGCGGACCGCCTGGGGCCTGGCTATATGGGCCCCATAAACTATACGGGGATGGGAATGAACCAGTGCCCGGCACCCCTTGAAAAGGCTGCTGCCATTGACTGCCCTGCTGCCCCTGCAGGTGAGCGCCCTGGCCGATACCTTGAACGGGTGCCCAAGGAGCCAAAGGTTGAGACACCTGTGCACCCCCACCCAACTGGGGGATGGGCAACCCAAACTGCGACCAGTATTCTGTGGCCGACTGAAAAGTCGGCTGAGACCCTAAAGCAGCGTCGCTGTCCCCCCAAACCGATGCACAGGGGTGTGACTCCACTGACTCAGCTCACCTGATGTACTCTGGGGAGCCATAGCCGGGGCTCCCGCACCTGAGGGGGCAGGTTGGGTGCTTTTCCGGCTGCCTCTACTGGGGGCTTGCGCGCTGCCGCTGGCGTTGCCTTCCTCGGATGAGCCACCCTACATAGCATTGACCCTGGAAGAAAGTGCCCGGTACATTTTGTTGCCCCGTCCGGGGCGTGTAGACCTTCGTAGTGGGGCGGGAGTACCCGCCCCCACCGTAGAGGACTCGCCACCGTCCCCTCGGCCTGCTTCCCTATCCGCCACCTCTTTTTCCAGCGCCTCGACTCGCGCCAACAGGGCTCTAAGTTCAGTGAATTCCGCCTCATCTTCTGATGAGGGGGGGCTAGCTGGCGGCTGCACTGGCCGTTTTGGGGCTTTCCCCCCTTTTTTCTGCTTTCGTTTGCCCATGGTGGCCGAATATGTGAATTAGGCCGGTCAAGATCAAGAAGGTGTGACCCCTTCCCAGTGACTCTCAGGACACCCGCCCCGTGATTCTTGCTTTAACAGAAAGGATATGTGCAGCCCTCCTGGGCGTGCACAGGACTCGTAGAGGCGATGAGTTCCAAAGGCTGACCACTCCTGCTCCAAAGCTTTGCGCTGGCGCCTCTTGATCCCGCTGCTGCGCTGTGTCTGCCGCGCTGCGGGATGGGTGCAGGCCACTCTAGATCACCCAGCGGGGGGGGGGGTGATCCACCCCTCTTGGGGTCCTCCCGAGCGGCTGTAAGCCAAGCGGAGCAAGGGAAGCAGGCCCGCTGGCTCTGCAGCCGCCTCAGCTCCCAGGGGCCTCAGCCCCCGCGCTCCCGACCCCCAAGCCTCAATCGAGGCTGGCGGGGGGGGGTAGCCCTTTCCGTGAGGGCCCGCACGCTCTGCCGCGCTGACCAGCGGGCCCTCCTCCGATCCCCTGCGCAGCTCGCTGCAGCGGAGCCGCAGGGGAAAGTGTCCCCGTTCCGGCCAGCAAGGAGAGGAAGCGAGCAGGCTCGCAAAGCCGAGCCACGTGTTCCTGGCGCTGGGAAATGCTCGCGCTAGGTCAATCAGGCCCCGCGCAAGCAGCCCCAGGACGCGTCCTTCCTCGGTGCCGGTCAGGACGCAACTGCACGGGGCGAGGCTGCTGCGCACGCAGCTAGCCTCGCCCCGCCTCCTGGCCGGCCGGCCCTCATGCCCCAGCCTCCTGCACTCACAGGGGGGCGGGGCAAAGACGGCGACGCGCGATTTGCGCGTCGCCGGCATTCTTTTTTTTGTTCTGTTTCTTCAGAAAGGTAAAGAAAATGCCTGCACTTTTGCTTCATTCATTCTTCAGGGTAGGGTGTGAGGTTGTGGAGCAGAAATAAGGAAATTAGGCAGCGTTTAATTTGACTCCCCCCCCCCGTATCGCCAGGTCTCTGGATATAGATTCTCAGAAGATCATTCTAGGCCGTAGCAGCTGACAGAGGCGAGGCATGAGGTGAAGGAGAAGAGCGAGAGGTGAAACACAAGGATAAGGTGTAGTCACCACAAAAGCCCACAGAGCTGCTTTTTCTCTACGCTGAACATCTGCTGGTCCATCATTTTTCCCCCCACAGAACTCTAAAATGTCTTCTGGCACTTGACAAAGATGTTCCAAAAAGCAGTTTCCCATGGGAGACTTGTCAGTTAAACTTTATTGTGGAGATCAGAGTTTGCATGGAATATGCAAGATGCTTTAGTGTGTGTGTGTGTGTGTGTGTGTGTGTGTGTGTGTGTGTGTGTGTGATGTTGATGTTGATGTTTGCCTGAGAGAGTGTGATGCATCCTGCTTTAGCTTCATATTTCAGCATAATCATATTGGCTGATTTCTTTAGTTCCTTTCTATCTCTTTGGAGCATGCCTCCAAAGGAGTTCAGGCATGCTATGGACTTTGGGCATCCCTTTTTATTATCCTACTAATCCTGACAGACAGTGAGTTACCCAGGGTCATCCAGGGAGCTCCATAGTTGAATGAGAACTTGAAACCAGGTGCCCTGGTTGTAGTTCAGCCCTGTCTGCTCTAGACTGTTCATACTGGCTCTGCTCTAATTTCTGATTTGTCCCGTTTCACAATTACAGTGTATAAACTAAATTAAAGTCCTAATGACTGCGTTTGTCATGCAAGGATCTTTGCATGCATTTTTTTTTAATGGCACAGGGAAAAACTTCATATAAATTCCTAATATTTTTCTTAAAAAAAAAACACCTTAATGAATGGGAAAATACAGTGCAAAAGTCTCAAACAAATATTGGTAGAAAGCGGTAATAATTTTGCATACCTACTAGGTGCCACATGGAGGTTATTTGCTCCACACAATGGTTGTCAGCACATGATAAGTCGGCCATCTGTGAACACTGTTTTCCTTCACATAGTCAATGGCAGCATTTCTCAAATGGTAGTACACAAGACCAGGGCGTGATGCATTAAACCATGATAGGAGGCTTGGCTTGGCGGGCAGCCCTCAAATGCACTGTTTTTGCGAGCTTGAAAAATCCTCCTGCCTGCTCTGAGCCTCTTACTCATGTTTGGTGTTGCAGGCCTCCCAACCTGGAAGTAACTGGTGATTATGTCATCACCAGTCACTTTTGGTGGTACACACAATGGGCCAATATATGCAAAGTGGTATGCTGTGAGTAAAACGTTGAGAAATGCTATAGAAAGTCTTTTGTATTCCTATGGCTTTCCAGAAGGCTGAAACTCCATTGATCTTTTTCCCATGCATTATGTATCATACAGAGCTTTTCAGGTGACTATCAGCAGAGTGAAAGTGAAGGTGTGGCCAATATGTCCCATGGGAATAAGTGCCACATTTGTCAAGCCAACGTTCCCTCCTCCTAGAATATCATAAATATTTCTATCTTTCTGTGTTGCTAACATTGCATTATCAGGGCGCATACCTGCAAGAGCTGATTTGACAAAGCAGATCCAAAGCTGCTTTGGATTTGCTTTTATCCCTGCTAACTGGGCAAGAGGCACTTTTCCAAGTGGTGTTTCTCTTATATTTAGCAGGGGGAGAGTAATTGTCCCTCTTCACCCCTGCACAGTGTCGTTCTAGTGGCTGTTGCTTGTGGTCTGCCTTTTTTTTAGATTGTGAGCCCTTTGGGACAGGGAGCCATTTAATTTTATTATTATTACTATTTGCCTGTAAACCGCTTTGTGAACTTCATGTTGAAAAGCAGTATATAAGTACCTGTTGATTGGTTGATTGGTTGATTGATTGATTGATTGAGTGAGTGAGTGAGTGATTGAGTGAGTGAGTGAATGATTGAGTGATTGATGGATTGAAAGCTGAATTGTGTGGGTTATATTCATATTATTATTTGCAATTAAATGTTGATGGTGCCTGGCAATTTTGCATAATAAAGAGCCAGGGTGGTATAGTGGTTCAGAACACTGAATTAGAAGAGTGTACTGTATTTGGATAAACAAACACCGTTCAAATGCTTTCTCTGAGCTTCCCTCATAGTCAGTTCCTGAAATTCTCTCTTGTGCATCATGTTCCCACTTCAAAAGCAGAGCAGCAATATAACACAGATTTGAATCATGCTATTGCATATCTTATATGCACACGTGATTGTTGCAGAGCTGAAGGAAAAGATCACGTGGTGATAGCCTATTCAGGATACTTCGCCACAACAGTAACAAATTATGCATGTCTACTCAGAAATAAGTCCCACTGTGTTAAATGGAACTTACTCCCAGGTTTGTGTAGGATTGCAGCATAAATCATCATATCCATCATCATATTTGTGGAATCTCTACACAGATAGGTTAATAATATATTTTTTTTCTGTCATCCGAATTGGCAATGGATGGCAGGGTTTTTTTTTGCCTACACCAGACTGGCAAGGGAGGGACACTGTGTTCAGTAGGCTTCTGCGAGGGTAAATAGGCTACCTCGGAATGCCAGATGCAAGAAAGTGGCAACAGAATGCAGGCATCCTGTTGTCTTGTGTGCTCCCTGAGGCATCTGGTAGGCCTAAGTGAGATGCAGGAAGCTGGACTAGCTTGCCCTGATCCAGCGGGGCTCTTCTTATGTAATGGATTAGGACCATAGAATTACTACATTTTTCAGATGTGATCGTTTACACATGATTTCTTTGTATACATATGTGCATTTTTCTGTGTGTAGGAACTCTAGGTTGCTGTATTATTGTCTCCATGCATTTTACTAGATATGCAATCATAGCAGCTGCAATACAGCATGGGACAGCTGGCAGCATAATTCCTATTATTACACTGTTGCTAATGGTCTAGTTTATATGCTGGAGAACTGCAAGAATTATTTTCTTTTTAAAATTTAAGCTCATCAGTTTTACCCAAGTTGTTCTCCAAGGCATACCGACAGCATATGAAAATACATCTGACAACATTTTCAAACTTCTGTTATGATGATGTGCAATAGAGATTTCCCATGCATTTGTTAGAAGTTGCTTTGTTCATAAATAAAGTGGGTATAATACATTCATAAAATACATGGAAATTCATTGCTTAAACACAAAATGGCCTATTCATGTTGTTTACATTTGCTTCTTTGGCCATTTAAAAACCTCAGAAAATGAACTGATCATGCAAATGGCGATATAACAACACCAATTTGCATTTATCCTGTGTTTCAAACTGAAAATTCACGGACATATTTCTATATACAGTCAGGCCTCATTGTCCGTTAGGGTTGGGTTCCAGGAAATCCTTGTGGATAGCAAATTTACAAACTATTGATTCTATGGGATCAATGGAGCTAGGTGCAAGGGATACCTTACCTGCCATCAGAAGAATCCAGCAGAGACCCTCAGGGAGCCCACAGAGTAAAGCAGGAAGGGCCAAAAGGTCTCTGAGTGCTACAGAGACCTTCCAGAGGTGGTAGGGATCTTCCAAATTGGCACTTGGGACCAGCATGGCCCCCTTAAACATGGCTGGGGGATGCTTCTGCCAGCCATTTTAAAGGGGCCAGCGCACTATCCTCATTCTGCCCCCCTGTTCCTCCTCTTCCCTGCCCCATACCCCTACCTTTCCCCGTGCTGATGTACTGGCTCCGGGACAGGCAACTGATCCACTGATGGGCCACCACTGCCACTCACCGCTCACCACTTGCAATAGCAGCCTGGCTACTCCCAAAGATAGGTCGTGTTTGCAACCACTTTAAAATTTCTTATGCTGACAGTATACTGTTTTCTACAGCATAAGGCCCATACAGGACTGAGCTGTGAAGAAGTATGTTTTACTGAAGATGAGATGGAAAAGGGAAAAATAGCAGGGAGCTGGTGAATCAGAGAATTGAAGAAGTTCTGATGTCATTTGAAAATCTCTTGATCCAATGCCACATGATTCCAATTTTTATTTCTATCTACCTTTAGTTTAGTGTGTCTGTATTCCCTTTTTAAAAGGTAAAGGTTTCCCCACGACCGAATGGTCTAGTCATGACCGACAGTAGGGGGCGGTGCTCATCTCCCTTTCTAAGCTGAAGAGCCGGCATTTGTCCTGAGGACAAGTTTCTGTGGTCATGTGGCTGGCATGACTATACGCCAAGGAGCACAGAACGCCGTTATCTTCCCACCAAAGTAGTACCTATTTATCTACTCGCATTTTTATGTGCTTTGCAACTACTTGGTTGGCAGGAGCTGGGACAAGCAACAGGAGCACACTCCATCTCATGGTCTTGAACTGCCAACTTTTCGGTCAGCAAGTTCAGCAGCAGCAGTTTAACCTGCATCGCCACTGCGTCCCACCACGTTCCCTTTTTAGTATATCCTAAAACAGGTACTATATGCCTGAAATGGGGGGGGGGTCATCACTTGGACAGTCCTCAAATCTTTGCAGGTTTGGCTGAAAAATGAAAAATATAGGCCAGAGAAATGTAGGAGTGGTTCTCCTGCCGAAGCCACTGGGAAACACACATGAACATGAGACATGAAATGATTGTCTTGCATACCTCTGGTTTCCACCAGGAAATTGTAGTAGCCTTACATCTCTACGTTCATGTGTGTGCGCATGTGTGTGTGCATGTGCGCGCCTGTCTTTTGAGTTGTGCGAATGACCACACCAGAAGCCCAAAAACAACAGAAATAATTTCAAAAGAATTTGCTTCTCCAGAGAAATCACCATTATGTCCATATGCCACAGTGCACAAAAACCCAGTGAGATAAAATATGGAGCCATTATGGTTTTAAATCAATCTGTGATGTTTCACAGGCTGATTTCTGAATCAAAATATATGCTTTCTGTTGCAGAGTTTGCTTTGTCTCCTTCGTGATGTTCAGTCAGATTCCATTCGGTGGCAGGGGAAATGAACTAGTAACTTGGATAGCAATAATCGTGATTGAAGTCAGAATCCACAGTCTGCCGACATGTTATTTCAGTAATTGTCATGAAATATATTAGTGCTTGGGATTCCATCTCTCCTTTAGATATTTCCTTATTTATTTCCCTTGCTTAGTTCTGCACATATGCTGCAATCATTGCTCAGCCCCACTGTCATTTTTTTTCTGCTAAAAAAATAGAATTCCTTATATAGCATTAGAGCTGGCCATGAAAAATGTATTGTCTTGAAATGAAAAAAAAAAAAAAAGCTGGATTGTATTATGCATGTGTATATGCTAGGAGTGCACCATATATTCTTTATTTTCAATTGTCAGACCAAAAATAGTGAGTTCAGGATTTGTGTTTATATGAGTTGGGGGAAGGGAAAGAAATATTTTCCCTCAAACCTCTTTAACTGCAATAATTATACATTTTTTTAAATACGAGCTTTGCTATCATTGTTTCCTCTTATCTGCTGCAGCTTTGGTGCTATGATTTCTCATTATCACTTCCATCTTCTTGAATTATTTGCATGGGTACACTTCGCCATCTAAGGATCATGTAGCAAAAACAGTTGATATTGTTATCATGACATTGTAGTCATGACGTTCAGATTAGCGGTTCTCAAGCTGTGGATTGTGACAAATTTTTTAAAGAGTCACGGGGCCGGTGCTACCTGGAAGCTAGACGGCATTCTGGGCCATGTTGTGCCCCAGAATGCCTTGTGGCTTCCACATAGCACTGATGTGTGACCCACTTATTTGGCCATGTATGTGGCCAAATGCCTTGCAGCCTTACATTCTGGAGTGTGACATGACTACCGTAGCTGATGAAATGACTTGCAACAGCAAAACGTTTGAGAACTTCTGTTCTTGACAATCTCATTTTGTTATGTGACATTGTTACAGAAGATGATGAAACTATCTGAAAGTGCAATCCTAAATGCTCCTTCTGCAGGCGCAGCAGGCTCCCAAGTGTCACCAACATATTTGCGGTGACTTGGGAGCAGGCCATACCAGTGTAAGGATGTGCGTTGGCCTGCTCCTGCAAGATCTTGTGTCGACTGAAGAAGATAGGCTTCTGGGACATACATGGCCAAATAAGTGGGTCAGACACCACTGCTGTGCTACAGCCGAGGGCGTCTGGCATAGGGGATTAAGGAAAGTGGTGGAAGGATGTAACAGGAATGTATTTGGGTGGGGGGAAAGGCAGGGGAGGGCGAACCGGTGGGTGGAGTGGGGTGGGACTGGCCTGGTGACCCAGGTCATATCCTAACAGCCCTCTGAACAGCCAGGTGTTACAATGGGCTGCTTGGATCTGTGCTAGCGATTTCACAGGTGTTGATCTGAGTAGCCCTATTGAGGTGGCTGCTGCGCTACACGGGGTACAGGCAAGTAATTCCCTTACTCCGTGTTGCACCGCAGCCACCTCTTAACTTCAGCTGGATATCTGCTTGTTTCAATGCAGGATAGGATTGAGCTGCCTGAAAGGCAGCAAGAGATGACAACATTCTTCTTTATATTCTGCTTTATTTTCCCCAACTCACTTTTCACTCCTTCTCGCCACTAAGTAGAACTTGCAGCCTCTTTTTTTCTTAAAAATCTTCAGAACGTATTTGTCATGCTTTTTAGCAATTACAAGCTCCTTATTTTGAAAGCTTCCCACCTTTGAGACCTGACTAGGCCAACGCAGATGACATGGTATTTGCAATGAATGCACAGAGATGGGGGGGGGTTTTTTGGTGTTCCAGCTATTTGCTTTGCCTACTGGTATTTGTTGCTCATCCACCAGACCTCCTGCATAGAGCCTCTACATGTCCAAACTAAGGCGCAGAATGCACAGTGTGCAGGAGAAAACGCCTCAAAGAAATCCATAGAGTGGTTTCTGTATAGCAGAACAATAAACTTTCACAATGTAACATAAAACCAGATTGCATGGAGAGACTACACAACTTTTCTGGGAGGTGGCTCTGTTTGGAAGATGAGATGAACACACAAGGATTTAGAATCTGACCAGCAGACATTCACTGTGTACAACAAATTGTTTCACTGCTCTTATCTTTTCTCCCTCATCTTCCTCTTACATTCTTCTTGCTTCTGCACCTTATGTTTATCACTGAGCTTGTTTCATCCCAGAATCCTTATCTTTTGTCATGTTGTTCATTATGATTGAAACGGCATTCCTCTCTCTCTCTCTCTCTCTCTCTCTCTCTCTGCTTTCAGGTCCCTACTTAAAAGCCATCTCATTTCCAAGCCTGCTCTGCGGCATTCCAGCACATATACAATGCAGTGCTGGGTGAACATTGCCCTATCAATTCCTAAAATGACATAGAAACGAATGAACTATGTCTTGCCCCTATCTCAGAAAACAGTTTTGTCCTTTTGCACTTATGAGCCTGCTCCGGTCATATCTCCACAGATGTTACTGGAAGCATTACAGGGTCCAGTGTTCTCCCTCTCACAGAAATGCCCCTCCCTTTCTTCTCCTGTCTCTTCCTCAAGTCAAAATGATAAAATGGCGTCCAGTCATACAGGAGTCATTGAAATCAATTGCATGGAGGCTGCCATGTTGTAACCATAATGTACGGAGGTTGCTATGTTCCTGCCAGTAAAAATAAATGCATGCAGGCAGCCATCTTATCTAGCTCCAAGCTCACAAATTGCTAGTGTGGTCAGTATACTAGAATGTGCTTCTAGTAATGTGATTTGAACATGCTGGAAAGTGAAGGGAAAAAAAGCTTTCTAGTGCTTTTAGCTTTCATTCATTCATTTAAATTCATTCATTTAAAAATGAATGCAGCCAGAGTTATTACAGCATGCCAGATGCAAGGAGCCCTGGGAATTGCAGTCTTTCTAGCTCTTTTGTCTCAGAGCATTTGTGCTAGAAGACTACTGTACAATTCCCAGCAGTCCATATGCTTGACACTGCGTATAGGTATATTGAGCACTGGAAGGACTAAAGGGGAGAAATATGTTTCTCTGCCTGCAGGTTTCTCTGGAACAGTGGGGAAGGTAGAGGAGAGGAGAACCGGAAACAGGGGCACAAGACACCAGGCACAAGACATAAAATCCTGCTTGGATTAAAATCTGAGTCAGGGAAGAATTTTTTTTAATATTGTCATGCTTTACTCACTGCAGAGGAGCATGATGAAACTGCCAAGTTCAACTGTTCAGTTCTAGCCAGAATAAAGTTCAGAAGCATTACTAGTATTATGTGTGTACATGAAGCAAAAATCTACATGTGCAATGATCATATGCCAATATTTAAGGACATGGGCCACATTTTACTATACAAATAGGTCTCGCATGTATGAATTTTGTAATGTGCATATAAACCTTTAGGCTTAGGAATCCTGGCCACACCAGTAGTACCCTATCCCTGAGTCTTGTGCATTAGTACTTGTATGAAAGAAATTCAGATCCTATTCGTTTATGCCCAATTTACATGGTTTTGCTGCTATGTTACTTTCGAGTCTGATTGCAGCCTTTCCAGCCATCTTGCTATTCATTAAAGTGGTAAAAGTGCTTGTGCAGCATCATTTAATTACTCTTATTTCACCCATCATAAATTGCACTTTCAGCTTCCAAGGTTACAGTAGCATTTGCATTTTTCAAAGTGCCTGATCTAAGATTTTCTTTCAATTTGGAACTGAGCATATTGTCCGTAAATGTATTTTTAAGGCATTTACTGATCCTATTGTCAGCAGCTGAAGAAGTAACTGGACATAGCTCATTGCTGGTTTCTTGGTACTAATAAAAAAGCACAAGTGCTGTGTTCTCATACCTATGCTGAGACCTCAGTGTAGCCCAACTCCCACAACGCCATTCTACCTGGTGCTTAGCGCTGATGCAACATTGTTGCGTCAGTGCTAAGGCCTTAGCGCCAACGCAGGGGTGCCTAGCAGCCCCCCCCGTGTCAGCGCTAAGGCCACAGGGCCTCCTTTGCATTGGCTGAAGCCGGCCAGTGCAACGGAGGTGCTCTGACAGCGCGCCACAAAGGGAGAGAGGGAGGTGGGGCGGGACATGGGTGGGTATTGGATTTGGCTGTAAGGCCGAATCTTAGGCCTGTTCAAGAGGCTGTGTGGCCCTGATTCGAGCCATGCGGCCTCCTCAGATCTGCGCCCGCTCTTTAGAGATCAAATTGCCAACATTCGCTGGATCATGGAGAAAGCAAGAGAGTTCCAGAAAAACATCTACCTCTGCTTCATTGACTATGTTAAAGCCTTTGATTGTGTGAATCACAACAAACTGTGGCAAGTTCTGGAAGAGATGGGAGTACCAGACCACCTGATCTGTCTTCTGAGAAACCTGTATGCAGGTCAGGAAGCAACAGTTAGAACGGGACATGGAACAACCGACTGGTTTAAAATTGGGAAAGGAGTACGACAAGGCTGTATACTGTCACCCTGCTTATTTAACTTATATGCAGAGTACATCATGAGAAAGGCTGGGATGGATGACTCACAAGCTGGAATGAAGATTCCTGGGAGAAATATCAACAGCCTCAGATATGCAGACGAAACCACTCGAAACCTCAGAAAGTGAGGAAGACCTAAAGAACCTTCTGATGAGAGTGAAAGAGGAAAGTGCAAAAATTGGCTTGAAGCTCAACATTTAAAAAAAACCTAAGATCATGGCCACCATTCCCATCACTTCCTGGCAAATAGAAGGGGAAGAAATGGAAGCAGTGACAGACTTTATTTTCCTGGGCTCCAAGATCACCACAGATGGTGACTGCAGCCATGAAATTAAAAGACATTTACTTCTTGGGAGGAAAGCTATGGCAAACCTAGACAACTTAATAAAAAGCTGAGACATCACCCTGCTAACAAAGGTTTGCATAGTCAAAGCTATGGTTTTCCCAGTAGCAATGTATGGCTGTGAGAGCTGGACCATAAGGAAGGCAGAGCACCGAAGAATAGATGCTTTTGAGTTATGGTGTTGGAGAAGACTCTTGAGAGTCCCCTGGACTGCAAGGAGATCCAATCGGTCAATCCTCCAGGAAGTCAAGCCTGATTGCTCCCTGGAAGGACAAATCCTGAAGCTGAAGCTCCAATACTTTGGCCACCTCATGAGAAGAGAGGACTCTTTCGAAAAGACCCTCATGCTGGGAAAG
>JAJKFI010000019.1:3397105-3421592 GCA_029204185.1 Lerista edwardsae
ATAGGTTGAAAATCAAGCAGAGGAGAATCACATGGGGTTAGAAGCATTTCTTGTGATAATGTATGTTTTTGTACTTCATGTGAACTGAACAAGGGGATAAGAATATACTAGAATGCTCATGGTACCTTGTATATTTCTATACCATGGACTTTAAACAGTACAGTAATACCTACAACAACACAGAGGCTCCAAGTCTGGGAAAATCCAGTACTGCCCAAAAGAGTGCTAGGAGAAATGTTACAGGTAATAAGGCAGGAAACTGGTGTTGATTGGCCAGATTACACTGTTCTCATTGGCCCCAGTAGCCGTCAATCAATCCAAGAAACAGCATTAAAGGAAGTGGCATTATGGAGGTATTATTGTGCTTGGAAAGGTGGATGTGGACTTCACGATGGTCCCACCTACACTGGCTGACTCTGTATGCTTTTCTAAGCACCAGCAACAGTGCAGATTAGACTGTGCATTAAGGGTTAAACAAGTTGCTACTTGGGGGAGCACACTACTGCCCAATCACCATTATAGCCACACCCCTTGGCATTTATAAATCATGCAGAACCACTGGCTTCACAAATTCAAAAGGAACTTAGCTGCCATAATGGTTGGGGAACCATATATGCTTTTTTTCTAATTGATAGCATGATGACTGTAGAATCCATGGCTTGTTGGATAATACAGGTCTCCTGATCCCTGCCCCATTCTGATAAGTCATTGAATGCTGGAAAGAAAGAAAACTGGTGATCTGAAACCCAAATGCCAAGCTGACAGGACAGAAAAGTTCATCCGGATGCCATTGTCGGGTCATATAAGCAATCAGCTGTGTCACCGAAAGCACGATTATTTTTCAGACATTCTTGTTTCAATTAAAGGATGCGACCTTTAGGGGACCCTGTTCCACAACAGGCAATTTAACAAACTTCCTTGTCGACACTCCGTTGCCTCTTCTGGTCTGGGAGCTTACGTTTGTGCTGTGCATGCACTATTGTCTGAGATATTTACTTTTTGACCTGCAGCACAATTTGTCATTTGCAGCTGCTTTCCAAAGAAACTAACGCTGCATAATTAACAACCTCGCATCCGTTTAATGACTGAAGTGCGAACTTATCGAGCATTGCACATTTTCCTTTTCCAGGGGGTTTGGAGTCACAACTCTCAACATCCAGGGAATAGTTTTATCTGAAAGGGTCTCTAAACGGAAACTGATTACTATTAGTGACTTGCAGGATGACAGCTCTTTTAAAGTTGCTGTTCTTCTATAGTTTATTTTATTTTATTGGTACTTTTCAATGGTGTAAAGAGCAAATCCCCAATAACGTTTCTTTGAGAAAAACTTTGCATTGCAATCATGCAGAAGGACAAGGGTCCCTAGGCAGGGGGAGACATAAATAGCTTCAGACCAAAATATGCATGTCATTTGGTAGGGCCCTAAGGCTTTCTAACCAACCTCTGTGTTTCTGTGGGGAGAGCTAACAGCTGTTTCCAGTACCTTTGGAAAGCCAGCCGAATCCGTAGGGATTTCAACAGATTTCCCTGCTTGGGAAGCTTTCACCAGCAAGAGAGAGCAACTCATCATGACTGTCAAAGGAGCAGCACACCCACAAAAGTCCAACATTTTGCAGAGCTTTCAAATTGCTGCCTTTTGAGGCTGAGATGCACCACAAGCACCTGCAACACAAGCAAATGAGCCGACCACCCCCCCACCCCAGCAGTCATGTATTCTCGGGGTCCAGGCCAGCGAGTTGTCAGATGAGTTTGAAAGTGGATGAAGCAGTGAGGAAGGAAGGAAGGAACAGGGCTGGTGGCAAGCATGGATACGTAGTGGAGACATTTCAAAGCAGGAACGGTCTGGAGACAAAGAGGAGCGCCGCTGACTGGTGGGTGATGTGGCAAATGAGCAAAGGGGTCATGCCAAGTGCTGCCATCTCAAATACCAGCATTCTTGTATGCTTTGAGTCCTTCCTGATGACTCTATGGCTGAAGGATTCCACTTTTGGCTCCTCATGGGCATGTTATTCCAGTGAAGAATGGAAAAAAAAATCATGGGATCTATTTCTCAGTGCAGGTCATTAGTTGCTCAGCACAGTGGTTCTCAAACTTTTTTAGACTGGGACTGACTTTTTACAATGGCACTCATGTTGGGCCCCACCGGAAGTGTTGACCTTAACCTGGAAGTGATGTCATATTCCGAAGTGCCATCATCAAGCAGAAAGTGGTATCAGTATAATGTAATCCAATGACACTCCTAGAATGCAAATTGGCAGTCTTGGACTGAAGTAAATGGGCAACCATGAAATCTTTGACAGAAGGTGAAATTAGGATAAAATATTAAGGACAAGCACTGAACTAAAAACAAATTTTTTTAAAAAACCCTCACATGAAAATTCAAACTGTTGACACTCGCAAAAGGAATATAAGAGTAAAGTCTGCAGTTTCCAATGCCTGCCTCCAGTTTTCTGTGACCCACCTGACATCAGGTCGCGACCCACTAAGTGGATCCTAACCCTCATTCTGAATAACACTGGCTTAGCAGATAAGAGAGCGACAGCATCTTTGCCTTCCCAATCTTGTCACTTGACTCACTTGTGCCAGCAAGTAACTCAATTTGTGGCACCTTCTTAAAGCTGCCAATAATAACTCTTCAGTTCTGGCTTCCAAAATGCCTGACTCACTTAACGGCTCACAAACTGAATACCATTAGTAGAATCATCCCATGTCTGATTTTTCTCTTCTTGTCTTTTGAGGGAAAAATATACGTATATTATCTTGATCAAAACTCAAATGCTGGCGTGTTTCCAGGGCATAAGTCTCTGTTGCAGTTTCCCGAACGTTTAAATTTTGGATTTGTGTGTGTGGGGGTGGGTGGATGGGTGTGTGTGGGGGTGGGTGGGTTTGTGTGTGGGTTTTGGAACACAATTCTGCAGCAGCATCTGTTTCCCCTAAATCTTCTTTAAGCAAATGTAATGGTGCCTGTGGATTTATTTTAAGGTTAGATTGTTGACTGACATCTATGATCTTTGTAGATGTCACTTTTCCTAGATTAACCTTCAAAACAGAATATTTTGTGGATCTCAGTTCTTTGTAAGAAGAGATGCTGGTACTTCCCAAACATAATAAACATGAAAGAGGGAGATGATCACTCATCATTTTCCACATTGTTATTTTAATGCACATTGTATAGAGCTTTGATTTTTTTAATGGTATAGAGGTGCTTTATGTAAAGTTCAACATTCAGTTTTAATCTACTTTAAAATCAGTAGCGTCTCTAGAGGGGGGCAGTGCACTGGGTTTTGCAAGGCGCCTTACTTTGCAGTGTGACTTCCTCACAGTTAAAGCCAGACCTCATGGTGGAAGCAAAGCCTCCACGCTGCTTACTGTCTATTATAGCAAGGGAGAGGAATACTTTACACCGCAAGGTAAGGTGCCTTGCAAAATTTAGCGCATCGCTTCCTCCCCCGGGACAGTACCAGGCCCAATGCTATGGGCCAAGTATGAAGGTGGAAGATGCCTTCTGCTGCCATAAATGCAGTGGAGCCACTGCAAATGGTGTGCCTCTGCTGGGTGATTTGGAGCCACTGACAGAACCAGTAGGCAGCTCCTTGCACCCACCACTGAGAAGCCTGTTCCCTGCTGATCCAGGTAAGTTGGCTGAGGGAGGGTGGTAAAGAGGAGGGTTGGGGAGGGAAGGGGGAGGGCAGGGTGTGGGGAAGAGACTGGAGTGGTGAATTCCATTGGCAAAAACTCACATTGGATTCTATCCCACATTTTCCAACTTGCTCTGCCTCCTTGCTCTTATCAGACATACACCAGCTACATAGAGGACAAAGGTGCAAGGAGGCCAGTAGGCAACCAGAAGGCCTAAACATACCAGTGGTTGGCCTTATAGTCGTGCCCCCCCATTATACACAGCACATGTTCCATCAGCGTGATTGCATGGCGCACAATGGTGGAGCATAGGATTTGGCTGTGATATACAGGTGTGCCCAGGTATCCACTGATTTGGTATCCATGGTTTCAGTTATCCATGGATACTGGGATGCCTATTAAAAAGGTAAAGGTTTCCCCACGACCGAATGGTCTATTCGTGACTGATTGTTAGGGGTGGTGCTCATCTCCGTTTCTAAGTCAAAGAGCTCACGTTTGTCCTAGGAAAAGCTTTTGTGGTGATGTGGCCAGCTAGACTATACGCCGAGGTACATGGAACACCATTACTTTCCCACCGAAGTGGTACCAATTTATCTACTCACATTTTTTTATGTGCTTTCAAACTGCTAGGTTGGCAGGAGCTGGGCCAAGCGACAGGAGCTCACTCCATCGCATGGTCTTGAACTGCCAATCTTCCGGTCAGCAAGCTTAGCCACAGTGGTTTAGCCCAAAGCACCACCACATCCCCAAGTCCTATTAAAAAGATAGGGGAACATTAAACAAATCTGTTTTTTACCTTGTTGCATCAAAACCACTGACGTTCCCCTATCTTTAAAAAGGCGTCCCCCGTATCCACAATTTCAGGTATCCACAGGGGTGTCTAGAACAGGGCATGCCTGTGCATATAAACTGCTTTGTAAAATAATTTAAAAATGTGTCAATTCTGTTCCATAAACACCAAGAGGAATATTATTGCTGATTCCTGAAAGATTGATCCTTTTGTCTGCAAACCTTATAGATGTGAAGTATTCCACTCTTATGAAGAACATCATTCAACGAAACAGTTGATCTCTTCCACTATAAGGTAATTCTATGAAGGAAAATGTGAAGAGCCAAAATACATGTTACACTGTGTTGTTAGAAGTAATGTGCTTGGTTGTTTTTTTGCCCTTGAAATGGTAGCTTCAGAGAACCTGATCTAGATTAGTAAAATGAGGTTGTTGAAGAGGGCTTTAATCCTGTTCGCCCACCATGGTGCCAAACTGGATTGCACCCTGCCCCCACCCCCAGCAGAGCTGCTATTTGCCCTAGAAGGGGATCTCCCATTGATACTAAGAGCAGCTTCCCACCCACCCCCCACTCAGTGTTGATCTTTAATACAATCCTGATGTAGCTGGCTATGATCTTTTCTGATATGTGGTTGGCTTCAGTGAATTTTATCCAGTGCCTCCAGATACCAATAATTTTTCTTAACCGCCATACTGAGTGTAAGTCCTGTTATTTCCTGTGGATGACTATAACTACCAAGTCAACTTGATTCTGGTAATCTGAAGAGCACAATAATTACAGTGGTATTTTTAGAGTTCCTTTGTTTTAATTAACACCTGTTTTCCTCCCACTTACATTCATTCCCATTTCATTCTGTCTGTATAGACCAACTGAAACAGGTGTACTTTTCTTTCCTGTAGGACTGGGTTTAAGGGCGGAATCGTGACCTGGAATTAGGCCGGCACAGTTAGGCCAGCAAAGTTTGGCCTGTAGTAATGAGCTTTTCGTGTCAGGGAGGATGGCGCACGTCTGTATGCTGACCTCTCTGACTCTGAGAGTGGTCCAAACATACGGTGTCTCTTATGCCAGCCAAACTTTGCTGGCCTAACTATGCCAGCCTAACTCCAGGTCATGGCCGGCCTTAAGTCAATGTGACCAATGTCGTTACATTGGGCCCCGCACTTTGGGGGGGGGCCCTCACCAGCACAGCGAACAGATCACCTGCTGCTGCAACTAGGATCTCAATGGGCTGCAGAGGGGCAAGCAGAGCAGCTTTACCTTGGGGCCTCCCACCTGCCCCTGCCTCCGAACTGCTCAAAAATGGGCCTCCCGGAAGCAGTTGGCAGTGACATCATGTCACCATCAACTATTTCCAGGTGCCGCATGTGGCATCACAAGCGCTTTTCTTAGTGAGTGGGGGGCCCGTGGGAAGGTTAGGGGCCCCATGGGGTGAGTGGGGGCTCCCCGCAGGAATGCCTCACATTGGGCCCCACTGCTCCTACAGCTGGCCCTGCTCCAGGTTAGGATTGCACTATAAGTTTTTCCCTGACAAACCACTGGACAGTGGGGCCCACTTTTGGGATGTTTTCTTCTCCTACTCACAGTAAAGGCGTCTGAAATGGCTCCTATTGAAAAGGCTGGTTCTACTCCCTTTTCACAAATTCTACTTGCACTGTATGTTAAAAGAATGTCTCTAATGCAGATGTTAAAACCATGAAGGCACCTGTTTGCCACATAGCCAAACATAGTCAGCATTTAGGAACAACATCCATATTTTTGAGTATTTGCCCTGTATAAAGATTTAACCGTATCACATGTAATAAATAAAATATTTATTTATTTGCAATAAAGCTTATTGGTATTTTTATACCCCAAATGCCTCTGATTTATTTTTTAATTAAAAATATTGCTGGAGCCTGAATGTGGCTGTATTGATTTTGAATCCAGCAGTTATATTGGTAGACACTTATTGAGACGAGAAATCAGTAAAGCTTTGTGCCTCCGGTAAAAGCCATCAGCTTTGATTGGCTTCTGTTTAAACAACAAAACATTCCAAGTAATCTTTTCATTTTAATAAATAATTAACGGAACCATTTCTTGGGATTTGTTTCTGTTTGTTTCTTCACTCATTTTTGTCACTGTATATCTGTTTTATCTTATCTATTTTTTTTTGGGGGGGGAGGGGAGAATGTTTCTTGTAGGCTTAGCTTTTCTTTCTAAATTAAAGTGAAAGTTTATCAGATGCACAGCTACGTTGCAGGGTGTTTTTTTCCCTGAGAAAAGTGCACTGCATGGATGAAGATTCTTATCTTGTCAAACTTATCCCATTTCTCTGGCAATTGGACAGTAGTTTAGAGGATTATAGATGAAAACACATAAACACATTTATACAGAGGCCTAGTGAAGCTTTTTGCAACAGTCTTGTTTTCCATCTTTGCCTTTGAGGGGGGATGACCCCTGGGTAATGTTTATGGACACTTTTAATGAATTTTAATGCTATTTTTATGGTTTTTACTTTCACTTTTATCCGCTCATATGATATTGTTGGTTTTGAAGTGCTTATTGTTGTTGCTTGTGTTTTGAATTGTGTTTAGTATTTTAAATTATGTTTTTATGATGTTGGATGTTGCGTTGAGATACGGAGAAGTGGCATAAAATCTTTTCCTTCCTTCCTTCCTTCCTTCCTTCCTTCCTTCCTTCCTTCATTCATTCATTCATTCATTCATTTCACCTGGTATTTTCCTTCTCATTCAATCTGCAAGAGGCACTAGCTTTTCCTCACATCCAGGTGGTCAGCCCAGGATTACCTGTTCCTCTTTTGGGATCAAGTAGGGATTTTGGCTCTTCTGTCTCATTTGACTGGCTGGGGAGTTTTGTTTTGGCCTCCTTCAGACTGACCAAGTGGTCTTGTTGTAGTTTAGCCAGGTGGCCACAACTGGCAGGTAAGTACAGGTTGGGCATTAGGATTGGGGGCAGGTGTACAGTACAGACTGAGGAAGTGGAATGAGCAAAGGGGGGGACCAGAACAGGGGCTTCTTGCCTTAGGGATGCTGACTGGAAACCCCTTGTTCATGGATTGTAAAGTGATCTTCAAAGGCTAGGTGGAAAAATCCAGATATTCCTCAAGCCCTCTTTGAAGCTGCTGGTGTCGATAGGTGTTGTAGGATTTGTAACTTGGACTGCTTCTAGAGAAATGGTGGTAGCTTGTTCAGGAGAAGCACACAATGCTCCTGGAATTTCAGCCATCACAGCCAAAGATACAACCAAAGATACAAACAATCATTTTCTCAGCCAAAGATACAAACCATTTCTTAAACTGAACTGCAGCCTCTCCCTTCAGCAGTAGGAACTACTGTGTCAATTGAACAAGGACAAACAAAAGTGCTGTTGTTTGAGTACAGGCATACTGATCTATTTTCTAACATGGTTCTGTTGTTTATGGCTCAATCCCACTAGGGCTGGACAGCAGCAGAACTCATGTTCCACCTGGGCTGATTGCCCATAAACCAGGATGAAACCAGTGGGGAGGGGAAGAGGGAGGGGTGGAGAGGCAGCAGGAGGGGGTGGATCTGGCCATTCGTGGAACTACTATTTTGCAGGAGGGGGCAAATGCCCCAGGTGCGACAAGGAGGGTGGCGACAAGGTGGCTCACCTCTCAGAGAGGCATGCGTTTTTGGCCCTCAAGGGCTGCCATACAGTTCCAAAACAGAGTCTGGAGTGGCATCGGGGTGGGGCAGGGCGGAGCAGCACAGGGGGGGTGGAGAACCAGTGGAGGGGGGCATTCCTCCTTCTCTGTCCTTGGGCGGCCCATTGGCTGGGTCCACAACTGGATCTGGCAGCAATGTCATGTGCCTATTCCTATCCCCTCCAGCAGCAGCCTCCACACCCGCTTTCTCTCCACAGATTTGTACTCCAAGGTGAGCCATTGTGGGGTGGGAGGCTCACACAGGAATGAGGACATTTAAATTCCTCCTGATGGGTAAAACATCTCTTAAACAGCCATTTTTCTCCCAATGGGGGAAATACAGATATTTTTGATATACCTTTCTACCTGAAAGTATCAGCATTTCTTTGTCCATGGGGCAAATACATACTTACCTTGTTGAGGCCTGTGAGGTCTGTGGTATTTTTCCACCAGGAAAGCTGCTAAGACAGGAGCAGTAATTAAGAGGCACCTGGGCTAGAACGAAGCAACCTGCCTAAATCAAGGCCAGCTGTGCAAGTTGTGTGAGTTGCCTACATGACCGGTAGCACGGACATGCTGGCCATCCATCAGGGATCTGATTGGTAGAGGGAGGGCACTTAAGCACTCTGCTTACCGCCTATCTTTTGGAGAAAGAGGCTGTAGGGGGAGGTGCTGCCGGAGTGTGTTACGATCTGTGTCTTGTTGCTGTGAATTGACTGCTCTCTTTGTGTAAATGGACCTCAGACTGTTTTGTGACCATTCTGCATGCAAGCTCTTTGTGGAAACCTAATACGCCTGTTGTGCTTCATTTACCTCGTTGCTGCCTTCTGACAGCTCTTCCACAGCCATGGCGGGCCATACATTGCCGTGGGCTTCCCTGCCCAGCTGCCCAGCCTGGGAGGTTCCAGCCAGTTTTCCCAATATACCTGGACATTACAAGCTCCGTACATTTTTGTGCAACACCCCCCCGTCCTGCACCTGGCCAGTGCTACTCATGAGCTGTGAACATTTTGTTGTAGACAGTTTTTGTGCGCTCAGTGCGACCCAGCAGGAAAGCCAGCAGGTATTTGTTTTCAGCGGCAGGCCAGAGCACGATGCATTATGGGGCACAATTCATCACTAAGCTGGCTGTTTAAATTTTGCACGGGCTCACAACTCTGAATTCTGTGGTGCTTAATCCATCCAACCACAGCACCCTTGAACCTCTTTTATTAAACCACACTGGCCAAAGATTGAGAGGGCCATTGGAAAATTTCATACTACAGATTATACTGTGAGGCCCTACAAGCCAGACCAATGTTTACCTCTGACATACTTTGGAACATGTGGTGTGCCGTGGCACATTGGTGAGCCACAAATGGTCCTCAGATGTGCCACAGGAGTTTAGGGGAGAGTCATTTATTAGTAGGGCCATGTGAGCTCTTGACCAGTAGGGTACTGGGCCTTGTTAATTTGTCAACCAACTGATGGTGTGCCTTGACAATTTTAGAGCCCTGTCAGTGTGCCGTGAGATGAAAAATATTGAAAACAGCTGTTTTCTTGTTCAGGAAAGGCTTGAAGGCTATTTCTTGTTCAGGAAATGCATGTTCAGGAAAGGCTGAGCCAGCAAGACTTTTCCTGCCTTTATCTAGTGCTCCCTGACACCTATTTTTCCATTCCCTTTGCTTATGAAGACAAAAAAAATGATAGTTTCCTTTTTTTCTTCTCCAGAGCTTTCTCGGAAAATCTTAAAAAGACCCCAAGTTTGGGTGGTTTTGATGCGTTTCATTTGCATTCTCTGGGAAAACTGGGGAGGGGTGAGATAATCCTGAATGAGCTGAGAGATAGCTCAGCCATCCCGAGAGGTCTCTTGTCGGTCATTTGCTACCTGAAGTGTCTCAAAGTCAGAATTTGCACCATATGAATTGCTCATCAGTACCATAGTCAATATTTTTCATCCACATATCCCTCTGCTTGGATGTGTTTTTCATCAGCGAGAGGGTTTACGGCCACAAGTTAATCGCCCCAGAGAAACCAGCCACAGCAATGCTAAATGATGTTGTCAGGGCCTCAGAGGTTATGCGCATTGCCTGTTGGTCAATCATGGGCTGACCTTTAGGCCGATGGTGGGCAGGGCAATCTGTTCTCACAGAATAGATAACACCGCACAACTGTCTCAACACTAATCAAGCCTGATGCCAGTTGGTTTGGGTAGTCCTGAAGGAACATCGAGTCCAAAGAAAGATCACTGAGGCCATTTTAAAAAAGGGAACATTTATATTGTTTCATTTGAAGTTTTACTGCATAAAATGACCTGGAGATAGGGATAAGCAGCAAGGTGGCCAAGTTTGCAGATGACACGAAACTTTTCCGGGTGGTGAAAAACCAGAAGGGATGTGAAGAGCTCCAGAAGGATCTCTCCAAGTTGGGGGAATGGGCAGCTAAATTGCAGATGCATTTCAACGTAAACAAGTGTAAAGTGATGCACATTGGGGCAAAAAACCAAAACTTCACCTATAGGCTTATGGGTTCTGAGCTGTCTGTGACAGCTCAAGAGAGAGATCTTGGGGTGCTGGTGGACAATTCAATGAAGGTATCGACCCACTGTGCGGCAGCAATTAAGAAGGCCAATTCCATGCTTGGGGTAATTAAAAAAGGGGTTGAGAATAAAACAGCCAATATAATATTATCATATCATTGTACAAATCAATGGTAAGGCCACATCTGGAATATTGTGTCCAGTTCTGGTCGCCGCACCTCAAAAAGGACATAGCGGAGCTGGAAAAGGTGCAGAAGAGGGCGACAAAAATGATTACGGAGCTGGGGCACCTCCCTTATGAAGAAAGACTGCAGCGTTTGGGGCTCTTCAGCCTAGAAAAAAGGTGCCCGCGGGGGAACATGATTGAGACATACAAAACTATGCATGGACAGAATAGAGTTGATAGAGGAATGTTCTTTTCCCTCTCTCCAAACACCAGAAACAGGTAAGGGGGTATCCGCTAAAACTGAGTTAAAACAGATAAAAGGAAGTACTTTTTTACCCAGCGGGTAGTTAATCTGTGGAACTCTTTGCCACAGGAGGTGGTGTGACATCTGGCCTAGATGCCTTGAAGAGGGGATTGGACGGATTTCTGGAAGAAAACTCCATCGTGGGCTATAGGCCATGATGGATTGTGCAACCTCCTTACATTAGTAGTAGGCTATTTCAGAGTACCGGGTGCAAGGGAGTGGCAACAGGATGCAAGCATCTTGTTGTTTCATGCCTCCCTGGGGTGCCTGGTGGGGCCGCTGTGAAATACAGGAAGCTGGACTAGATGGGCCTTTGGCCTGATCCAGCAGGGCTCTTCTTATGTTCTTAATGAAGGGTTTTCATGTTTATATTACACAACCGGTTTGGAATATGTTTCAACTGAGAGTTTTTTATACATTTCAATACGTCTCTGTGGAATCTCAGGTAAGGCTTGCATTCAATAAAAAATAGATTCTGACTTGCAGACTTGCTTGTCTTTAATCAAAGTTCCTCCTTTAATTAAAAAAATTCAGAGATGATTGACAGTAGTTTTGAAATACAATTAAAATTACTAGAAGTCTAAAAATAAAATCCACTCTCACTCATGCCTTTGGGGAAAATCTGGAAAATGTGACTTTACCAATTACAAGGCTGAGAAAAAGACGGAGGGAAGAAAGACCAGAGCAGCTTCATTTTCTTTGAAAGCCTCAGTGCCACCGTCTTAATCTCAAATGCAAAGGATGGTATTAGCCCCAACACCCATGTTTGATGTGCTCCCAGCTCTATTCCTAGCTCACTGGACCAGGGATCCACAGGTGTTCCTGCAAATCAATCCTAACTAATGCTTCCCCTGCCAGGGCCGGCTCTAGATGCAGTGGGGCTCAATGCATGCCATTCCCACGTGGGCCCCTCCTCTCCCTTGGGGCCCCACACACCAAGAAAAGCAGTTGTGAAGCCACACGTGGCACATGGAAATAGTTGGTGGTGACATGATGACATCATCGCCAACTGCTTCCACCCATTTTGGGCCCATTTTAGGCTGTTCAGAGACAGGGTCAGGTTGGAGGGCTGCTCTGCTCATCCACTGACTTGCATCCCATAAAGATCCCGGCTGCAGCAGCAGGCAATATGCTTGCTGTGCTGATGCAGAGCCCCTCAATGTGTGGCGCCCAATTAGATGACATTGATCACAATGGCTTAAGGCCGGACCTGCCCTCTGCCAAAGCCACAGGGACATGAGCTGCATCCTGTTGTGGGAGGAATTATGGAGGTCTCTTCATGATACCTTCCTTTCTGACCGGAAGGTTGGCAGTTCAAGACTGTGCGATGGAGTGAGCTCCCGTTGCTTGTCCCAGCTCCTGCTAACCTAAGCAGTTCAAAAGCACATAAAAATACAAGTAGATAAATAGGTACCACTTTGGTAGAAAGGTAACGGCATTCCGTGTGCTACGGCGTATAGTCATGCTGGCCACATGACGACGGAAGCTTGTCCTCGGACAAACGCCAGCTCTACAGGCTTAGAAACAGAGATGAGCACCGTCCCCTACAGTCGGTCAATTCAATCATTGGGAATCCTTTACCTTCATGATAAGGGAACTTTCATTGTCTCTTCATGGTAAGGGAACAGCCTCCACTGCCCAAATGGGTCTTCTTGGATCTGCACCAGCCAACGTATTGGGGCAAAACTGAGAAAAGTAGCGAGAGGCAATGGGATATGATCCTTGTACGTGCTGCTGCTGCTGGGATCCACCCCCTCTATCTTCCATTCCATCACTCACCTGCCTCCCTCCCTGCCCAGACACTCCTCTGTTCATCTCCCAACGTACCCATTTCTCCAACTGCCTGCCCATGTTATCAACTTGCTGGCACTAATCAACAACTCTCCACTGGCCCATGCACACAGCTGCCATCCATGTGTGCTGGTGGCATTGTTGTCTGTGCCAGCTGTGTGCCACTTCCAGCACCAGGACCAACACTTTTACTTGTGGAATGTGTTTTCCACCACCAAGAGCCTTGGTTAGGATTGAGGCCATAGTTGGTTGAGCATGAAGACATTCCAGTCATTTAGTGATTTAGTGCACCACAGACATTGCAAATAATAAGTGTGTGTGTGTGTGTGTGTGTGTGTGTGTGTGTGCATGTGACCCATGTTCAGCCAATGTTGAACCCAATTGTGATGGCAGGTAAACCTATTGGCAGGTAAACTATGCCATTCTCATTTTTCCTTTCCTTTCTGTACCTTCTTTTATTTTCTTACTTGCCAAGTTCTGAGTCTCAGTGATTTCCTTATTCCCGTATTGACAAATTTCCAAATGCCACAACAGTCTGGTGAATTGCTTATAGAGCAACCAAACAGATCAAATTAATTATCATGAATTATTTGCACTCCTGTAATTGGAACTGATTGTGATGTCACTTAATTACCCCATAAGCCCATCAGCACCACTTTAAAGGGCATGCGATTCTGCAATTAGCGGGAGACCTTCCAATTGTCTTCTAACAGTCCAGGAATACTCTGCTAGCAGTCAAGGAGAGCTTTTGTCCTATCTGTGAAATGTGACATCTTGGGTTGTGTCTGCACATTCTTCTTTTGCTCTTTTGGCACAGCAGGTTGGCTTTCTCAGCGAGGTTCTTTGAGCCTTACATTCCTCTCTGATGCAGTGGGAAGAAAAACAAACAGCTGTAAGTTCCCTGGGACCTCCAGAACAAGGAGGGCTGAAGTGCAAGATGACATATTGCCCTCGACAAGCATGCAGATCATGGGTGCACAATCACTTGTTTAATTGAACACAATCCTGCAGTCTCGACGTCATGCATCATGCTCAATCCAGAGCTTGCAAGCCAATGACTACGTAGCCACAGCACGATCAGTCTGAAAAACAAGAAGGTTTTAGTATGGAATGGGTGCACTTTCCTAAATACCAATGAATTCCATAGCTTTTCATTGAATCATGGACAAGAGTACACTGTTACAGTGCAACCCTAGGCATGTCTACTCAGAATTAAGCCCCATGGAGTCCAAAGGTACTTATGGCCCAGTCCTCTCCAGCTGCAGGGCCACCACCTCAGTGCCCACTGTATCCTAAGTGCCGTCCCAAGGAAGAGAAGAAGGCGTTTAGAAGGGTGGGAAGTGGAAATGCTTACAGGTGCGTCAAGTCACAGCATAGTCCCTGAAAGGACTCAGGTCCTTGCCAGCTCTGTTACTGGTGTTACTGGTGTAACTCTGAGCCTGCTGGGGGCATGGCAGGGGGTTGGATCTGGCAGCTGCTGGCTCCATCTCATTCCACCTCTTCCCTGCCCCAATTCTTTCTCCTTTCCTGATCCTCTGCCAGCAGGACACAAGCAGTGCAATCCTAAGCAGCGCTGGAATGGCGAAGCCAGCCAGCCAGCCAGCGCCACATCCAGCACTGCTTTGGGGAGGCTGGCACCACCCAGGCACTAGGGGAGGCACCAGCCTCCTCTATGGTCTCCTCGGATCTGTGCATGCTAAACAGCAGGTGCAGATTCGAGGAGACTGTGCAGCCCGAACTGGGGCCGCTCAACCTCAAGATGAGGTCTTCGATTCAGCCTTATGGCCAGATCCAAGGCCCGCCTCCCTCCCGGGCCAGCATGCCTGCCCACCCACCCACAGCCACCCAGAAACACCCTCCCCCCATCCAGTCCCTCCCTCGGCCCAGCTCGTCATGCCTCCGTGCCAGCCGGGCTCAGCTGGCACAGAGGGAGAAGAGTGCAGGCGCTCTGAGGCTGGCACCAGACTTAGAGCAAGAGCGCTACTGCAGAGGTGCTGCTTGGCGCCCCCATGTAGGCTCTCTGCATGTAGCGTCGATGCTACCATTAGCGTTGATGCTGCAGGGTGCTTAGGATGGTGCCCTCTGTGCCAGCCTGCTAGCAGTATGCAGCTTTATGGCTGCTGCACCGGTGGCTGTGCAGCAGCCATTGGTGGCACAGTTGCAGTGATGGCGGGGCACCCGTTGCACTGCTAAACCACATGGTGTGCTGGCATTTAGAGGAGTAGGATTTGGCTGGCAATCCTAGATGGGCATGCAACAATATTTTGTTACAGGTCCCTACATGGGACCCTCCTATATATTAAGGAGCAAGCCCTATTGACATCACTTTGCCTTGCAGAAAGTAGGGTTTTAAGAGCTGCAGTGTAATTTGGATTTTTGTGGCCTGGTCGTAGCACATGGGCATGAAGCTGGTGCAGAACTACCCCATGAAAGAACGCTCCAACATAGCCATATAGATTGAAACAGTGTTTCTCAAACTGTGGGTCAGGATCCACTTGGTGGGTCCCGATGTTGAGTGGGTTGCAGAAAGCTGGGACCAGCCATCTTGGAAGCTGCAGACTTTGCTATAGTCCTTTTTTTTTTTTTTTTTTTAGTGTTAACAGTTTGAATTTTCAAGCGAGGTTTCTTTTTTAAAATTGTTTTCAGTTCAGTGCTTTTGATATTAGGGCCTGTAATATTGTGCCCTAATCTTGATTTCCGTCAGGGTTGTTTCACAGTTATGCAACTGATGCAGTCCAAGAATGCCAGTTTACATTCCAAGAGTGTCATTTGATTACATCACAAAGATGGCACACTTGATGATGTCACCTCTGGCTACGACATCACTTCCAGGTTAATCACATTGTTTCCGGGACGTCCAGAACAAGGGGGGGAGTCCTGACACGAGTGCTATTCTCAAAAGTGGGTCCTGGTCTACAAAGTGTGAGAACCTCTGGATTAAAAAGGCTAAAGCCAGAGTTTTCATCATGATCCACAAGGTGAATTAGACTGAAAGGATAATTACTTGGCACTGCATTAAGTGCTGATTGATGCATGTTGTTAGTATGCTGAGTAGGTTTCAGTGCAGATGACTAGGTGAGAGAATTAATATCAGCAGTAACTATTGTTGGAAAGCAGAGCTTTCTTTATTGTGGAGCCAAGGAAAATAGAGTTTGGTGTACCTGGTACTACGTTGCTGAGCTCTGATGAGATAGTAGCAGAGTCTGACACCGTTTACCCATCTGGAGAATGAAAAGACCCCTGGATCAGCTTCCTTATATTAGGGCTACCTTTATGCCTAATAAAACACCATAACAATCTAGACCAAAACCATCTGTGATTTATTCCAAGCTGGAACAATGTTTTGTGGTCAATTGCATTGCACTTTGAAAACCATGGCTTGAAGTAGCCCACATCACTGGTGCTGCTACTTTAATATACTTTCCTTCCATTGATTGCACATTTGAGCCATCCCCTGGCCTTTTTTGCTCTGTTCTTGTCCTGAAGAAACAAAATGATAAACACAAGAATCGAGAAGGGGGACAAGCCTTTACACAGAATCTTGAGTTCAGCAAATAATCCAGCGGGTGACTAATAACATGTGACAGTGAAGTTCTTCTATTTTGAGCACAGTGGCCACACTCAAGGCATAAAGATATGACATTAGATTAGACAGTCGTGGACCAGCAATAGAAAGGATAGTTATTTGTAGGGGGGAAAAGAGAAAGTTGTATGGGGATAGGGAATCTTGTTGGAGTATCTTGTTATCTGGCTTTACTCCTGTTCTCTGATAATTTGCTGTGTTATAAGACTCTTATTATCCTTTTGAAACAATAACAAAAAAGGTCCTGTACACATTTGACAGATATGCTAAGGGCCCAATCCAATGGACCTTACTGCGGCCAGTACACTCATACCACCTGGAGGAATGTCGCACGAGGCTGTAAAGCGACTCCAGTGCCAGTGGTAGGGGTGACAGTGGCCATGGGCGTCCCGGAGGGAGCACCGCTTGCCGATGAGGGTGAGTCCATCATTTGCCAGCGATGCGGCTGTTCTGGGCGGGATGGGAGGGCGTTCCGGGGTGGGAGGGAAGAGTGGAACAGGGGGCAGGACCGGTGGGGACTCTTGCCAGAGGCAGCACAGAATAGCCAGTGCAGAAGCAAGGAGACCACTCGGTCGCCCAGTGCCCTTACCGTGGGGAAAGGGGACGAACATTGGGCAGTTCTGGGCTCTTAGAATGAACAATTTAGGGCACAATTCCAACAATTCCAACCTGCACTGCAACAGGCAGGCTGACTAGACTGCACTGTATCCAGGCAGGTTAGGAGCAGGTTCAGAGTAAGGGGATTTTATTCCCCTTACCCTGTGTGGTGCACCAGATAGCCTTATGGGACGACTGGGATCTGTGCCTGCAATTTTGCAGGTAGAAATCTGAGCGCACCGTGGCAGCTCGGGAAGGGGGGAAGGATTGCACTGCCCAGGTTTTTTCTCCCTAAACAATATCACCAATGCACATAGCAACATCACCTAATATAATATTCAGTTATGCAATAAAATGGCAGAGGATCTGTGCTTTCGGAATGTCCACTGTATCATACGTAAATCAGTACCATAGTTCATTCCTTCTGGAGTGCCAACAAGTTACATAGTTATGTAAGGCAGTGGTTCTCAAACATTTTAGACCAGGAACCACTGTTTGTAATGGAACTTGCGTTGGGACCTACCAGAAGTGATGTCATTAAGCTGGAAGTGATGTCATAGCCAGAAGTGCCATCATCAAGCAGAAAGTGCTGTCAGTATGATGTAATCAAATGACACTCCTTGAATGCAAAGTGGCATTCTTGGACTGAAGCAAATCCACATCTTTGCCAAAAAGCAAAATTAGGACAAAATATTGTGTAAAAGTGTCTCACATTTGTGGCTATGTGAGTAAAATCAAATGCATGCATAAGCAATATGCCTCATAATATTCAATAGATTAGTAGATGCAAACATATATGGACAGGTCCTGAAGGTTGTACTCCATTCTTTTGCCGGCTGGCCTTCTTGCACATTCCCACACTGGCTAATCAGCTCCACAGTGACTCCTTTCTGCCACAACAGGTACCGCAACTTGTCACAGTCCATCATTCTGTCTCTTATCCCAAAATAGACAGCATGTGATTGCCACCCTTCTCATCTGCAAAAATGAACAGTACAATCATGCTGCATGCAAGGTTGTGGGATTTGTTTGTGTCGAGATGAGATTCACACAGTGGGATTTGCCATTCTTGTGGAAAACCTCTGGGTTCTCTGGTAGAGTTATGGCAGCTTGTTGTTTCTTTGTGACTGTCTCCTGGAGCATTGTGCATGTAAGGGGTGCTTTGTACAAAGGGCATCATTGATGCTTAACAGCATGGTTTGTCAATAGTGGTAGAGCTTCTAAGGATGCTGTGAGCATGTCTATAGGTGCTGCTACATTCATTTGTTCCTATAACTGTTGATGCTGCTCTTAGTTGAGCATAAGGTTATGACTAGGTGACCCTGGTGTATTGGGGACATAGGATTGTCCTGTAATTGTTTCAAATCCTTTCTCTTTTTCTCTTAACTGCTTCATTAAAAGTTCTTTAAACTCAATATTTCTTTAATTAAGAACACTGGAGGATATTCATGGTCCCTGGAACCCAGTCAGATTTTTACATCAATTAGGTTAATTGACAACAAATTAAACACTGTTCCAATAATGACTATCCACTGTTTGTTACAAAAAAAAAAAATCAATTGCACCTTGTTTTTAAAAGAAAGTCAACTTGATACAACAATGCTTTTTAAGGACATTGAGGTGATACTATAAAAAGCAACTATTGAGTAGAGCCATTAAAGGAAGAGAGAGTATGGAAATTGCATATACAATGTGACAGGCCTAATCTTCACTTTTCCTAGGTTGCCTGAATCATGGAATGCATTCAGGAATCACGCATGTGTGTTCTTCTTGATTCTAGGTCCAACTGATATTCATGACCTACAAGGTTTAAAAAAAGAAAGACAAGGTAGCTATAATATGTAGAGGGCAAACCTGATGGCCTCCCTCAATGACAAATGACCCAGAACATAAGAACATAAGAAGAGCCCCACTGGATCAGGCCAAAGGCCCATCTAGTCCAGCTTCCTGTATCTCACAGCGGCCCACCAGGTGCCCCAGGCTTGCATCCTGTTGCCTGTTGCTTGCATCCTGTTGCCATTCCCTTGCACCCGGTACTCTGAAATAGCCTACTACTAATGTAAGGAGGTTGCACAATCCATCATGGCCTATTAGTTTTGGGAGGTTTATGACAGGTAAGGTTGGCTGGTGACTTCTCAGCACATGAGGATTTTGGAATGTTTTGTGAACTCCTCAAAGTCTCTCAGGGCGCAATCCAAAGTGTACCCTTGGGCTGATGCTAGCTGCTTGCATTGGCCCTGCACAAGCAGTGCTGGCGCGCGTGAGACGACCCGGGCCCCCACTACAGCGCTGCATCTGCAGGGCCCATGCTGGCAGCAGGGTTGGCCCAGCAACACCTGCTGGAGCCCGCACTGTGCCCCTCCTGCGCCAGCCAAGTTCAGCTGGTGCAAGAGTGGTTCTGGGCGGGGGGAGGGCAGGAGGGAGGCTGTTTTGTGGGCGGGCCGGAAGGCATGCTGGCCAGGGGAGGGGGTGGTGTTCCTGTCCCCCCAAGCTCCCATCCCCAGGCCGTGGAGCCCCAATTTAAGCCACATAGCGGTCTCGGCTCCATGCTTGCTAAACAGCAGGTGCAGATCCGAGGAGCCCATAGGCACGGCTGGCACCTACCCCAGAATAAGGGCACAAGTGTGCCCTTGCCCCCAGGAGGGTCCTGCCTGCTCCTACGCTTCTGCCTGCCTGCCTGTTCCAGTGCAGCTTAAGATTTTGCCCTCAGATTCCTTTCAGTTTCCTCATCTACAGGAACCAAAATGTAATAGAATAGGCAGAATATAGCATTTATCTCCATATTGTCTAGAATTGTTCCTTTTTTTCCCCCCTAGACTTCATTCTCATCTATTGGCCATCCACTGTAGGAACTTGTCTCACATCGTTTCAAAGTCATCTAGCCTAGTGGCCATCACCCAGAGAATACCTCATATCTATTATGTACTGAATTATCCATCCTAAATCTCCCACCAATCAATTTCATTGGATAACTACTGGTTCTAGTATTGTGTTATGAGAGAAGGGGAGAAAACACTTCTCTTACCAGAACATACATATGTTTATGAGCTGGGCAGCCAGATCATGAACAAATTCCCCCACAAAGATGCAGCAGGGCTAAGTGTGGGCTATGCCAGGGGTTATTTGCCCCCTTTCTCAGGGAAAACCCCAGACTGCACAATGGGTCTTCCTTGAGCCACATAAATCTGTGTGCACCCATGTTGGTGGATCAGGCCTAGGAGGGAGACTAGAATACAGTGCTTGACAGCACCATAGACCCTGTGGCCTCCTGGGCTCGATCTCCACACCTCTGCCCCCGTTGCTGCCCAGTCCTGCCCTATTCCACCCCATCCCTGCCCTCTCCCTGTCCTCCCTCTATCCCTTCATGGCCTGGCAGGGGATTCACCTGCTCCAGGCATTCTCTGCTGTGCCAATGCATGAGTGAAGGTATCAGCTTTCACGTTAGCGCCCAGCCTCTGTGCCATTTCAAAGTGCTTTATTGTGCTTTTGTGACTTGGAGAGGCCTGGTACCCTGGCAGAGTGCATGCTGTGGTAGTGCACCAGTTAGGAAGGATTAGGCCCTCAATAATGTCTCCCCTTTCTCTGCCTTTTTTCTAACATAAAAATCCCCAAATGTCGTAGCCTTTCCTGGTAAGGACGGTGCCCCAACTCACAGATCATTTTATTTACCCTCTTTTTTCCAGTTCTGCAATATCATTTTGAAGCTGCAACACCTCTGCCTGCCTCTAACCAATTTGATGAGTCACAGAGATGCAATGTTTTCACTGGTGCTGTCATAGATGTGGATTTCCTCCATCAGGGAGCTACATCAGGCATCCCTGTCTTGCTGTGATAACACAGCAGTTGAAATATCCCTCTTTTTTGTACAGCTTCTTAATAGATCAGCATAACTATGCTATAGACCAGTGTTATTCGAACTGTGGGTTGGGACCCACTTGGTGGGACGCAACATGATGTCAGGTGGGTCGTGGAAAGCTAAGAGCAACCATCTTGGAAATTGCAGACCTTACTCTTGTTATATTCCTTCTGTGACTGTTCACAGTTTGAATTTTCAAGTGAGGGTTTTTTTAAAAAAAATATTTTTAGTTCAGCACTTTCACATCATATTTTGTCTTAAACTTGCGTCCTGTCAGGGATGTTTCATGGTTCTGCCATTGCTGCAGTCCAAGAATGCCAATTTGCATTTCAGGAGTGTCAGTTTATTATGTTACAATGACAGCATTTCCGGCTTGATGATGTCACTTCCTGCCACAACATCACTTCCAGGTTAATGACATCACTTCAGGTGGGTCCCGACATGAGTGCCATTCTAAAAAGTGGGTCCTGGTCTAAAAAGTTTGAATACCACTGCTATAGGCGTTGCATGCTTTCTGATAGCTTGATTCTAAAGCTGCCCTTATGTTGGGTTTATACCAATTTGACTTGTTGCATTGTGGTACATTGCATCTTGGGTTGTTTTTATGGCTCGTATTTTGATACGTTTTACTGTTAGCCAACTTGAGTTGTTGTTGCTGTTTTCAACAGACAGGCCCCTCTTTAAGCTGATGATCAATGTCATCACATTGTGCCACACACTTGGGGGGGGCGCACCAGCACAGTAAGCATATCACTGCTGCAGCAGCTGGCATCTCTATGGGCTATAAGTCAATAGGGTGAGCAGCTGTACCTTGGGCCCTCTCACCTGCCCCTGTCTCCTAGTGGCCCAAAATGGGCTTCCTGGAAGCAGTTGGTAATGACGTCATCATGTCACCACCAAATATTTCCAGATGCCACGCTTTGCCTGCAGCACCACAAACACTCTTCTTGGTGAGTGGGGGCCCCTGCAGGAATGCCCCACATTGGGCCCTACCACTCCTGGAGCCGGCCCTATCAACAGACAAGGCGGAATACAAACACTGTGTATAATGAGATCGCAGCACCATGCATGCTGAGAATGATAAGTCAGATACGGATACAACATTGGGCTCTATGGCTGACAAATAGCTCTTCTAGCAAAGACAGCCAGCCGTGGATAAAAAAAAAAACTAATAAAAAGAATATGCATCAATATTATGGAAAGAAATGATTGGGAAATACTGCAGGGTATCACATAGATAAAATTATCTATCTATCTATCTATCTATCTATCTATCTATCTATCTATCTAAAGGGGTAAGCTGGCTGCAGTAACTATAAGTTTACACTGCTTTAAAAAATCTTTTAAGAAAAACTTCCCTGCACTTGACTAGAGTTTGACAGAAAAATAATGAGCAGAATTTTTTTGTTTAATGTTTGAAGCAGAATCTAGAGTCTGAGGATTCTAAGAACTGTGTGTGAGGCCAGCAAGAAGAACTAATTTGAAAAGAGAGAAGCCAAAGAAGAAATAGGGCAATGGGTGATAGTCTCACAATGTGTGTGTGTGCGTGCGCGCGTGCACACACACACACACACACACACACACACACACACACACACTGAAACTCTTCACTACCTTATTAATTCCATGTTTAAAAGAATTTTTGTGTGTAAGCAGTCAATGCTGCCATGCAAGGATGGGAGAAAAGCCAGGCACAGTGGCAAATGGGTCTATATGGTCTTCACAATCTGTCACACACACCCTTTGATTCCCAGAGCACCTTCTCCCAGTGCATGAAACTGATTCGTGAACAAAGTCTGTTCTCTGTGGCTGATATTCTGTCCTGCATATTTTTGGATTGAGGGAGGGAATCACGTTTCAGGTATTTAACAAATCTCCAGATGTTCCCAACGTTCAGAAGAGCAATGTTTTATTTCTGGGAAAATGTGATTTCCTCAACAGCTCCTGTCCATCCACAGCTATCACTTCAATTGTGAGTGGCTCATGAAATGTGATTGGAAGAATGCAATGGAAAATCTAGTGGACATGGCTCATGGAATCACTGGTGCTGAGTAACTATGGGCAGGGGCCATAGTCAGTGGTATAGCACTACTTTTGTATGCAGGAGATCTCAAGTTCAATCCTTGGCATCTTCAGGAGACCTGACTAAAACTCCTATCTCAAACTTTGGAGATCCATTGCCAATCAGTAGAGACAATACTGACCTATGGCAGCTTCATATGTATGTTCTACACAATTAATCCCTAGTTGTCACTTGTACACTGCAACACTCACAACCCAATCCTATCCTCCACCATTTTATGCCATGCAGCTGTGCTCAAGGATCATGCACTGCATACTATGGTAGGAAGCAACCAATTAACTTGGGGCAAGTAAGGAATTTTTTTTTTACTTTCCTCTCCATAGACTGTCTGACCATCAATGAGTCTCCTTGTACAACACCAGCTATTTTGTTGACCTAAGTCTGAAGAGAGACAAGGAGCATGTTGGATTGGGAAAATGGAGAGGAGATTTGATTGCACCTCTGCCATCAAGATTCTTCTCCTCCCACTCATGAAATGCCCTCTGCCCACCCTGCTTCCCACATTGATCCTCCCTGGAACCTCCCATGAACCACCAGCAATCCATTCCCGTGGGAACCTTACCTGCTTCAGTGCAGGCTGAGGGCGCAATCCTAAACTGAGTTAGGCCGGCATAAGCTAAGCCAGCAAAGTCTGATCAGCCCAAGGGACACCGTAAAGTATGTTTGGACCACTTTCAGAGTCAGAGAAGCCAGCACACAGATGTGAGCCATCCTCCGAGAGTGGTCCAAACACGCTTTATGGTGGCCCTTGTGCTGGCCAAACTTTGCTGACTTAGTTTATGCCGGCCTAACTCCAGTTTAGGATTGCACTCTCAGTCCGTCTCTGGCAGGCACACAGAACCTCTGGCCATTTGGACCTGTGGCTCAGGCATGCATGACAGTGGTGCAGCATTTTATAATGCCAGAAGATGGCAGGATATTTTTTGTGAAGGCCCTCTATGATTGGGACACCCAATAGGTAAGTATCTAGTCCAGTCCAATACATAAGCATCTAGTAGAGTGATGGACTCCAGGAGCATCCACAATTCTTCCCCAGTCCGTCCACAGGCTTTCTACAGTCTGTGGACATCCCACCTTCATGATTTGGGCAATGTTTTACAGATGCATTGTGTATTGGCATTTGGCAGTGTGTCAAAAGCCGGAGTGGCAGGGAAAGAGTGCATGGGGAAGCATGCCTTGAGTACCCACATAATGGACACTCCAATGTTCCCTACAGATTGTGCCATTAGAATAGAGCTGAAGTGGTCAAGAGATAATCATTTCTGATAAATCACCAACAAGGAAGGTGTTTCTGTTGTATCTTTACAGCTATAGTCCCTCTTCAGTTTGTTCTTCAGCAATTTGTCCCTGGAGGGCCGTAATAGAAAGGGAGAGGGGTAGACAGGGGGAAAGCCAGAGAGAGAGAGAGAGAGAGAGAGAGAGGGAGGGAGGGAGGGAGGGAGGGAGGGAAGAAGGAAGGAAGGAAGGAAGGAAGGAAGGAAGGAAGGAAGGAAGGAA
>JAJKFI010000019.1:3425292-3442814 GCA_029204185.1 Lerista edwardsae
AGAGAGAGAGAGAGAGAGAGAGAGAGAGAGAGAGAGAGAGAGAGAGAAATTGCTCACTCAGAAAATACACCCAAGACTGGATGCTGGCAACAATATAGCTGTCAAAGTCAGAGGTGAAGTAACAGCTCTGGAAACTGCCTTATGTTTAAACAGAGCATTAGTTTGTCAAGTTCAGTATTATAAATACTGATTTGAATCAGGTGTCTCTGGTTTCAGGTAGGAATTTTCTATGCCCTACCACAATTCCATCTCAGTGTCTGACCACCAAGGAGAGAATCCTGTAAAAGCCTGAGAGCCCAATCCTAACTTGGGCAGGCTCAGGCAGGGTGGCTGGCTTTTGCTGCTTCCTAACCAAGCTAGAAGGCGGCAGCAACTTAGTGCAGGGCAAGGGGATGAACGTCCCCTTGACCCATGTTAAGCTGCAGGCAGCCCAATACGGCTGCTTGGATCTGCGCCTGCAAAACTGCAGGCACAAGTTCAAGCCTCCCGCAGTGGCCCAGGGACATCCTAAAGGCTGCATCCAGGCTCCACCCACTCCCTGGGCCACCCAACCCATTGGAACCCGGCCAGCTCAGGGGTGGCTTAGCTGCAGGCTCCATGGGCACGCCTGGGGTATCACAAGAGCTTGTGTTGGCCCACCATCTCTCCTGCTGGTGCAGATGTGCTTTATAGCATGTTTGCAACAGCCTTGGTTAATGCAAGGCACATACATCCACCCAATGGCTTTCAATTGTGCCCTGAGTGTATTTCTTCAAATCATACTATGTACTAGGTTGTAATGGTTGTGTACCAGTCTACCATTCTAAAGAAGTCAACAAGACAACGTGTGGTGACAATGGTGACAATGTTTCTTTATTGCCGTCACTACCATAGTAATGAATACTGAGCTCTTACCTGTTTTTGGCCATATTCACATTTAATTTTCTGCTTGAAGTTGGTGCCAGATGACTGATAGGGGCCAGGCAGCACCTTCTCAGCCTGTGCTGATGGGAAAGAAAGGCACTTTCCATGTACTCACTGGCTCTTTATTGTCATCAGTCAATAAATATGAAAGGCAATTTCCCATGAGTTCACCTCCATCTGTTGGTGACGGAACTAGAGTGGGAAGAACCTTTTTAATGCTTCATGTTTTAGTCTATGTCAGGGGTCGGGAACCTTTTTGGCTGAGAGATCCATGAAAGCCACATATTTTAAAATGTATTTCCATAAGAGTCATATAATATTTTTTAACACTGAATACAACTAAATGCGTTCATTTTTAAGTAAGACCAACAATTTTAGAGTATAATAAATCTCTGAATTTATTATTTTTAATAACGTTGTTATACTGAAGCTAACCAATAACAAATAAAATACTTCTCACCATTAATGCGACTTCTGGTGCTGCATGGTTTTGCTGATGGCTTTGTAGACTGGTTGATACGTCAGTGCAATGAGTGGGCGGAGCCAGAAAAAAATGGCCACCGGGGTAAAAAAAATGCAAAAAAGGGGTAAAAAAATGCAAAAAAAAAAAAAAATGCCTGTAGCTGCCTGTAGCTACGAGAGCCAGATGCAATCCTCAAAAGAGCCACATATGGCTCCCGAGCTGTAGGTTCCCTACCCCTGGTCTATGTGAATAAAGAAAACACACCGAAAAAAGAGCATTACATTGATGTAGTCCTATACAGTTATTAAAAGAAGAAAAAAATAAGGGAAAATGGATATATACACAATCAAAACATTAATTAGGCATATCTGTATGCTTCATGTGGCTTGAGATATTTTGTCAAGGAACGGCCTTCAGGTATTTTCAAATATGTCCATTTGCAACTGGCATCAGTATGCCATTTGCTGAAATACCAATAAAAGCAAAAAATCACCCAACCATTGGGCACATGTTTGTGGGCTTCTTTTCTTCCAATTGAGTACTATAAGTCTTAGCCATTGTGAGTGCACAACCACTTACATTGGCCAAGGGCAAGGACCTTTTTAACTGTATCCAAAATTGATAAGACTACTTCAGGGAAAATATATTTAAGATGTAACTGTTAATATGAAATGTATAATTGTTTCTCTATTTGAAATGTAGGACAAGTGTTGAAGTGTTAGGCTAATGATATTTTTGGACAGTGCCTTAGTTGTCCAAGTGGCCAAGGTCCTGAGTCACCTCAGACAAAGACATCCTCAAAATGGAGGCCGATATGCTGTAGACCAGGGGTCTCCAAATGACGACCCAGGAGCCAAATCCGGCCCGACACAAGGTTTTTTCTGGCCCACAGCAAATATTTGACAATTTTACTCATTACATATAAATGTATCAGTTTAATCATTTGGCCCTTGTGCTGAAAAGTCTAGAGACCCCTGCTGTAGAACAACAAACATGGGGTCCTTAATAACATGAAAAATGAGATCACCTCTATTTGTTTAGACTGAAAAGCTGTTAGGCTGTAAAATTCTCTCTGTCCTTAGTGCCCCCAAAACCAAGTACAATCATTCAAAATCAGAGGTCACCAGGGCGGGAATCCTCAAGAGAAAAATGTACTCACTATAGACTACAGCAATGTTTTTTTCTCTCTGACCTTAAGTTTGTGATAGTGCCGTACTAAGAACTAAAAGAAAGCATTTCTTTGTCTTAGAGCACAATGCTAACCTGGAGTTAGGCCAGCACAGTTAGGCCAGCAAAGTTTGTCCAGCAAAAAGGACACCCCTGGAGTCATGGAGGATGGCTCACGTCTGTGTGCTGGCCTCTCTGACTCGGAGAGTGGTCCAAACATACTTTATGGTGTCCCTCGTGCCAACCAAACTTTGCTGGCCTAACTGTGCTGGCCTAACTCCAGGTTAGCGTTGCACCCTTAGTGAAGAAAAAATGCAACGGGCAGTGCAATCCTAAGTAAGGCCGACATAGTAAGGCAGGGCTAAATCCTAAAGCCCATTAGAAGGCAGCAGCAGCAACGTGCAGGACAAAGGGAGGTTTTCCCCTTGCACCCGCATAAGCCCCGGTCACCCCTATGGGCCTACTCGGATCTGCGCTGGCAAAATAGCAGGTGCAGAGAAACGTGGACAGGAGTGGCCCAAATCGGGGCCGCCATTGGTCAGGGACGGGGTTTAGGATTTGGCACTACAGCCATCCTGCGTCACAACCCCTGTCTCCACCCACTACGCTGCCTAGTTACACCCCTGGAATGCATCTGGAACACCCTCACGGAGGTCCTGTGCCGACGCTTGACTGGCGCATGGGCGGCACTGCCAACAGTCATGGCAGCACCCGAGTGTTGGTGCTGCTGTGTGCCCTGGTCTAGCACCATAGTGCCACCACGGAACGCTTTATGGCATGTTTGTGACAGCATTCGGCCGGCACAAAAACGCAGCGCCAGCACAAAGGGGGTATAGGATTGCTCTCCAAAGCTCAGGAAGGGCTCCAAAGGGGAAGCCTTTGGTATAGTGACTTCTCCTTGTGCAGCTGTTAAAGATCAGGAGCTTCTTGTAGGAACAAAGTTGGCAACCCTAGTTCTTAATATAGTTTTTTTGGTTTCCTCAGGAGACAAAAGTTTAAGCCTGACGAAGTCTGGCAAACAGCCAGTGTGATAGATGTGAATTGGTAAGAGGAAGCCAAATTATTCTGTTGTAACAAAAGGGAGTTCTAATTTGATCTTTTCTTTTGTAAGAAGAGAGAATGTAGCTATAGTAAAGTGACTTGTTAATCATGTTCTTGTTCCAATTTAAAATGAGACTGAACTTAATCCAATGTGCGTGGTAGGACAATGAGTAGAATAGGAATTACATGGCTGGCAGAAGACCACAAAGCTTAAAAAAAAAAAAGAACAGACTAATTGGAATGTGCTATCTGGGTTTTCTATTCCTGTTACAAGTACGATTCCATGTTAAAACAGTGCATACTACTTAAACTACTACATGTATTTTATAGCATTGTCTTCACACTGCATTATTTCAAGGGCAAAAGCATCTACAACCCAATAAATAAATAATCTCTAGCAATTACGGTGCAACTAATATACATTTAGGGCGTACTGTATTCCATTTTGTTTTTAGCAAGAACATACCAAGAGAGAAGTGACATGGAAGCTACCTGATGAAATAGTGAACCACATCATGGATAGAATAGACATACTAATGTCATTAAAGTTGCATTGCACTTCTCTGGTCTCTGAACAACTAAAGTGATCCCAATTTGAGGCAAGCACACAACATCTCAAATTGGGACCAGAACCTGATCACAATGTCCCGGCCAGCCTTGCTTGCTTCACAAGCAACAGATTAATCAAAACACCCATCTTTGTTTCCAAATGGATGCTGGGTAACTGACACTATAAGGGAGCTCAATTCATTAGCCAGGTAGGCCACAAATCCTACATACTGAAGTCAAAATGACCCATCTGAGCATATTCCGAAACACTACTTTTCTTGTGAATCCTGGGAATTGTAGTTTCAAAATACTCTGGAGGAGAAGCTGTTCGATGACAGGGAAATGAGAACCATCGTGAGCTAATATCTGTTTATCAAGCTACTGTTCAAGGTACTGAAACAACGGTGAAGGCAGAACCTGTGAATTACCTGACCCAAGGCATCTAGTCACTCCGCTTGTATATTTGATCCCTCTCTACGATCAGCTCAACAAAGCTGAAAACCAAACTTCATATATAAGCTCCATAGATTTCCCAGCTCAAGATTTTATATCTCATGATTAATAAAACCTCTTACTGGCCTTTAATGCAACACTATAACTTGCTAGCGTTGAAATTTCTCCACATCACAAGCTAGAGTGAACATATTTGCCGTTAATTTTAATATCACTATAAAAGCAGGAATGATCTTACTGTTATAATGTATTAATTATGTACACATTGCATGTTTTCACTGTGATACAAAACAAAAATATAAATTCTCTCCTCTGAGGAGGGTACAGCGTTTTCTTTGTAAGCAATGCAAATATGCAATATTTTATGCATGAGCAAGTTTTATGGCACACTTTCTCCCCACACCATACAGAAATCTCTGGCTTAAATTCAATAGATGCCAAGGAACAAACATCATCATTGTCTAGCCAATGGAGGACCAGCAAGCATCATCACCATTAATTTTATGAATTCACATCAAGGACCAATACAGTTGCGATGAAATGCATTAAGGAGCTTATCTTAATTGGATGGCCAGAATGTTGGTTAGGTGTACAACCGTCTTTCTCTTTGCAAATAATTGGCATCTTTATGGGTGACTCAAGCACAAGACGACTTCATACAACCATTCTGATTTTTAATTGCAGTGACTTTGTGCTTGCTTGTTATAGGATGCCTTTACTGTGCCTGCACTGCAGGTACTGCATAACGCTCAGATCATATACGAGCAGAGTTAGTCCTATAGACGTTTCAGGTCCAGATTCTTTATAGCCTAAGATCAAGCATTTAATTTTATTGAGTAACACAATGTAGAGTTCATTCTTCTTATGCTTTAGTATCTAACAGAAGGCAACAGAAGGACTTGTTCAGCCCTGTCAATGAGCATTACATCCAACTAGATATGAGTAGGGTTCCACAGTTAGATGGGCAGCACAGTCCTGTAGACCATGCAGCATCGGCGCAACGGGGTTGTGCCGATACTGCGCGCTTAGTGCTGAAGCAGGCGGTGCTTATCTGCACCCCTGCATCAGCGCTCTAGCAACAGTACCAGCGCTGCAGGCAGTGCTGGCCCTGCTGCGCCCACACTGAGCCTCTCTCGTGCCGACAAAAGTCAGTCGGCACGAGGAGGCTCCGTGCCGAGGCGGCACAGGGATTAGAGGGAGGGAGAGAGGCGGGGGCAGGATGTGGGCGGGACGTGGGCGGGCTTGGGAGGTGGCCATACGGCCACATGCTAAGCTTGTCCGTGAGGCCACGAGGCCCCAATTCAGGCCGCACCGTCTCCTCAGATCTGCGCCTGCTCTTTAGCAGGCGCAGATCCGAGGAGCACATAGGGGAGGCTGAAGCCTCACCTACGGTAAGGGAGCGCATGCGCACCTATACTGCGCTAGGATATACTATACTGCGTTGGCCAGCCGGCCTCGCCATTCCAGAGCAGTATAGGATTACGCCCTTAGTGACAGGATCATAGAATGCTGTTGACTTGAGCAAAGCCCTCCTTTCCCGTTCATTTCTGTGAAACCATACCTAAAGTGCCTTATGGCCTTAAGGAAAAAAACTGGTCTTGACTATCAGGACCCCTCTTCAGCCCCAGTCAAAAATGCTACAAAAACTTTCCTACAGTTCAAATAATACCACCCAAATCCATGAGACCGTAGGCATTTTGCTCCCATAAAACACATTACAGCATATTATTTGTGACTCTCAACAAACATCAGAACTGAATCCTGTAGAAGTGGCTAAGGGCAGCATCCTAACCTGGAGTAAGGCTGGCAAAGTTAGGTCAGCAAAGTTTGGCCGGCACCATAAAGCGCATTTGGATCACTCTCAAAGTTAGGGAGGAGGGTGCATGTCTGTGTGCTGGCCTCTTTGACTCCAAGAGTGGTCCAAACATACTTTACAGTGTCCCTTGTGCCGGCCAAATTTTGCCAGCCTAACTGTGTGCTGGGCTAATTCCAGGTTAGGATTGCACTATCAATGTATCTACAGCAAATAACAGGAAGGAATGAGCTATGCACCTTGAACAAGGAAATGCTTCTTAATGCTGGTGTGTCCTGTATGCACAGCAGGTAATTGGCCAGCACTGGTCAGGATGCTTCAAAAGACTGGCCAGGTTTCTTAGGCAGCGCAGAGTCCTTTCAGTGTGCATTTCAGTGTGTATCTACTGCATCGCTTAATTCAGCTTCTTTAATTTGGCTCTTCTAGGAAATGGTTGCAGTCATCCTAGCTACAGCCTTGGTATACCACCTGCCTTTCTATGTGGTCAGTGTTGGAAGATGCCCTGAATGACCCAAGAAGAGAAGAAGGAGACACAAAATAAAACATTCAATGATTCTCATTAGCAAAGAAGAGCAAGTGTTTATGGGTGGTTTTCAGACAACTTGGCTGTGTGGCTTCAGAATGCATGTGTGTGTGTGTGTGTGTGCGTTCGTGCTTGCGTGTGTGTGTGTGTGCGCGTGCGCTTTCCTCCGAGGCACCAGAATGTGGCAGTCTGCCTGGTATTTTTATCTGTCAAATGCTGCCATGCTTGAATGGATATTAGCTTCATTTAAGTACCATAATGGTTGATTTGCCACCCTCATGTTACTCAAGGGAAGAGATAGTCTTTTTGTGTGTCCCTTTTGCCCCCAGGAGGTTATTTCCTTTAAATGCAGAATCTCATTAGGACACAAAACATTTGGCTTTCATACACTGTGATTCTCAGGGAAACTAGAGCAGCTTGAAAATAAATGAAGCGTGCCTTGGTAAACAAAAGGCACAATGCTCAGCGTAGATCCAGTCTTAATAGGCTGTGGTTCTGCAAGATGCTTTATCGCTGGCTTGCTAAATGTTTGTCTAACTGCACCTTTTTTTATTTCCTTGAGTCACCAACCACCAGGTCAGAGTCTATTAATTGCTGCCTGTCCCCAACTCTCTGTACCTTGCAGAAATCAGCAGATTTACGTATCATCTATCAACATAGATTGTGGAGTGGAAGCTGGAACCCAGAGCAAATGAAGTATGAGTGCTGGGTGGGAGGGGCAGCAAAAGACATAGGGCACAAATGGAGAGGCAAGATCCAGATTCAGATCCATGATCTGGATGAAGAACACAGTGGGTGGATGCAGAGGAGCCAACTTGATTTCAACGTTGGGGGTGCTGGTAGCCACGCCTCCTGACGAAGCGACATCAATGCAGCCAGCCTCTTGATGTAGCCACACCCACACAGCAGTAAAATATGCCTCTGACATAGTCACACCCTGACATAGCCACGCCCCTTGACATGGCCGGCCAGCCAATTAGGATGCTGCTGCATCCCATTGGCTCTCCTGTTGCTGGAGCGAGCATGCACAGTGGTTGCAACGCGAGGCGACCACTGCGTATGCTTGGGCTCTCCCTTAGCTGCCCTTGGCTTGGCCTGTTTGCCGCTCCGCCAGGTGGGCCCTGGCAGAGAGCGCCTGGCCCAGTGGTGAATAGGCTGAGGGCAGGGCAGACATGGGGGTGCCGAGCTTTATGGGGGTGCTGGACATTGGGGGTGCGGAGCACCCACAAAAAATTATTGTGAGTGCTGATAGAACCTTGTCACCCACAATGTCGGTGCTACTGGTTGGATGCAAGCTTCAGGACACAGGCCAGACCAAATTATTTGCTCAACTACTGTACATCCCAGCTCCAAGTGAGCACTACGTCCTCTCTGGACCCCAACTACATTTCCCAGGTTCCATTGTTACCATTGGTGCCTATTCAATTCATTTGGGCAATTAATTAATAGATTTAAGGATGGCTTTGGGAAGCGGGATCAACCTTAATCCCTCCTGTACAGACACCCAGTGGAATGATGGATCTAAAATTAGGTGCAAAACCGATATCGGTGAAAACCAATCAATTCATGGGACTGAGATGGGAGCAACTTAAATTATACAATGATTTATTAAAAGAGTCTCAGCAAAAAGGTGGGGGGGTTTCAATAAAACAATCAATAATTAGCCTTAGCAAAATGTGTAAGTGCTCCTACATATGAATGAATGCATGTACAGTGTAAACTGAAGGAATGAAGGAAAAGGAATAACTAAAAGAGAAAGAGACTTAGGAAAAACCCTACAATTTTACCCCAGTCTTGAAGCTAACAACCCAATCATATCCCTTCCCAGTGCATAGCATGCAGCCTCACTGATGGAGCTTGCCCTGCATGCTATGATGGGGGAATTGACCAGATCGCTGGGGAGAGGTAAGTAAAAATCTTTTTTACTTACCTCCTGGTTGGCTGCCCGGCCTCCAATGGGTCTCATTGGATCTACACTATATTGAGCTGGCCTCAGGAAAAATGGTTCAGAAAGAACTGTATCTCATGTCTGGGCTCTACAGTTTCAGGTTCTAGGGGCTCCTGCATGTACACTTCAGACTCATTATTGAGGCCTGCATCAATAGCTAGAATTGATCTAACCAGCTTCTCCCTCCCCAGCTATTGAGTCCTGGAGCAGCTTAAGGTTAGGGTCATGAAATCAAGCTCAGCTCAGCTATTTCTGTAATTACTACTACTACTACTACTACTACTACTACTACTACTACTACTACTACTACTACTACTACTACTACTACTACTATTTTGTGCCTTATCTTGGGTGTTCTGCAGAATTCTTATCCTAAGCTTGTTTCAGGTATCTTAAGTGGTCACCAGATTGTCCAAATTTGATGGCTGTCTAGTGCTACTATGACCATAAAATACCCAAAGAATCAATACCCAACTACATATTGATTTATGGGGTTGAAAAGAGTTTCAAGTGGGATTCCATATAAAACCAAGCCTCACTTTACTTGACAAGTTGTAAACAACCCCTTTGAAGGACTTCGTGATAAAAGGACAGATATGGTGGAATTCTTGTATTTTTAATACAACTAACTCTAACTAACTCTTTATAGCACACCAATGTATTAGAAATAAAGTAGTAATTAAGGTGCAAAAAGCCGTGGTACATAGACTAAGTCCCCCCCCCCCCGGCCCGGAAGAAAGCAAGAGGCTTTGAAGCCTGGGGAATAGACTAGCACTAGTTGGAGGAAGTCTTGAAACTGCTATAAACATAAATCAGCCCCAGCTGTCGCAAATGAGATATCTCAGAGGGGCCAAAGCTGGATGAGAAGCAAGAACAGTGTTACTGTGTAGGTGAAGACAATGATACACAAAATCCTTAGCGTGGCATTAGTCGTGAATAGCTTATCAAGCAATTGATGGACCGATAACTGAGATTGTAGGTAACTCTGAGTACTTTCTAAAGAAAAGTTTGACATGTATCCCAGAAGTGTATAACGACTGTAACAAGAACAACTATCAGCATGCACACCTTTCTGGCATCAGCCACTTGCCTCCTTTAGGGCCAATAAAGTTGTCCTTCTTAATGTCCTGGAGTCCCTTTCTTCTGTACACCAAGCAGAATCTACTGCAGGGTCTGGGAGCCCAAGCTCTGAACTGTCCATCAGTACTGAGTGAACTAGCAGGAAAGTGGTTTAACAGAGGTGTGATCCAATTGGGGTCCTGACAGCTTCTAATCTTTATCCATTCAACTCCTCTACGGGATTATCACTGAGGAAATCAAGACAGTAAAGGAGAATGAGGTAAGATTCAATAAGATAAAAACAGACCAGTTTAATTAACAGCAAACCAACCACCACCACAACCCAAAGAACACAGAATTGCAGTCAAGAAAAGAAATAGAGAGAGAAACATTGCTTTGCTCCAAATCCTTGCCCTAGCTGACAAAATAAGTGGTTAGAGTAAATCTTGTGAAGGACCATAGCAAAAAGTAACAGCAGATCCAGAATTAAAAGTTGTTTCTGAATTCCTGCTCTGAAACACCACCCTAAATCCAGAGAGCAGAGCTTCTACTCACTCCACGTAATGATACTTAAGGCAAGATCTGGTTATAAATTATATTGGACCTTGGCTGTGAAGTTGACGCAATGGGATAGTCTGCTTTAGGAAAGAGGGCAGAGGTGAGATAAAGGGCAACAAACAGAAACAGCAAGTGCTGGAATCTCTTAGGAAGAAGGAAGTTTGGGGGTCCAGGTGAACCAAAGATCAAGCTAGTCCTGGCAAGATGTACCTTCCCTCCTTATGAAGGCAGGCAGGTTGGGGCTATGAATGAAACAAAGGTTAGCCAATGTTATCAGCAGGAATTTTTGGCCCGCGGATATCTGTGTGCAACACAAGTTCAGATATGGACTTAGACGTAATTTCTACAAGTTAACAGGTTACATCCCCAACTCTCCATGACAAGACTTTGCAGGGCTGCTTTTCAATCATGCAGTTGGCAGGTATTCTTGTGTCGGAGCATGACCTCACGCAGATTTGGGAGTAATAAACTGGATTTCTGCAAAGGAAATGTCTGTTCCGAGATGTAAAGGTAAACTGCTGAGGCTATTGTGCTGAGAGAGTTTTTCTATACTGTGGAAAGGTTAACAGAATTGTGCTTTGTGTTTCGCCGCAGTCTGACCTCTCAAGCCACTCACAGGCTGAGACCAGATGGAAAAAGAAGGGGCTGGCAACAAACTGCAGCATTCAACCAACTCCTAAAATGAGGGGTCGGTTTGCCTTTGTTAATTGGGCATGTAGGACAAAACTGACGTGAGCCTTGTCTGCCTGTGTATGTTTTTCTGTTCATTTTATCCTTCTCTTTTCCCCTCTTCAGCCTGTCCCTTGCTTTTTCTCTCTGTCTTGTGATTCTTTCCCCTTTTTCCTTCTCCCTTTGTAGCTTTCTGCTTCTTTGCCCCCCCACCAGACGGTCAACAGGAAAGGTTCCACCCTTAATTCAGTAAGGAGGCAGTTCTATAAACCTGACGTAACTAGATTGATGGACCCACCAAGAGCTGACAGTCCCCAAAAGAACACACACAGGGAGGGAAAGAGGGATTGGAGAGGAAAAAGAGGGGCCAGGGCCAAGAACGACCCTGCCAAGACAGGCACCGGCACCTCAGACATCCCAAAATGTGCCCAAACTAATGCCAGAACCCCCAATCAGCAACTTCCTGTTCCCCAAATTCCTGTATGTGCCTTACGTCTGAAGCTCCACCAATGATCCTCAGCTGAAGCCTCAGTTCATTCTGAATAAATGAGAGACCAGATGCTACAGTGGCCGTTGAATGAACTGAAAGAACTGAACTGAATGGACGATATGAGGGACCAGTTGCTACAGTGGCCAATAATGCTGCTTCCCCCCATTGCTCTGGCAGTTCCAATGAGTTGTGTTTCCTCTGCATAGTCAGTGCCCTGAGCAGGTAGGGCGAAGCGCTGACTGCATCGAAGCCTCACAGTCATTCTCCGCTTAAGGAGAGGTGGAAAAGGCCTGGCCCTTGCAAACCCTCCACATCACTGGTTCTCTGTGTCCCTTCTCATAGGTAGAGGGTTTTCTTTGTTTAGTGAAAGGGTAGCAGGAAATGGTGCAGGAAGGGGCATGTTTATCATGTACGTTTGTGAGCTTTCCTTAAGAATACTTTGAGTACACCATGTGAAAACTACAGTACATTTCTCAGGTACTCTGCAATCTGGAATCTAACATTCCAGCACACCCAGAGAGGATTCCAGTGAGGCTTCCATTCTTGCTGCTGCTGTTGCTACCACTAGGCCCATAAAAAGGGAAGGGGGCTCACAGGAGGTGCTAAGGGGCTCACCGGGGATTGGGGTGGGTGGGAGGGACAAGGATGATGTTACATGGACGAGATAATATACAAAGAGCAGTATTGTTGTCAGCACAATAATTTTCTGAACTTAGGAATTGGGCTTCTAAAAATGATCTGTTTTCTGACTTTGAGGGAAATGCTTTTGGCTTGGCAACCCCAATTCCAAATGGAATTGTAGGACGTTTCCCCATCACTAGTGCAGAAAAATTAAAAAAAAATACACCAAACTTTGGGGATAATACAGGTTGAGTAGTATCCAGACTGCTTGTGACAGGAAGTGTCTGGATTTTGGATTTGTCTGGATTTTGGAATAACTGCATAAATATAATGAGCAATGCTTCCCCTTGCTCTTTTCACCATGACCCATTCGGGTGTCTGCTGGCCTCTTCGACATATTTCAACAATGGCACACACCACAGAGCAGATAATGGAACTTACAGCCTGTACGTGGGAATGAGCATAAGACCTTCAAGGGGATCATCTATCTATATAAGGATCTCTTGCCCTACATGTCTTGAATCCGTCCATGAGCGCTTCAGCATTCTTACCGAACTTGCGTAAAACCAATAATTTCTGAGTTAATAATGACAACTCATACTGCTGCTTTTTTTCTTCATGCTGAACTACAAGCTGCGCTTTTAAAAAATGAGAAGGGTTCTGGATAATTACACAACTCGTCTCCTCTGGAGGCCGGCCGACTTTTCATTTCGTATGTTTCCATCTTGCTATAGATTAAAATACAAGAACAGCTTTAACTAAGCAATTTCAAAGTGAAGGTCAGACGTGGCCTAAACAAAGAACACAGCAGGGCAAATTACAGTTCTTCTAGCCATAAAAATAATTAAATGCAATAAACCACATTACAATGTCATTAAAGATCTGTCTCAAATGTGCAAGACCAAAGGAAGTCTGAGTTGAAAGTGAGCTGCGATGGTATTCTTGGTTTGAGAAAGAAAAAAAGGCTATTTCTCCCTATAATAACCCTAGGACTGGCTTGCAATTGGCAAGAGAAAAACAAAGTGAAAGCCGTCCTCATTGAAGTCGGTATTAAAACTCTTCAGGGTGTTGGGAAGGGGGTCAAGAGACACACACAGTGAACTTCACACATAAATTAAGGAATTATTTTTGCATTCTTTTAAATAGTATCCTGCTGGCAGTCAAAATGCTTCACTTTAAGTACATCTACGGACTACTTGGCTGAGAACAACAGCAACATTGAGTGAAAAGAGCAGTCTTGCATAGTAAACAAAGTCGATGGAATACAAAGTTTTACGCTTACATTGACCATAATTTCAATCATCCCAATTGAGCTAGAAATGATCTGCTATGTGGTCTAGACATGATCACCACTTCCAGCCACTTTCCTAGAAAGGTTTGATGGTATGGAAGGTTCAGCTTCCTGGTTGACAACATGGTGAGAAACACATTATTGATCTTTCATTAAAATACATATCTAGTGTCATTTCCTCCAGATCTATCCAGCGTCTATATACATCCTGCTTCATTTAGCTTGCTTGCTTGCTTGCTTTTTCTGTAGTTCAAACTGAGTGCATCCAAAGATTTTGTTTGCTCCATTTCTCAGGCTGGCTTCAAAAACTCTCATCTACCAGCAAAGCGGCATATCAGTGTAAGTGAAGTGTTATTAAAATTTAGAGCAAAAATTGAAATTAACAAAAAATGTGCTTACCTTGTTTTACTCCTTGCAATCCTAGACCTTAGAGTAAACCCCACTGTACACAGTAGTGACTTACTTTTGCATAAACATGCATAGGATTGCACTGGATTGACAGTTACTTAAAATGCAAAAGTGTATGCATGCTTACATACCTACAAACTTACATACAAGTTCCTTTTTTTCTAGCAGATATTCTGATGAGTTTGTCTACAGACATTCTGTGTCACCTCTTATTTATTCACAGGGCCTCCCACTCTTCTACTCCTCTTATGAATTAGTTAGGTGTGACAGCAAACCATGATTAATTAGGGAACATTGTAATAAAGCGGGGGGGGGGAGGTTATATACAACACGTCCTTTGGCACAATGGGTCTAATCAATTGAATCAATTTATTTTGCAAATGTTGAGCAGATTTACCTAGCGAGAAATTCATTTCAAGTATTTAGGTCACATTCACACAGTTTAGATCAGTGGTTTTCAAACGTTTTTGCATCAGAAACAACTTTTTAGAATGGAACTCATGTCAGAACCTAGTGGAAGTGATGTCATTAACCTGGAAGTGATATCATAGCCGGAAGTGACATAGTCAGGCAGGAAGTGCCATCATTGTGATGTAATGATACTCCTGGAATGCAAACTGGCATTTTTGGATAGCAGCAACTGCATTATCATGAAACATCCCTATACTAACAGAAAGCAGGATTGGGACAAAATACTATGTAAAAACATTGGACTATAAACAATTTTTTAAAAAAAAACTTCACTTGAAAATTCAAACTGTTAATTCTCACAGAAGGAATATAGCAAGAGTAAGGTCTGCAGCTTCCAGGTTAGCTGCTCCCAGCTTGCTGCAACCCACCTGACATCAGTTTGTGACCTACCAAGTTGGTCCTTACCCATAGTTTGAAAAAAAACAAAAAAACACTGGTCTAGATAGAGCCCTGATGTTTCGCCTTAACTATGAAGGGTTTTCACAAGGGAATAAATTAAAAATAGTCAGCTAACACCTTGCTGACAATTTTTAGTTTACTCCCTTGACAAAGCCCTCCATAGTTATGGCGAAACGTCAGGACACTATCTAGACTGTGTGAATGTGGCCTAAATACTCAAATTTCTCGTTAGGTAGTAATTTTGGCCATAGAAGCCTTAGTGCCTATATGAGCAGATTTATTTACAAAATGCACTGTACCAGGACATTTATGCATGTTGTTCCTGCTCTCATACATGTGCAGACTTGTTTACCAATACAACTGCATACACACACTCTCAGATCTGGGTCTTACCAGCACCTGATTAAAATAAATTGCCGGAGCTTATGACAAGTGATATCAGAATGCAGCGATGGCTTTCTTTGGGGGTCATTGACTGGATAGCAGAGTGAATAACCTCAAAGTCAGATGCCAAAATGTGTATATATACAAGAAGAAACTGAGGGTGCAATCCTAAACTGGAGTTAGGATGGCACAGTTAGGTCATCAAAGTTTGGCTGGCACAAGGAACATTAAAGTATGTTTGGACTACTCTCGGAGTCAGAGAGGCCAGCACGATGACGTATGCCATCCTTTCTGACTCCAAGAGTGGTCCAAATGGGCTTTATGGTGGCCCTTGTGCCGGCCAAACTTTGCTGGCCTAACTGTGTTGACCTAACTTCAGGTTTGGATTGCACCCTAAGAAAGGCTTCATCATACTTTGAACACAACAGTTTCTTTGGGCGGATTTGTTACAGTGCTCTTGTCCCAGTGTGATTGACAGTAGTTCTACCCAATGGAAGCAGTATATATTCTGAGCCAATCAGTGCCCGTTTCCTACCTATTAGATCCGAATGTCTCCAGTAGTATTGTTTCCCGAAGAGCTCAGCTTTCAGGAAATGTATCCCCCATGCTATCTATTGCTGTACTACTGCTGCTTGTTATTTATAGAACATGATGTAGCATCTGCTGTTCTTGGTGTTTGCAGATTCATGGAAGTAAACACAGTGGGAGATTTCTTCAGTTGTGGCAAGGTGACAGCGGTGGAGGGAATCTTACAATCAAAATATTTGATTTAATGGAAACTATGCAACAGCTTGTCGAAAATGAGGAGCTCACTGAAGATCTGACGGCTAAACTGGCTTTATCCATGGTTAGAATACTTTACAGCCAGCTGGTGAACAATGGTTTTTGCTGGTTGTGCACATACATTGCAGCAAATGACACACTGTGATTCTGCAACACTTCCTTTGGACCATGAGTCCTTCAAGCAGCATCTGAGCATCCTTGGAGATCTATGAATGGCAATATTCATACAAGCACAGCTATTGTGAGTGGAAACTTTGATACAGAGTAGATTACCAGGTGGAGTGAAACTGCCTTTTGGAAATGTGCATTCAAACCAACCAACCAATTGCACACAGTCCCTACATACATGTTTGGTCCCCTGTGTGTGCATATTATTATTCAGTTTGGTAATGCCAATTTCAGTCTCACCTCTGCCATGAACTAACTAGGGATACCTTTGGAAAGCGACTCCTTCTCATCCTTGGATTTCCATCAGCAATATGAGAATTTTTTTTTAAAGCAGTTCCTTTCAGGGTTGCTCATTGTATGGTCCAATCCTAACCGAGTTGTGCTGGTGGATCTTGTGATCTGCTACTGTAAGACCAGAGCCACTGGTGCAGCAGTTGTTCTGCCACCAGCACAAATCCCCAGAGGCTGCAGGTGGAGACACCAGCCTGCAGAACCCCTGTAGTTGCTGGTAAGTTGGCAGTGGGGGCAGATCTGGGTGCAGAGCAGACCAGGCAGTTGGCTAGAGGAGGTAGGAGCAGGGCGGATCTCAGTGGCAGCTGAGCACACTGGATCCTATATCCCATTCTCAGACTGCCCCCCTTGAGTCTCCTCAATCCTACACCAGCTAAAGAGGTGGCATGAGTCTCCTTGGAGAACAGGTGGCCTACAGAGAGAGAAGTAAAAGTGTTCTGTGCTTACCTCTCTTGGGCTGCCTGGTCCCCTCTAGCCCACAGCAAGCAGCATGTGCCCGGTTGACAGTGCTGCATGCTCAGGACCAGTGGGGGATTGGGCTATTTGTCTCTCTTTCTTGTTTAACTAAATTTAGAACATGTAATTGAAACTTGCACAGATACTCCTCTTGGCTCCCATTGCCTCCAGCGAGCACCTGCCCAAGACCTCCTGAATGCACCATGCAGAATGCTGGTGATGCCCCCCCTTTACCTGATGATGCACCAGCCTCCACTCTTCTCACTTTCCAATGTTCTAGCTCAGGACTCTCCTCCTGCATTTACTCTTGTCCTCCTTCCCTCCTCTTTCTTTTCCAGTCCAGGGAGCAGAAGAAGGATAGGGAGGCAAACAGGAATCCAGAACTATTTGCTACCTGAGGCCACTGCATCAGTTGGCCTCATGGATGGGCCAGGCCTGTTTCCAGCCCCCTCCCCTCATTGTATCCCTTTCTAGGTTGAAAGCCTCCTGGGGAAAGAAGCTATCTTTTTACTCTACAAAAATATACAAATATAAGTGTTCAAGTATACAGTTATGGTGCTGTACAATGAATGAATGAATGAATGAATGAATGAATGAATGAATGAATGAATGAA
>JAJKFI010000019.1:3442824-3461762 GCA_029204185.1 Lerista edwardsae
GAATGAATGAATGAATGAATGAATGAATGAATGAATGAATGAATGAAAGCACTTCACTGTGAAAACAGCATACAAATGTTCAATATTATTACTGTAGCTGCAGCTGCTACTGCTTACCATTCTCCCGTCCCCAGAAATGTGTGAAACCCAAAGTGATCAGATCCCTCCCTAGAGAGCTCATAGTCTACCTTCATGATGACTACTGTCATTATATTTAATCTCCTTCTGTCCAGAAAAAAAACAAAACATAAATACTTCTATAGCAGCTCCTACACTGAGCAGGTTTCAAGCTGCACTAGTGGGATTAGTAGTTAAAGCAAGATTTTCTTAAAGTATATGTTGATTATCCCATCAATGCTCATAGGAGCACCTTAACTGTCAATCTGTCTTTCCCATGACATCATTTAATGATTTGCTTTTGTTATCCATTTGGCATTGTAAAAACCATGCCCTTCATCGCCCCCTCTGATCAATAGGAGGAAATCCATGTGCAAATAGGTAATATGCACATTTTTTCTTGACATGAAAAGTCTGATAAAAAAGCAAGGGCTAGAGTGGCTGTTAGATCATATACAGAGGGAATGGGAGGGTGATCACTAGACTGTGTCCTTACCCTCAGCAGATGATTGGTGCAATTCTGCTGATAACTTATGCAACAATCAATGTGTTTGTATCCAAGGTGATCTACTGCATTTTTTTGAAAACCCTCCTAAGTGGCAACATATTGGTTTCATGTTTTCTTTACAGTACTACTCACATTTTTAAAGAGATCTATTCCTGCTTCTGATGGGTCCTTTGAACTTGACTCAGTATTATCCAAGAGGACCTCTTTTAAAATCACATTCACCAAAAATCGTTATGGGCTTTGGCAAGATCCAACAACAAAATAAATCTAATTCCAATCAATAATCTTTCCCTACATGAGTTCAGGATCTAGGAATGCCTGTAGGGTATAATACAGAACAGTCCCCCCACCCCATGCACTAGGCTATTACGTTTGGTGCATGGCTCCCATATCCCCATCCATCTGATCAAGCAGAAAGAAGTGGGTAGGATAGATGGCAATATGGGACATTAATGCACACTTCCCATTCCCTGATAACAGCCTAGCATGATGCCCCAACCTTCATCTCCAAAGCAGTGGCATAACTAGGTCATTTTGCACCCAGGGTGCATAAATTTTTGAAACACCCCCCCCCCGGACAAAATTTGTGGATTCATCATGCAGGCGCACAGGCTTTATGTTTGACACCCCTGGATAAGGAACTTACATTTTGGGTGGTTTTTTTTGGCCACAACGTTTGCTAGAATAGAGACATTACCTTTTGGTTTTTTTCTATTGAATTCATGTGAAATTCCGCATCCCATGATATACAGCATGATAGTATTATTACTTACAACTGTGATTTTAAAACCCTGATTTTTACAAAAGAAGTTTTATTTTTGATTTTTAATTTTCTGGCCATAACCTTTGCTAGAATAGAGATATTACACTCTTTTTTCCCCATTGAATTCTGGGTGAAATCCCATATCCAATAGTATAAAGCTGTATGGTAGTATTCCGTGAACTCACGATTTTTGAATTTTGGGGTTCACTGGTGAGACTGAAGGGTGCCTTGAGGATGGCACCTGGGGCGCTGCACCCCCGCCCCATAGGTAGCTACGCCACTGCTCCAAAGAGTGTGTGGGAAGAGCAGGAGCTCTTATATATAAGAGCTTATATGTGGCTCACTCCCTTGTAGTCATTGCAGCCACTTGGGAAAGAATCCTGTCCCAAGATTCCTTTTGGCCAATTGTGAACCATAATTTTTGCCTCCTTTATTGGTGTCAGTTCTGGTGCTTGTCAGTGCTTGGGGCTTGACAAGCTCTTTAAGGGGCTCAATATTTTTGCGGTGCAACTCAATCCATAACCTTAATATAGAGAGTTGTCTCAAATGAAATGTTGAGGAAGAATAGCTATTTTTAACAATTACTCCAGTAAATCTACCAGAGGCAATTATATTGAAGAGGATCTTTTTCTTCTTCTTTTTGCTTGTTTCAATCTTCACAGCAGGCTGTATTTGGTCCTGGACATGTCTTTATATAGCTACAATATCTGACTGCCTTCCAGAACTCTTAGAGAGTTTCAGAAATATCTACAAGCAGGAACTTCTCCACCCCCAATTCTTGGCTGGTTGGGCCTTTGCTCTTTGAGGCACCCGAATTATGGAAGTCCTCTTGGCTGTGTCACTACTTGCCTTTGGGTGGGCAATGAAGACATGGTTGGCCACGAAGACCTTTCCAGCAAATTAATGTTATGCTGCTGGTGGTTGCAGAAATATTTTTAATGTGGTATGTCTCTTTGATGTTACTCTCTTGATCTGTATATTTTTAATAATTGTTTTGAACTATTTTGATATTGTTTTTAAAATCTGTCTCAGGCGCCCCTTGGGAACCAAAGACTAGATAGGAAGTGTAGTTAATAAAGAAACAAGATGTTCTATCCCAGCTTGCAGCACCTGAAGATGTTTCCAGAGGGGATCGGAGCATTAGGTGCTTAGGCTATGTTTGCCTGGGCACAAGCAGGGGAGTAGCACGTTTCACACCCAACACAGAACCTACTGAGGTCTAGCCACTATTTTCATAGTGGTGCCAATTGGTAGCAGAATGTCACAGATTCATAAAACCAACCAAAACTGTAATTCTCCATTTTTCTATATAATCTCATGACTCAATCCTAAGTGAGCATTATGCTGCCAGAATGTGCATACCACTGGCATAGCGTGCTTTCCGGGTGCTGCAAATGCAACAAGGCCAGAGGGTGTGGCCTGGCCACCGCCGGAAACAGCAAGTTCTTCATGGCAATGGACCATGGATGCCCACCATCTCAGAGAAGACCACACAGGGCCAGGAGGGAGGGAGGGAGGGGTGGATTGGAGTGGTGGTGAGCAAAATGGGAAAGAAATGGGCCATGAGGAGGGCAGATTGGGTCAACAAGGGGCAGTTTCCAAGGCAGTGGCAGCTAATGAATCCTAGCCCCTTCCCAGGCCTGATCTGCTTTCACAGGTCACTGCGGAGTTGTGCGCATATCCCTGACGCATGTCTCAACTGACCCACTAGGCCAGCAGGGGCTTACAGCAAGGGAAGGGAACAAATGTTCCTTTTTTCCCAAGGAGGTCGTCCAAGGTGAAAACACCCCTTCAGGATTCAGCAGATGTGGTGTTGGCATTGCCACATTGCCATATGGTGAGTTAGGTAAGACTGGCCTGTTAAAGGTCTTCTTTCCTTTCCTAGTTTTGTACTTCATGTATTCTGTACATATTGGCTTCCATATCTGAGAGTGCAATCATAAACTGTAGTTAGGCCAGCATAAGCTAAGCCAGCAATGTTTGGCCAGCGCAAGAGCCACCATAAAGCGTTTTTGGACTACTCTCGGAGTCAGGGAGGATAGCTAACATCTGTGTGCTGGCCTCTCTGACTCAGGGTGCAATCCTGTTGTTGTTGTTGTTGTTTTGTATGATCATAAAGTCATTTGTGGATTTCCCATTATTGGTCTTATCTTTAAGCTTTCCTTGCCACTGCAAGTCCCTCTGTTTCATTGGCGCATCACTTTGTACGGATACATCACTTTGAGTATCAATCTCTATGACAAGGAAGCGAGTAAATGGCTGTTCTGCCTTATAAACAAAGCAATGTGGTCTCCAGTTATCATAAAAGTTAATACATAGACATAATGTAGACAGGAATATGGTCCAGTGAGCTATGACAAAAGGCAACAAATCACTCAGCCTATTGAGATGAAGAAAGCTTTAGCAAAACTAAAAGGTTTCAAAGGTTCTAAAGTGTGGTTTGCAAGTTTGATTTACACTTCAGCTGATATTTCCTAAGTGCACCGGTTCAGGTTCCCACGATTAACATCTATCAAGGTAAATGCTGAGGTTTCAGCGTTGCTGCATTTCCTTTTGCAGAAAGTCTTTGCAAGATAAATACATGTTGTGGTCACCAGTAGTGACAGGGCCTTTGGGCCTGTCATGGAAGCATAAGCACAACACAGAAGCTGGAGAACATGGGCAAGCTACCAAGTGTCATGTTCATGAAAATGGGGCACCCAGTATGCATTTGTATGAGCCATATAAATTGGGATAATCTCTAGATTAAAATAGTGGTAAAAGATCAACCACCCTACTGAACTCAATCAATTTTTTTCTTAGTCTGTTTTTGGATTTTATTTATTTACTAGCCTTTTGTTACCTGGCATTGCCCAGGTAACAAATTATCCCAAGCTTCTAGACGACCCCGGAAACTATGGATTCAATGCCGATGTCGGCCGTTTTCGACCATTTTCACATGGGGCCCCCTGCGCACCCCCACCCCCAGGGGCTCTAGGGGGCCCTCTAGGGGGCAGTGTTTGTCACCAGGCCGCAAGGCAAGCGCATGCCGAGTCTGGTGCCAATCGCTCCAGGCGTTCCAGCAGGGCATGGCGGACATTTTGTTTTGCACCCCATGCCAAGGGGGCCCCGAACCTGGATTCCAACGGCGTTGGGAGCATCGCCGCTTGTCTCGGCAACCCCGGAAACTACGGATTCGATGCTGATTTCAGCTGTTTTTGACCATTTTCACGTGGGGCCCCCTGCGTGCCCCCACCCCTGGGGGCACTAGGGGGCCTGACCTCCGCAGCGTTTGTCGCCAGGCTGCAAAGCATACACGAGCCGAGTTTGGTGCACATTGCTCCTGGCGTTGTGAAGCCTATGCGGAATAAACACACACACACACACACACACACACACACACACACACGTTGTTCTATAGATAGATAGATAGATAGATAGATAGATAGATAGATAGATAGATAGATAGATAGATAGATAGATAGATAGATATACCACCTTTCTTATAGACTTAAGGCAGTTTACATAGGCAGGTTGAGCATAAACCCCATTTTCCCAAGAGGTTTTTACCAGTATTGTTCCATGAGAATGTCTCATAGAACCCTCCATGTCTCCAGATATTTCCCTTCATAGTGTAGTCATCATTCTGGCTGCCGACCCTTGAAGCTCTTGCAGGCCAAGTTATAGACCATTCTTAAGATAGCTATTTTTGCCTGCTGACTCTTCACTCTTCCACAATCCTTCATGCTGCTCCTCAGAGATATGCTAGAGGCTTCTCACATTCTCACAGTCTCTATGTCTCTCTTCCAAGCAGCTGATCCTACTTAGCTTTTTCAGGCTCTACCTCCAGACCTCACCTCCTCCTATTATAATGTGAACTGAAAATGGCGGCAGTGGCATAACTAATGGAAGTGTAGCTTGGTGCTGAGGACAAAATGATGCCCTGGACATGACATCACAACAGGAAATGATGTCACTTCCAGAAGTGACAGCATGCCTGGGCTTTTAAAATAGGTAAAATCAACATCCTCCACCTTATGCCCCCTCCTGCTGCCCCCAAGCTCACAATCACCCTCCCAACAGTGGCGTATCTAGGTCTTTTGACATTCGGGGCCCATACATTTTTAACATCCCCCCCCTCATATGACAAAATCATTCATTCATTCAGTTTTGGTCACTAATGTCAAGCTCAGCTTGTTGCCCCTCTAAAGCTTGTTGCCTGGTGCAATTGCACCCTCCTGCACTTCTTTAGCTACGCCCCTGGTTGGGGGCCGTATATGTTAGGTTGCAATGCAACTAATGCAAACCATATTATAGTAATACAAATAAATTTTCCAATCTTCCAATCCCTTGCTTGGGTCAAACAGAAACAGTATTGAATAAACCCATCATTAAGCATGGTGACAACTTCATAATATGGGGGGGGAAATGTTTTTGCCGAGGCAGCTATTATATGATTTTCCTTTTCTGAGCTTCTTTCTAAAGAGCCGATCACCATTTCATTGTAGCAAGTTTATGAACACACTTGAGGTAAGAGGATTTTAGGTATTTACGCAAAATGGTAAAATTTTCAGTGTTTTTACCGCATGATAACACCCATGAAATGCTCTTCTTAATGCTGCCTACAATAAAATCACTGATATGTGCTGGAAAGTTGTCAATCAATGTGACTCTGAATATGGTTGTTCTTCTACTTCCCAGGTATCCAGAGCAGTATGAGAAAAGAACTTAAAACGGTTTGTTTAATAACCCTTTAGACAGGTCAGGGTAAACCTTTAGACTTGTTTATGAGCAAGTGTTTCAGAATCTGTGGAGACACTTGGTGAAGCTACCTCAGGTGCAGCCGGCATAAAGGAATTAAGTTCTCAATATCCTCAAAATAATAAAGCTCCGGGAGAAGATTTTATTCATACAGAATTTACAAGGCAGATTTAAATTGGTGGCTTGTCGTTTGAGGAATACTGCTTATGTTTATGGGTCCTCAGGTCACCTCCCTGAGGGATGATATGCAGTACTTGTACCACGTTTCCTCTGACCATTGGAGGAGTTGAACAGCCCGAAGGGGGGTGTGTGTCTATCCTTCTGTCCTTGGAAGAGATGGCCCAGGAGGAGGAGAAGGCCCAAAACAGTCAGGGGTGGGGACAGGCTGGAGGAATGCCAGGAATGCTTCTGCTATATGACACATTTGAATTATCAGAAGGTATATATAGGTGTGTGATTAGGAAAGAATTACACTACAGACCAAATTGGCCCACTTGGAATGAATGGCTAATTAGCTGGTTCAGAGTTGAGGAGACCCATTGATAGATCCTCGAGCTTACCCTGGGGAATGGGATGAATGTCCTCTTCTACTGAGGTGTTTCAGGCAGCTGCATGCCTGCTGCTGGATGCAGTGGTAGCTGTTTGGCTATCATGGTGCCTAGGCACTTTAGAATTCAGCTGCCCATTAATAAAAAGGTAAAGGTTTCCCCATGACCGAATGGTCTAGTCGTGACCGACTGTAGGGGACTGTGCTCATCTCCATTTCAAAGCCTGTAGAGCCGGTGTTTTGTCCGAGGACAAGCTTCTGTGGTCATGTGGCCGGCATGACTATACGCCGTAGCGCACGGAATGCCGTTCCCTTCCCACCAAAGTGGTCCCTATTTATCTGCTTGCATTTAGGTGCTTTCAAACTGCTAGGTTGGCAGGAGCTGGGACAAGCAACGGGAGCTCACTCTGTCGCGCAGTCTTGAACTCCCAACCTTGCGGTTGGAAAGCCCAGCAGGAGTGGATTAACCCGCTGCACCACCACGTCCCACTGAGCCCATCAATAGGCTGAGCTTAAAATAAATTATAAGGAAATAAAATGGAGTCATTGTAAAAACTCCGCGGAGTGCTGGATGGCATTCCGGCAGTTGGGGTGGCCCAGGGAGGGGGGTTGGAGGTTGTATGTGGCCGTGTGGACCTAATTCAGGCTGCCACATGCTTGGACTTGGGCCTGCTAAACAGCAGGCACAGATCCAAGCAGCCTCATCAGGGCAGTTGACGCTTACCCTGGGTAAGGGAACAAATGTCCCCTTGCTGCGTGGAGGCTCCAGCCGGCTCCCAACTTGCACTGTTCCAGTGCAAATTAGGATTGTGCTCTAAGATGTATATTCTTTTCTAAGACATTTGTGTACTGTAATTGTATATGGAGGGCTATGTGTTAGAGCAAGTTAAATTCTTTAAATACATAGACCTTTACTAGTTAGCCAGAGGAAATTGGAAAAAAAAAAAGCTTTAACAGATAATGTATATAATAAGCTGTTAATCCATATCAGATGTTGATTCCAGTTGAATGGTGTGCACGGGGAGTTGTGCTCACACTGTCTGCATAGATAATGTTGAGAGTGCATTTTGGGGGTTTTATCCAGCTGCTGGCCCATGCAACGGCCTAATCAGATAATCTTCCCAAGCACAGAACAGCTGTTCAAGAACAGAGAAGTTGGGGAAGACCCGACTTCTCCTCCCAAGCAGCTCATCAGCCCCATCATTATGTCAAACCTGCACTTTGTCTGAATGAGAGACTACTCGCCCACAAATGGCGTGCAAGTGCAATATGCACGCATGGGAGCCCACTGGATCAGGGCAGCCATGTAAAAATAATCTCTCGCTGGAAGAATGACAATGAACTGAAGAAACAGAAAATCTTAAGTTTGTGTCTGTGCTGGCAGCGTGGGGGGGGGAGGCTTGCATGCCTCTGCATGAGTTTTGAAACAAAGACTATTTAAATTGTATTTATAATTCTATTTATGGTTACAATAAAATGAGATCATCATTTGTCAACTGAAATATCATCAGCTGAACAAACAGATATAATATATTTATGAGGCATAATTCTGCCTTGTTAATATTATATGATAAACATGGCTTTTGAAGAAGGTCTATTTCTCTTACAAATGTGCTCTTTTGTTCCTTCCCCTCCTTTTTTTTTTTTGCAAAGACTGAGCATTTGTAAAAGTGGTTTTCTAAGGGCTTCAGCAGAGGCTGTGTATCCTCTCTTAAGCGGGCCTCTAAACACTCAGTTCTCATTAGGGTTAATGATTCTCTGCTGTCCTTATTGCCAATGTAAAAACAGGCTTGTTGAAGATATAACATATCACTTGGTTCTCGGAACCAATCATATATTGGTTCACGGGAGAATATGGATACAGTGGAATAGGAAAGTTGGCACACATTGGTTATCAGCAAAATGCTCTACATCAATCTTTTAAAAGAGTTTGACTTTTAAATTATTGTTTTTTCGCCTTTCTGGATAGCCTGCTTTATATAAGCAAATCACAACATGAAAAGTTGTGAGAACTAATTATTAGGCTGTATGTCAGTGGTTCCCAAACTGGTGGGTTGCGACCCACAAACCAGGGAAGTACTTCTCCCTGCCCCTTTAAGGGGCAGGAAAGGGGGGAAGGCAACAATGCCACGGGAGCAGGAACCCACGTACGTCTTTGTGGAGACAGGGCTGCAGCAGCAAGGCAATCCCCAGGATCCTGCTGCTGCTGGGGATGGGAGGGTTTTGTTTACACTTACCAGCCACCAGTGCTGGAGTCCTGGAAGGACCTGAGGGTCTGGGGATCGCTCCATAGGGCTGCCCATGCCTCTAAATATGTTTTTAAAAAGAAAAAAAAACAGGCACTTCCAGTTTTTGCAACAAAAACTGGAAGTGCCTGATTTTTTTTTTTAAACACATTTGGAGTCTTGGGGAGCTCTGGGCTTGGAGAGGTTGCTGCGCTACCTGGAGAAAGGGCAAAATGTTCCCCTTCCCCTGGGTAGCGTGCAGCAGCCCCCATAGGGCTACATGGAGCCGCACTGCCAAAATTGGTGGCAGAGGTTACAGAGGTTACAGAGATAGGGAACAGAGGTTAGAATCTGGCCCAAAGGCAGGATCCTGCCTCCACCCCTCCCTGGGCTGGCCTGCCCATAGACCCACCCGGGCTCTGCACTCCCTCTGCCCCATTCCAACCTTCCCCCACCCTGTTATGCTTTCCGCCGCTCCTGTTCTGGCCTTGCAAGGCCAGCTTTACCTTTGGGCCTCTGGGCCCAGGCACCAGATCTGCAAGGCCAGCACACATCCATGCACTGGCCAATCTCTTTAGAAAATGGCGCGAGTGAGCTTTACAGCATGTTTACAACATTCAAAGGCCATGCTGGATTTATGAAAATTTGGATTGCACTGTGATAGTAATAGTCAGGGACTAAAATTGAAATTAAGTCTAGGTGTTTTGGTGAAACAAGTTTTCAGTGAATGCCAAATCAAAGCAATGGATAAAGAAAGTACATATATTCGTGAAATGATGAGAGAATTCTAATTTTCTAACATTTAACCTTTGGGGGTGTTTTTTTCTTATTACCTTTTTTGATATGCTAACCAACCTGCGTACTTGAGAACGTTTGAAGATGATAGCTTTATACAGATCACATCATACTGAATTCACTGCTAATGTTCAGATTGTTAGCTGTAATTGCTTTGCTCTGATTGGTCAGGTTAATCACGGAGCATTCATTTTCTTGATTGGATGAACACAGAAGACATTACAAGAGCTAGTAGTAAGAGATGGAAGTTAAAAAAATGAATCTCCTTCGAGTTCCTTGAATATATGCATTGAAGGGGAAATTAAAGGTACAGCATTAGAGTTTATAAGATGTATGTATTGTTACAACACAGTTGCAACAAAAGTTATGTATGCATGAACAAAATTGATGTTTGGGAGTCAAAGTATTTTAAGCCCGCGTTTTTCAGACTGTGGGTTGGGACCCAATTGGTGAGTTGCGACCTGATGTCAGGTGGGTCATGGAAAGCTGGGAGCAGCCATCTTGGAAGCTGCAGACCTTACTCTTGCTATGTTCCTTTTGTGAAGATTAACAGTTTGAATTTGCAAGTGAGGGGTTTTTTTTAGGTTTTTTTTTTTTAATACAATGTGTTTACATCATATTTTGCCCGAATCTTGTTTTCTGTCAGGGAAGTTTCATGGTTGTGCAATTGCTGCAGGCAAAGAACGCCAGTTTGCATTCCAGGAGTGTCATTTGATTCCATCACAATGACAGCAATTCCTGCTTGATGATGTCACTTCCTGCCATGACATCACTTCCAGGTTCATGACATTACATCTGGTAGGTCCCAAATTGTGTGCCATTCTAAAAAATGAGTCCCAGTCTAAAAAGTTTGAGACCCACTGTTTTAAGCAATTACTTTTCTCAAAGCATGATCTGTGGATGAAACTAAATGCAACTTTTATTGTCATTGACCCTGAAGTGCTTGCTTTTTCTATAAATAGCAAGGAGTGAGGACGATCCCCTAACTCCTACAGTCTGGGTCATACTTCTTGTTTCTTTTACCTGCCCTGGAGAAAGCTCCCCTTGGAATCAGTGGGGCCAGATGGAGGGCGCAATCCTAAAATAATTTAGGTTGGCATAAGCTAAACCAGCAAAGTTTGGCCAGCACAAGGGACACCGTAAAGTATGTTTGGACCACTCTCGGAGTCAGAGGGGGCAGCACACAGACATGTGCCATCCTCTCCGACTCCAAGAGTAGTCCAGTGGCACAGCTAACTATGGGGAAGGGGGTGCAGCACCCCAGGTGCCATCTTTGGGGGGGGTCACCACTGAACCCCAAATTCCAAAAATCATGAGTTTATGGCATAATATGGTCATGCCGTATACCGCTTAGATGTAGAGTTCCACACGGAATTCAGTGAAAAAAATCAGAGTGTAATATCTTTATTCTGTCAAAAGTTATGGCAAAAGGTAAAAACCGAAAATAAAACTTCTTTTGAAAAAATCATGATTTTCAAAATCATGGTTTTAAGGAATAATACCATCATGCTGTATACTGTTGGATGTGGAATTCCACCTAGAATTCAATGAAAAAACAGGAGTGTAATATCTCTATTCTGTCAAATGTTATGACCAAAAACGTAAAAACCAAAAATAAAACTTCTTTTGCAAAAATTGTTTTTTAAAATTGCAGTTTTAAGGAATAATACTGTATCATCATGCTGTATACCATCATGCTGTATACCGTTGGATGTGGAATTTCGCCCGGAATTCAATGAACCCCCCTGGAATGTAATACCTTAATGCTAGCAAAAGTTATGGCAAAAAAAAACCCACCCCAAAAAGAATTGCCACGGGGGTGTGTAAAAAAATTAAGTAGAGGCAGGTGCAAAATGCCCTAGCTACACCACTGGAGTAGTCCAAATATGCTTTATAGTGGCCCTTGTGTTGGCCAAACTTTGCTGGCTTAGTTTATGCCGGCCTAACGCCAATTTAGGATTTTGCTCTGAGATTGTGGCAGATGGTAGAGACAGGCCCCAATCGTATCCAAGCCTTACAATGGCAGATCTTTAGATGTACCACCAGAAGCTGCAGACCAGCAGTGCTGAAAACAGTCAATGAATGGAACCCTAAGAAATGAGCGCCTCTTTTAGAAAGAACAGAGATTCAGGCATGAGTCCCTACTGGCTCAGAGGATCATATTCACTGCCCTCCCTGCTCCAGGTATAAAAGTCCTATAGTCATCATGCCAAAGAACTTCAAACTGCTCTTCAGCCCATCCTTAAATTTGATGTGTTCGTGCGGTTCCTGGAGCATTATGTTGTACTTTTGCCTTACTTGCTTAGATGGGCAAAGGTGAACTGATACTTTGTCCACTATGGTTTTCCTTCCTTATTCCACCATGTTTATTCACCTACCTTCACCATGGTTTAGCAGCTGCCTCTTAGAGCCATGCCAATACTGTGGCACTTCAGCAAGCACCATTTGTCCCACTGCTCCAGGACAGTAATTTGTCAGGACTATTTATCCCCAGGTGGCCAATATATCCATTCACAGACAGCCCAATCCAATTTTGGCATTGGGCAATTGCCACACATGCCTGAACCTGCTGAATCAGGTAAGGCAGTGGCAGTGATGGAGAGGGGGCACAACAGGGCAGGGAGGAGCAAAATGGGGCACGCAGGGGGAGGAACGCTGGCAGAGAAGCTACTGGAGATGGTGGATCAGGTAGCAATGGAAGGTGCTAGATATCTTTTTTTTTTTTTTTGCAGCCGCCCTACCTCCTTTCTCTCCTAGGACTTGTACCAGCTAAAGAGCTAGCACAGGTCTGAAGAGACTCGTTGTGAAGCAGGAGGCTTCTGCAGGGGTAAAGGGATTTAAATTCCCTTTCCCTGCTGAAACCTCCCAATTCGCCACCCACATTGGATACAGCACATGCTTTTTCAGCATAGCTGCCCCAGTGTGAAGGGGGAAGTATGAGATTGGGCTCTATGCAGTAGTATAGATGCCCCAAGAGGGGGCAGGACACTAAGTTTTGCAAGACACCTTACCTTGCTGTGTAAACCATTCCTCTCCCTCGCCCCACTAGCCAGTCCTTGTGGCGAAAGCAACACTTCTGCCTTACTTACTGACCAAGGCCAGGGAGACACGGCAAAGTAAGGTGCTTTGAAAATGTAGCGCCACACCTCTAGGGATGCTACTGGCACTGTGCCTTTTGAGTGTCCATTCAGCTTCCCTCTCAAATGCTGTAGTTAATTGTTACTTTAGACTTGCAGCCTGGAACTCATTCCCCTGGCTTTGACAATACCCTGAATGTTCAAGAAGGAGTAGGCTCACTCCTTCTTGAAGCTGAATCAGCAGAATAAGGGGAGAGTAATTTAGGCATCAGCCCCTTTCTCCATTTATGTCCAGGTTCTTACTGCAGCCTGTGTCACTCAATTGTACTTTCTTTCCACTCTCCTAGTTGCTGACTTTTGCTTATTATTGCAAGCCCAACTGCAGCTGTGCCTTGGTTAATCTTTCTGGTTCTTTACCTGCAAAGATTCCTAAATCTCTCTGCCTCCCTCTTCAATAAAAATAACATATTTTAATAAAAGGTAACATCTTTTTCAACTTCCAGGCTTAGATATTCCATATTAGTCTCCTCCTTTAAAGCTCAGGAATCTACTCCTTTCACATCTCTCTCTCTCTCTCTCTCTCTCTCTCTCTCTCTCTCTCTCTCTCTCACACACACACACACACACACACACACACACACACACACAGGGCTTGTTAGTCAGAATATACCGTAACTCTCCACTGATTATCAAAGTTTCCACCTGTGCTGGGACTACAGAATTCTATTTCTGCTTTTCATTCCTCTCAACTATTATATAAATATTCATCATCATCATCATCATCATCATCATCATCATCATCATCATCATCATCATCAATATTGTAATGACCCCTCAGTGAAATGTATGCTTTCTCATTACTCCTGATTCCTTCCTCTTTTTAGTCGGAATCTGAACTTTTTTGGGGGTGTGCCATGAGCTGCTGATCAAAGGTCCCTAGGATCCGTATCAGGGCCGGCTCTAGGAGTGACGGGGCCCAATGCAAGGCATTCCTGTGGGGCCCCCACTCACCAAGAAAAGTGCTTGCGATGCCGCATGCGGCAACTAGAAATAGTTGGTGGTGATATGAAGAGATCACCACCAACTGCTCCCAGGAGGCCCATTTTGGGCTGTTAGGAGGCAGGGCCAGGTGAGAGGGCCCAGATTCAAGCTACTCTGCTCACCCTACTGACCTATAGCCCATAAGATCCCAGTTACAGCAGTAGGCGATCTGCTTGCTGTGCTGGTGTGCCCCCCCCAAGAGCGGGGCCCAATGTGACGACATTGGTCACATTGGCTTAAGGCCGGCCCTGATCCGTACGTTTTGATACACATGTGGGTTCATTCCATAGGCCACCTAGTACCCACATCAGCTTTCCTTTAGGTGCATGGTGAAGGAAAGGGATCCATCTCTGCTTGTGAATCACATGCATTTCATCTTTGTCCTATTAAATTGGAAGTATTTCAATTGAAAGATTGAAAGATCAATCAATCAATCAATCAAAAAGTATTTATATACTGCTTTTCAACATGAAGTTCCCGAAGTGGTTTACAGGCAAATAATAATAAAGTTAATTAAATGGCTCCCTGTCCCAAAAGGGCTCACAGTCTAAAAAATGCAGAATACCACCAGCAACAGCCACTAGAAAAGACACTGAGCTGGGGTGAAGAGGGACAATTAAAGATTGGGCAGGTTTGTTTGAGAAGTGTGGCCATAGCTCTTCTCTTTCAATATTATTTAGTACAGCTATTTTCAACCAGGGTTTCAAACACTGGTGTGCTGTGAATGGTCCACAGGTGTGCTGTGAGAGTTTGGGGGATGGTCATTTGTTTGTAGGACCACTGGGGGATGTGAGCCCCCCAGAAGCAGCCTGATGTGCCTTGTCAATTGTCAAAAAATTGATGGCGTGCCTTGACAATTTTAGTGCCTTTACAGTGAGATGAAAATCACTGATTTAGGGCCCGATCCTATTGGGCTTAGTGCAGTGGTGTCATTCAAATGATTTAGGAACAGGAACTCACTTTTGATTGGCACTTGTCGGGAACCCGGAACCAGCCACGGAGCCCGTTAGGATCCGGAACACCCGTTCTGGTCCGTTCCCCCTGAATGACATCACTGGCTTAGTGTGGATGATACAAGCGTACTGCCCATGCTTTTGTTGCAAAAGGTGCCATAAGGCACCACCAGCTCTGCCGGTAAGCCCTTACTGCTGGTGCTGGGCAAACACCCAACGCACAACGCCAGCCCCGCACAGCCAGGAGGTGGCAACGTGAGCTGGCGATTGGTGAGTGCACCGCTCACTGGCATTGTGTCCTTTTTGGGCAGGGTGGGAGGGCATACCTGGGCGGGGGAGAGGCAGAGTGGGGGCGAGACCAGTGGTGACTCTCGCCAGTAACTCTTGCCGGCAGTGACTCACAACCTAAATAGCCAGCGCAGAAGTGAAGAGATCTATTGCTCACCTTGAGACCTTACACTGGAGGAAGGGAAGAGATGTTCCCTTCTTCTGAGGAGTCTCCTGCAGCTGACTGGCTGTCACGGCATGCAGCATAGTTTCCTGGCTACCACTGCTCAGCCAGCTCAGGATTGGACTGTCCATATAACTGACCCAACCATTATTCATTTTAGAAAGACCCCCAGTGTCTACAACAGTCTACTCGAATGTTTTTTGCCACAACCTAGCACAGAGTTAATTGCACATAAACCCTCTGTAAGCAACCAGCTGAAGCGCAACTAAGAATGTGCTGGCTTATTGCCATTGTTACTGAGCCATTTGCACTAATGGGCTCCTAAGTCTGCGTTTAATCTATTCAGCACTGCAACATTCATAACAATGTGCTCTACCCCTCCTCTGTTCTTCTTCCTGATCCAGAAAAAACACCATCACCATATTTAACTTCCAGGTTTATACGTTTGCAAGTAGCTCTGATTCATCAAAGCAAATGTTTCACGTTTTTTCCCCCGCAGTGGTGGAATTCAATAGGAAGTGATAGTTTGACACGCTGTAGATTCCCTTTCACTGACAGCCTTTTGTTTCTATTTCACGCAAGAGAAGAACACGCTACAGGGGAAAGAAGACTCTTTAAACATACAATTAAATTCTCATTGAGGCCACTGATTTGCATGTCGTCGTTGCTATGTTAAATTTAGTCAACAGTAATGATACAGTTGGTGAATGCCAAGGAAGCGAAAGCATATGCTAATTATATGGAAGAAAAATGGCATGATTAATCATATTTTGTACTCAGCACCAGCAAGGATAAATGATTGCCTCCGTATGCAAGTGAAGGTCAGTCTTGAACTTTGCATGACATGCTAATGAAGTTTGAAGACTCTCCGCGCAATGCTGCTGCTCCGAATGGGCTCGGAAAATGCACTCTCGCTTGTCTCCATTTCTGTGTCTTTTCTTTCTTCACATTCAGTTCTACACATGAGAAATCATCAGGAATGCACATGGGAGAAAATGAAGATGAATATGCTTGCGAAAACCAGGATTCTTTTTTATTTGATCAATCGGTAGGAATAGTTTCTGTCAAGGCAAATATATCTGGAATTGCAGAACAGTATGCAACGCTGTGCAGTGCAGAGGCATACCCAGAAGGGGGTCACAGCACTAGGTTTTGCAAGCAGCAGCTCCCCCTCCTCTTTGGAGCCATTCAATGCCAACGTAGCCGCTGTTTTGCTCTGGCTGCTGGGAATGGCTCCGAAGAGGAGGGGGAGCGGCTGCTTGCACAACTTAGTGCTGTGATTTAGGCAGTGATGTCATGCAGGGGGTACGCGGGGGTATGCGAGTACCGGTTTCTAGGATTACGGTTGGCCCCGCCCATTCGCCCACCCACTCGTTGACTCCGCCCCCTGCAACATTTGAATTTCCTGCACGTTTGAGTTGCCTGCACGTTCTCAGAGGCAGGCAGGCAGGCAGGCAGCGAGTGTAGCCTTGCCTTGCCTTGCCACTGAAAAATGAGCTGCTCTGGGGTTTTGGAACTGTTGGGTCACTTTAACATGATGCCAGGCCTCCTTAATGTGTTCTGGGGGTGCTGTGGAATACTGTTGCAACTGTTGGGTCAGTTTAAAATTGTCTGAGGCCTCAAAAAGGGCTTTTTTCATGTCACTTCTTGCCACGACATCACTTCCGGCTTATGACGTCACTTCCGGTGGGCGGGTCCCGACATGTGCCAATCAAAAGTGAGTACCTGTTGTTAAATCATTTAGATGACACCACTGGATCTAGGTACACCTCTGGGACAGGGCACACACCAGCTTGCTACTGGACAGAACTTGTGAACAATTTTGAGCATTAATGATTGCCATAGATATTAGTAGATATCTAACATCGGTTTCTAATATATCAGATATCTAATGAGTGCAGCTTTCGAAAATCTGTCCCATTTTTTTCTGCAGTTTGTTCTGCTTTGCTGCCCATGGTCTTAAATGAGTTTGTGTGTGCGCGCGTGCATGCGTGTGAGTGCTTTGCCACCTACACAGTCCTCCAAAATATCTTTCATTAAGATTTATGCCGGCATTATTCTACTGGTGGTACAGGTGTTGTTGTCCAGTGGTAAACAAGAGGCTGCAGCACTTGAGACATGATGATGTCACTTCTAGGTTTAGCAAAGAAGCAACTGCTCTGAGCAAAGCTGAGAAACAGTTGCTGCACACTGTTGTATGGCTGCTCCGAGTGTTGCGGTGTCACTGTTCCCTATTCACAGGAGCACTCCGAGTGCAGCGGCTATTTCTCAGATCAAAGAAAAGCTTTGCAAACCCAGAAGTGAGAAGTGAGAAGTGATGTCACAGCCTCAGGTATTTTAGGTATTGACGGTACAACTGCAATATAGAAATGGTACATCAGGAGAAAAAGGTTGCAAAACACTCATCTGTGCAAATGTATAAATGCACACAAATCTGACATAAAACAGGGTAACATTCAGAAACCAGTGGGAGAACATTTCAATCTCCCATGACTGGAAAGTTCCTTTTTTTTTTTTTTTTTTTAACAACACAAGGAAACGTCAGTGTGAAACTGCTAAACTAGAATTATCTGGAGACTTGACTCTTTGTGATCTGGCTTGAAGAAAGTTTATGATTTCCTGTATAGCTACATTGTCTCATTACATACTTAAAGTCTAGGCAGAGAGAGTGCATAATCACCAATGATTAGTGACGCAAACTATCATTGTACTTAACTGATGCATGCAACTTTACATAAGAACGGTCACTCACTGTTCTTTCCATAGCCCAGTGATTTTCAACCTTCATCTCATGGCACACTGGCAATGCACTAAAATGGTCAAGGCACACCATTAATTTGACAATTGACAAGGCACACTGTTCTGTCAGTGGGGGGCTCACATCCCCCAATGGTCATACTTAGATTCGGATGTGCATCACCATGCCTAAAGACGTGATTAGCTTGCACAAGGGTTTACGTATCCATCAATTCACAATCTCCTCATTAAAGGCAAACAGGATATAATAGAAACCAACAGAAGCTGGTTCAGAAACTTCATCTGTACCAACAGTACTAAATATGGTGGAAATGGGACCTGCATGATTTGTTTGTTTTTGTTTTGAAAGGCAGACAATTTATGATCCAACTGCATGTGCTCCCAAAAATTTACCACTATCACAGAAACAGAGGCGGACTGATTAAAGGATGAGTCATCATTGCCCCAAAGAGTAGGGTTACCAGATACAAACTGGGATGGATGCCTATAATTTTAACCAGTGTTATTCAAACTGTGGGTCAGGACCCACTTTGTGGGTCACGACTTGATGTTAGGTGGGTCGCAGAAAGCTGGGAGCAGCCATCTTGGAAACTGCAGACCTGACTCTTATTATATTCCTTTTGTAGGTGTTAAAAATTTGCGTTTTCAAATGAGGGTTTTTAAAAATTTTGTTTTACTTCAGTGCTTTTACAACATATTTGTCCTCATCTTGTGTTCTGTCAGGGATGTTTCATAGTTGTACAATTGCTGCAGGCCAAGAATGCCAATTTGCATTTCAAGAGAGTCATTTTATTATGTTACAATGACAGCGCTTCCTGCTAGGTTATGTCACTTCCTGCCACAGCATCACTTCCAGGTTAATGACATCACTTCCGGAGGGTCCCAACACAAATGCCATTCTAAAAAGTGGATCCCAGTCTAAAAAGTTTGAATACCATTGCCTTTAACCATTATATAGAAGAGG
>JAJKFI010000019.1:3461772-3508673 GCA_029204185.1 Lerista edwardsae
CTGCTTGCAAAACTCAGTGATGTGCTTCCCCTCTAGGTATGCCTCTGAGGCTAAGGAGACCATTGATATGTGTGTGTGTGGGGGGGGGAGGAAACTTGTCAGCTTACTCACAGGGGGCAGTCCTAACCTAGAGTTAGGTCGGCACAGTTAGGCCAGCAAAGTTTGGCCAGCCCAAGGGCCACCGTAAAGCGCATTTGGACCACTTTGAGGGATGATGGCGCACATTTGTGTGCTGGCCTCTCTGACTCCAAGAGTGGTCCAACTGTACTTTCCGGTGGCTCTTCTGCCAACCAGACTTGCTGGCCTCACTCCAGATTAGGACTGCGCCCACATTTTCCCTTTAACTCTCAGCACTGTCCTCAGTTTCAGTGCTTCTGAACAGGGCTTTGATCTGTGGCAAGAAAGAAAGCATTATGACTTCTATCCAAAGGTGTTCTTGCGTGAAATGCAAAGTGGCTTTCTCACTTTCTGCCAGTTCATTATGTAGTAGGAATCAAAAGCAAGCCAGGAGGATTGGAAAATAATATCTTGGGTTCTCTATCGGTAGCATTTACAAAATAGCAATGGAAGTGTTTGCTTATAAATTCTGTGTGGTGTCTGAAGAACATGCAGTATGAAGAACATGCATCTTCTTACTTGTAAACCAGGAAAGCTTTCTTAGAAATTACTAAGGTACCATGGGAGGAAAAGAAATTGTAACTTATATGAAAGAGTCATTTCCCTTTGAAGAACTGCTCTTTAAAAGAACACACATCACATGCACTATTGTTTTCAATACTGTATATCTTTTTTGCCACAATGACATTGTTACCCCCTCCCCCTCCAATACAGCAACTGCAGAGATGAAAATCCATAGGGGTTATAGATAGAAGGCTGATACATATAACAGCGAATAAGCAGAAAAATCTATTGATGTTCCACAATGTTTTAACTTCTGGCAGTTTTTCTATTAGGCTGAAAATAAGATGGTAGGCAGAAGAAGAGAGCTTTTGTTGTTTAGAACTCAAATTGGAGATATATTCTCAAAGGACACAGCATGGAAAACACTGTCAGGAAAGTTCAAGAAAAACTCAGAAATACAATTGGGGTTTATACTTATCAATCAATCAATCAATCAATCACTAGTATTTATATACCGCTTTTCAACACAATGTTCACAAAGCGGTTCACAAAACTTATTCCAAATGTTTTTAATATTCATCTTTGGGTGCAATCCTGGGTTGCCCTTGGGCCGACGCATGTTGCTTGTGTCGGCCCTGGGCTGTCGCCAATGTGCCATAAGGAGGTGCTGGGTTGGGGTGAGATAAGCCGGCCCCACGCTAGCCGAGTTTGGCCAGGACGGGGGCTTGGAAGGGCGGGGGGAAGGTGCAGAGGCAGAGGGTGGGTGGCTCCATGACTAGGCCAGTACAGGGAGAAGGGTGGAATCTGGATCTGGTTAACCTCTGTCCCTGGGCTGTGTGGCTCCAATCTGGGCCGCTTGGACTTGCACTAGCGATTATGCTGGTGCAGATCCGAGCAGTCCCATAGGCTGACTGGGGCTTATCCCTTGCCCTTGGTGAGCTCCAGCTGCCTCCTACTCTGCATGGGATGCAGCATAGGCCGGCCAGCTGCCTGTTACCCTGCTAACTGGGCAAGAGGCACTTTTTCAAGTGGTGTCCTCTTATATTTAGCAGGGGGAGAGCAATTGTCCCTTTTCACCCCAGCGCAGTGTCTTTCTCGTGGCTGTCGCTGGTGGTGTTCTTCTCCATTCCTTTAGATTGTGAGCCCTTTTGGGACAGGGAGCCATTTAACTTTAATGTTATTATTTGCTTGTAAACCGCTTTGTGAACTTTATGTTGAAAAGCGGTATATAAATACTAGTGATTGATTGATTGATTGATTGATTGCTTCTATGCAGGTTAGGATTGGGCTATTTTACTTCTTTAAAAAAAAGGATATTGAGAGTGCAATCCTGGAGTTAGGTCGCACAGTTAGGCCAGCAACATTTGGCTGGCACAAGGGCTACTGTAAAGCACGTTTGGACCACTCTCGGAGTCAGGGAGGATGGCACTTGTCTGTGACTTGGACAGTCCAAACTTTATGGTGTTCCTTGTGCCAGCCAAACTTTGCTGGCCTATCTGTGTGGGCCTAACTCTGGTTAGGATTGCGCTCTGACTGCTGTAGTCAGTAAGCAATGCCAAGACATTGCTTTACCCCGTGAGAATTGGCTAAACTGGCATGGGAAAGGAGCAATTTCCATGGCAAGGTAAGGCTCCTTGCAAAACCTAGAGCTCCGCCCCCTGTAGGGACGCCACTGGTCTCCACTCCACATGCACACACACAAAAAGAGAAGAATTTCTTTGATGCATAAACCAGAGATTCTATATAGCTAAACCATGGTTTCAGGCTACTTCTAAATAGGACCAATGTCTTTCAATTACAAGAGCATTCTAACCAAATATGCACCTTCTTACAGATTGCACATAGTACCAAGTCAATGTTGCATTCCGAGAAGTTGTTTCAACAATTCCTTTGCTATTTGTCGAGGGTGCATGCCACTCTTCTGACCTGAAAATTTTAAGCAAGATTCATAATGCAATGGAGATTTTCTCAAATGTCCTGACCAAATGAGAACTGATGAAGCAAAGAAGGAGAACTCTGAAATATTGTAATGCACAAGTTTTTCTAAGTCGGACCACTAGTGGCTAGATTGTCATTTTTTTTCATTGTTTTTAAATAGGAAAAAGCTTTCTACTTGAAACAGTTATGCTATTAGGCATGACAGAAACAAGTAAAGCTTTCCCTCACATGGACATACAGTGATAGAAATGCAGATATTCTCATGTTTGATGTTGATTACGGAGCTGTTAAAGGCACAGGATATCTGTGAATATCAATGTGGGAGCTCTACTTATCCAGCACAGGGGTTAGCCTATCAGATTACTGACTTCTCTCCTTGAATTCATCTGATCAAGATTGCTGGTAGCAAGGTCATTGCACTATAAATTTTAATTGCAAATTTGTGAGTTCCAGCTAGATGAACCCCTCTAATTGGTTTCTACCTGTCAGTACAAAACTCTCCAATCTTCAGAACCAAGGAGTTGGCATCAAAGGATTTCCATCACAATCTTACCTTGAAAACTCCACATCATTTTGCACCTTTTCTTCCCTAATGGGCCTCTGAGACTAGGAAAACAAAATCTATGAGAAGCACCAGAGGTGATGGGGGATAATTGTCTTCTGTGTGCAAACTTGAAAGCATCACAGGAGAGGTTAGTCAATGCATATAATCACTTGAACCGACTACATATAGTTTAACCTAGTCATGTCATGTAGCGGGTACACGGGGGTACATGAGTACCCATTCCTAGGATTAGGGCTGGCCCCGCCCATTCGCCCACCCACTCATCGACTCCGTCAGCGCTCCGCTCCACCCCCTGCAACATTTGAGTTGCCTGCATGTTCTCAGAGCCAGGCAGGCAGGCAGGCAGGCAGGAGGCAACAGAGCAAGGGAGACCGATGCAGCAGCAGCGTGAGCAGGTAGGCTGCCTGGGGCTCCCTCCTGAGAAGGAGCGGCAGTTCCTGGGGGGGGAATCAGTAGCCCGTGCGGCGGCCCTGGGGAAGGCCCAGGACTCCCGGGCCTTCTCCCGGGCCGCCGTGCAGCCTACTGAGGAGGCGCGGCAGTTCCTGGGGGCGGTTCCTGGGTTCCAGCTATGACCTCACTTCCGGTGGGCGGGTCCCGACACAAATGCCAATCAAAAGTAAGGACCTGTTGCTAAATCATTTAGATGCCATTACTGGTTTAACCCTCTAACTATGTAAGAGGTGGATTTGGGCATGACAAGGGTTCACAAGCCTATGCAGTATTGTCACAAGCATGTACAGTGTAGCTGCTAAAAACAATAGTGATTTCACTTAACTAGGAAGATCAGAATATAGTTGGCCAAACTTTGTGCCGGCCTAACTCCAGGTTAGGCATATAAAACAGACATATAAAACAGAGCAAGACTTAACCCAAGGAACATAGCAGATAAAACACTTTTCAGCACAGTATGCAATCCATCTCCTGTGCATGTCTTATTGGTGTCAGTTGGGCTCCTTCACCCATCTGGTTGGAATTCTATGACCTCAATATTGACATGCTACTGTATTGACATTGTATAAAGTATTGACATTGGCATAGCTAGATACAGCGCAAAAGCAGCTTATCGATGACTGCAGTACTGATCTATGATGAAAGACAGTCCATTCATCAGTGGTATGCTTCGAAATATGAAATGTAAGTTGTCTCACCTTAGGCACCACTGCTGTGGACACCAGATGAGATATTCTTTTTTTTCCCCTTTCTGGGGAAAAAAGCTAATGATGTACCTGAGTAAGTAGACTTTGCAATCCACTGTGAATTGAAATAGGTAGAAATAACACCTCACTCTCTCAATAATTGTGTGCAAAACTGCCTTGGGTACTGTACGTCTCTTACAGGAGAAGCTTCTCTGATGTTGATGCCATTATATGCTCTGTTAAACAATCTGTAAGAGATGAAGACAATCCAGTCTGGTTATTTTTTTTCCTTGCACAGCTAGTGTGACCCAGGAACAATCAATATATGAGTAGTTCTGCAATATCTTTGGGTTCCCAGACATACTGTACATATTGTGAGATACATGGGAAATAAAGCATTCATCTATCGACAAGTATAACTGCACAGTCTTTCTAGTGGCTGTTGCTGGCGGTCTGCCTTTTTTTTAGATTGTGAGCCCTTTTGGGACAGGGAGCCATTTAACTTTATTATTACTATTTACCTGTAAACCGCTTTGTGAACTTCGTGCTGAAAAGCGGTATATAAGTACCTGTTGATTGATTGATTGATTGATAACTATGACTGGGACTTTGTGTAACATGTAAAAGACTGGGGTTACATGCTCACTATTGTCCTATAATGCAAAGAAAGGAAATACTTTTTTCCCTGATTGAGGATGCAATCCTACCCTGGAGTTACACCAGCACAGTTAGGCCAGCCAAGTTTATGGTGGCACCAGGGCCACCATAAAGCACATTTGGACCCCTCTTGGAGTCAGGACGGATAGTGCACATCTGTATGCTGGCTGCTGACTCCGAGCGTGGTCCAAACATACTTTACAGTGGCTCTGGTGCCAGTCAAACTTGGCTGGCCTAATTGCGCCCTGAAAAGGCATGCCATTTTTGCATGCCATTCTTGCATGCACTTGAACTTGCAGGTGTTTGAACATTCAAATACATGCAAGTCATTCTGCAAAGAATACCAAAGTAAACATTTGGTATAGGGATAGGCAATAAAATTACTCAAACTTAGCGTTTTGCCCCCTGAGAGGAATGCCACTGCCCAGAAGGTCAAATGACATATCTAAAATGGCTCGTAGTTTGGATCTAAAGTAAGATAAAATCCTCTCATTCAAATTCTGGCATCAGTGAACAGTTTGAGGATTAGGCTTTCTGCACCTAGTTAGTAAAAAAAAATAATCCTAACCATCTTGTTTATCCTCAACCAACTTTATTCTACAATGTATAAATTGTCCCCCCCCAAAAAAAAAATCCCTTGTGATATATTCAGCCCCTTTCCCCCCTTACTGCCTCTATTTACAGTGAGTAGTGATTTATTAGGAAAGATGTTGCTATTGCTTGGAAATTGTGCTGTTTCCATACTATTGTATGCAGATGAGACTTGTGTCCTACTTTCCCCAAGGCTTTCAAAAAGCACTCAGCATTCTGGATAAATATTGCAGTGGAAATGATTTAATTATACGTCTAAATTACCAATATTTGGCACTAATAACATTATTTGGCATCTGGGTAATAGCGCATTGTAATATGTAAATTCAATGGAAGGACTGCAATATCTTAATTACTTATCACAGTGCCTGGAAATTAGAAGGATCAACTTGGTGTGATTTTTGCAAGACAAATGAAATAAAGCAAAGGATGGGCTATCCTGTTTGCTGTTGCTCTTTGGACTACGGTAAAAAGGAATTCTTCCCAGTTTCATTTTGAGTGATTACATCAGGCTCTTGCCCCAGCATTGTTTGTCTAGCTCATCATTTCTGTCTGACATTTCATTTTCATGAAACAAACTTGGACGTTGTGCGCCACTGCATTGTCCTCATCACATTATTTCAAGATATGAATGCAGTAAAGCAGCGCAACAGAGGTAATGTTTCTCAAGGAAGAATGGAAACCTTGAGACACAACTGGTTGTCACAACTGCACTCTGGGGCTAGAGAAGCCATGCATTATCACAGGCAATCAGCCTGGAGCTTAGATCAGGACGAGGCTGTCAACACCACACCTGTTCTTTATCGTTCATTTTGGAAAATGATGATCGGTGGTTCTCAAACTTTTCAGCATCAGAATGTACCTACAACAATGATTTCAATTTACCAGCTGCTCAAGCTTCTGAGAGCTGCTCAAGCTTCTGGTGATTGGGTAGCAGTGCTCCCCAAGAAGTAGGCTGTTTAACCCTCAAGGCACATGGCCTAATTTGCCTTGCCATTTTTGCGACCCACCAAAATTGGGCCATGACACACTGGTGGGCCACAGACCCACACTTTGGGAGCCTCTGATCGAGAGTTTTCAGGGAAACGTAAGAGTCCCAGAACAAGGCAGGCTGATGAAAGAGAGTAGCACATAGTGATTAGCATGTTTGCACTCGTTCCTGCTCCCCACTTTTCCTTTACTGGCCCAGCAGATGAACAGGGGGAAAAAAAACCTTGGCAGTTTGTTCCCATTGCCATCATTGCAGACTACAGAGACCAGGCAGAGGAGGGGCCATCTGGGGAAAAAAACCCTAGGCGATCACTGAAATCAGGAGTTCTTACAAACATAAAATCCACAGTAGTATCTACAAAGTCATGAAAAAGGTCATGAAAATCAACAGGGAGCCCAATCCACCTTAAAAAACCAATCGCCTTTGGGAGATTTGGCTAAATGGATTGAGAGCACAATCCTAACCTGGAGTTAGGCTGGCACAGTTAGGCTAGCAAAGTTTGGCTGGCACAAGGAACGCAGCAAAGTATGTTTGGACCACTTCCAGAGTCAGAGAGGCCAGCACACAGACATGCGCCATCCTCCCTGAGCCCAAGAGAGGTCCAGACATGCTTTATGATGGCCCTTGTGCCAGCCAAACTTTGCTGGCTTATCTATGCCAGCCTAACTCCAGGTTAAGATTACACTCTGAATTGGGTCCTGTGCTTGGGAGGGTCCCTGCACCACTGCCACCAGCTTGCTTTGTAGCTGATGCCCCAGCATGGAATTCTCCATGCTGAGATACTGCAAGTGGAACACAGCTGTGTGTAGCCCTCCTCCTTGCCCCTGGGTCCGAATGGTCCTAAATGGGCTGCCTAGAAGCAGTAGGTGGTGATACCATGGCATCATTAGTAGTATTTACTTAGTACTAGCAGTTAGCCTAACCAAATGTGGCCTGACCAAATGAGAATCAGCATGATTCTCAGCCAAAGCTCAACTTGGCCAATGACTGGGGCAACTCCTGATGGGCCGATTGTGTGGGTGCAACTACACAATTTTTGTGTACTGTCACAAATCATGAGACTGCACAGGTTAAGCACAGCCTTGATGTTTGCAGGAGCAAGAATTAAATTCCTCACTGGACCAATATGTGTCTTCCTTCTTACCCCAAGAATTGCGCAAGCATTATCTTCAGTTAGTAGAGGAAGTCTTGCACATTTAGATAATCCAGCAGAACTATTTAAATGTCCCTCTGGGTCCACATCTCTTTCACTTCTCACTCGGCCCCCCAAAAGTGTCACTGCCATAAATTCTGCAATTAAAAGAGCGACAAAATGAAAGAGCCTCTGCGGTAAAGCAAGGGATGGAGCTCTTAAAAAGAGGCCGTAAACTCAAACTGGCTTAACAATGACATGTAAACGGATGCTGGTGAAGGCTGATCAATGCTGCGACTTCCTGGGTTTTACAATATCTCTGTATGCACATCAAAGCTTTAAACAGCCAAAGCATTGTTTGATTTAATTAGGTTTCTTCAGTTTGGTGTGAAAAATGCTCCAGTAGCTCAATAGCCTCTTCTATTCTTTGCGACTGAAAAAAAAAAGCCTGCCTGAAAATCTCAGCAAAATCTCAACATATGGTCAAATAGACTACCAGTGGAATCTTTTTCTAATTCCCACCTTTTATTGAATAGGTAAATTTAAAGTTTTTTTATATTCTGCTGGCTGAGTCACCGTTTAAATATTAAAGTTCAAAGCTTGGCAGTGTATTGTTTTCCTTTTCAGTATTGAGCTGTTCCTTCCTCCCTAGGCATAGATGCTAGAAACAGGAATTTTTGTTCTAAAATAGAAGAAAAAAGCAGATCCCCATTTTGGAAAAAAAAATCTATTTGTTTTGTTCTGCTTGGTAGGCTTATGGGGTGCAAGAGAGAAAGTCTTCTTGCCAGAAGATTATTAGCCAAACTACTTTATTAAGCTTTCCTTCAAGAAGATCAGGGCATTAGGAGTCGAACCTGCCTCGCAAAGTTGTTGTGAGGAAAAGGGAAGAGGAGCACAAGAGAAGGTGAACTGGCCTCATAGCTGACAAGGAACTTGAGTCGCCCAATCTTTCCTGGTTCAATGTGCAAACCTGGCAAACACTGCTTTGTCTCCTGATTGGCCTGCAGCATGTGGGTATGTGAAGGTTTTATAAGTCCTTTGTTTGTGCCCCAAACCAAAGTGGGAATCCACCCTTTCTGAAGCTCTTTTCCCAGGTTAGAAATAAACATGAGTAATGGGAGGAAGCAGATTTGTGATTTGTACCTTCTTTCTTTGCTTCTTTTTCTTGTATATGTTCACCAGAACTTCTGGAAGTGATGCTGCACTGGCGCTACATGCTAGCATCGGCACAACATCACTAGCAACAATGTGGGGGCACCAACTGGCGCTAGAGCTCCTAGGCTGACACTAGTAGTAGTGTCTACTACTACTGAACTGCATCTCCTGGATGCTGAACGGCATCCCATCTTCCCATATTTTCGATATGGCTGCTCTAGGTGCCTCACGACCCACCTGAAAGTGGATTCCGACCCACAGTTGACGAGGACTGACGGTAAAATTGCCCTGAAAATGTTAGTGGGGGAAAAAAATTGGTTATCAATAACATGCTCCACATTTGGATCACTGATTGATATCGTACATTTTAGGGGAATCACGGTAGCTTTCCAATCTAGGATTTTGAAAAATGCAAGCTTTCCAGACTGCTTGCAAACAGATGCTGTCATCTGTTTCTGAGAAACAGTTGAGAGGTATTCGTGGTTGGGAGAGTAGCTACCGAGGTGTTAACAGTGTGGCACCTTTAAACAGATCCCCTCTAGCGAAAGTGCCTTACATTCACAAATACCCAAAAAAGATCACAGAGGAAGATAATAGGCAGCCGCTGTAGTATAAAACCATTAGATGGTTGGGAGAATTCCAAGGCAGTCCTGGTTTACCTTGGCTGAGGCAGAAGCTCCATGCTGAGCTGAGACGTACCTGATTGACCCATCATCCCTGCTGGAAGCCTCGCCTCTTCTTCTTGCCGTGACTTGTGTGCCCTCCAAATAAAGTGCTGATATTTTACAATTCATGCACACAAAAGGAAAGGGAAAATGAAAGTGGAATATATTATGAAGAGTATAATTTGCAAGGGCTGCTGTCTCTGGAAAACCTTAACTCTTGGCACTGGCGGTGTTTATATATTCACCAACAGAGATGATGATGGCTTTCCTTTTTTTCCTTTTTCCTGAAGAGCACTTATTCTCCAGGGAAAGAGGATTAATGAGAACAGAGGCAGGCCCCTTTCTTCTCCCTCCCTCCTCGGTGTCAAAAGGCAAAGCAAATGCCATTTCAAAACTATATAAATGTCAGCTTCTTATCCTCATCAGCCATATTTGTGTGCAAGAGTTACCCATGCAGCCTAATCCTACAAACCTTTGCTTAGAAGTGAAATCCTTCTGTGTTTAGTGGTGATTATTCCCAGGTCAGTAGGTAGAAGATTGCAGGTTCAGTGTAGCATTGGGACATGGCATGGGGCTAAAGTGAGGAGGCGGGATATGTCTTCCTCTGTGCATCTCGGTAACGGCTTCCACGAAATGATGAGCTGCCATTTGTTCAGTATGTTCATGGGCTTCCACAGATATTAAGAGCACAATCCTAACCTGGAGTTAGGGTGGCACAGTTAGGCCAGCATAAGGGACATTGTAAAATATGTTTGGACCATTCTCTGAGTTAGAGAGGCCAGCCCACAGATATGCACCATCATCCCTGACTCCAAAAGTGGTCCAAACGCACTTTATGGTGTCCTTTGTGCCAGAAGAACTTTGCTGTCCTAACTGTGCTGGCCTAACTCTAGGCTAGGATTACACCCTAAATGTGATACATTTAGGAAAATACAAGTTGAACTTTAGCAGAATGGGAAGGGACCATTGTTGGCCTGTTATCAGGGCTGCCATTTACTTTTTCTCATACTGGTCCTGTGACTTTGTATAGCTGACTGGCAAGCAACGACTGGAACAGCTATTTTCAACCTTTTTCATCCCACGGCACACTGACAAATTGTGAAGGCACACCATCCGTTTTGTCACAATTGACCAAGTCCACCGTGTTGTCAGCAAGAGGCTCACATCTCCCAACGGCCCTACTAATAAATGACCGTCCCTCAAACTTCCATGGCACACCTGTGGACAATTCATGGCCCACCAATGTGCCATGGCACACTGGTTGAAAATTGCTGGTCTAGGAGATACAATGTTGAACATAAGAAATGCCTAGCTGGGTCAGGTCAAAGGTCTATCAAGGGTCCAGCCTTCCATTTTCAAGAATGCCCAATCAAATGCTTCTGGGAAGTCTGGGCCTGCTGAAGGTGATTCACTGCCCATTGCTGCCTCCAGCATATGCCACCACATACCATGTGGAAAGCAGAGATCCTACCTCTTATACTTTTCTCTTTCTTTGTGCAGTCCCTTTAAATGCAACAGGAAGTTACTGTTCCCCTTCCCATGGGAATGCCATGGGTCTAATTGCCCCAAGAAAAAGATCTGGAGCACTTCTATGTTCTATCATGAAAGGCCATTGCAGTGGAAATGGCTCAAACTAATATGTCACAGGATGCAGTCCAACGCTGTGCTGGAGCAGGCAGGGTGTTCAGGGAGACTGGAGCCTCCCCAGCATGTTCATGCCACTACGCCTGGGGAGGCGCTAGCCTCCCTGATGTGCTCCTCAGATCTGCACCCGTGAACTCACAGGTACAGATCCAAGGAGCGCGCGGCCCGAATTGGGGCCATGAGGCCTGGAGATGAGGCCTAGGATGCGGCCTAGAGGCCAGGTCCCAAGCCTACCCCCTCTCTGGGCCAGCCCATCCCTGCCCAGTTCCCTCCGAGCCAGGGCCCTCCTGCGCCAGCTGAGTTTGCTAGAGCTAGTGCCAATCTGGAAATCATAACACCGACACGGGGTGCCGCTCAGCACCCCTGCATTGGCACTAACAACATAGCACCAACACAATGACATTGTATCAGCACTGTGCAATCCCTTGGATTGCGCTGTCAGTCACAAGGTGCAGCACTAGCTCTCATGATTTCCTGGCTCACTTGGCATGGAGAGATCCTATGCCAACAGTGCCTTCCTGGGAGGCAGCTGATAGTAGTGCGGACACCCTCTGCCTCAGGAGCCAGCCATGGCATGTTTACGCTGAAGTCATATCCAGTAGTTACCAGTGTAATGGCCAATGCAAGCCCCCAAAATCATCTGGGTGTCTCTTGGCCTCTAGGAGTCTGGTAGAGCAGACTCCCAGGGCAAAACAACCAGGAGAAATTGGACACGGACCAAGCGCTCCAGCTGCTGCCAATCTTCCCTGTGCAAACATTAATAATCATCAGCTTTATGCAGCTCTGCACTTCAGCAGTGGCCCATTCATCACTGCCTGGCCAATTAACTCCTGGCCACTCAGCTGTCCAATTAAATAAAATTCTCCATCTTGGGCCATTGCTTGGCCCCTGCACCTGGCTAAGGGATGCTAGCAGGGTTTCTGGACATACTGCCAGACCCGGCTGCGTAATTTGGGGCGGGTTGCCTACATGTACGTTTTTGTGCCTGGAGATGACTCTGAGGTTCATAGGTGCTCCTGTGTCTTGTAAGTCGATATGTGTTTGCTATGTGTGGTAGACATACTGTATGTGTGCAGATGAGTTTGTAGTAAAGCACTGTTTGTATGTATGTATGTAAGTTGGCCTTGTACTTGCTCCTTCCTCTGACCAAAAGAAACGTCAGCCCCTGGCAAGAGCCATAGGAGGGTGGAAACACCCAGTAATATTTGCAACCTGTGTCAATGTCAATGTCAATAAACCTTTATTGGCATCAGGAACAACAACAACAACAAAACATACATTTAATAAACTTATAGAATAAAATACCTCAATTAAATATCAAGGAAAAAAGATCCCTTCAATACTTTACAAAATTTTACCTAAAAATTCTGCTGCAAGACTGTACTAACTGACCCCTTGTTATGCCGAAGAGAGTTAACTTTAACAATTTGCATAATAAACATAGCTAATTGCGTGATATATGCCGGGTCTTTTTCTACAAATAAGAATAATAATTTCATACCCGAGGAAGTCATAGTGAGACCAGCTGCTTGCATAAGGGGAGTTAAATAACGTTCTCTACTCATACGGTGTGTTGTGCAATAAAAAAATAAGTGCTCCATGGATTCAACCTCGTTCGAACTACAAGGGCAGTGTCTCTCTAAATAAGTTATGCCCTTGTATCTTCCCATAGAACTTCTGACGGGATAATGTTACATCTGACAAGTGTCATAGCTCGCCTTAGCGCAGGGTTGTCCAAAATGAACAAATAAGAAGGAACTTGGCCACAATTGGCAGGAATTTGATGGAATAGGGGAGAACAATATTTGCTTGCCGAAGCTAGTAAGTTTTGGTCATAAATATCGAGGATCCTGCCTTTAATTATTCTAAAGGCCTCCATCAAATGAACGGAGCCAAACATCTCAGGATTTAGTCCCATCTTTACTAATTTGGAAATCCATGTCCCCGCCGAGGAGCACGAATCAGCCAAAAGATGGAAAAGAAGGCTATTCTCCTCCGTAGTATAAAACACCTTTAGCCAGAATTTAGAAGTTTGTATCCATGCCAATGGTTCCAACATCCGTTGGCCTGTCTCTAAACACAACACAGCGTAAGCAATACATTTGGGAAGACCAAGAATCCTCCTAAGAAAGGAGGCTTGAATTTTTTCTATGTCACGATTTAAGGCTTGGATCCAAAGCGGTATTCCATAAAGCATTTGTAGAATACATTTGGCCGAAAAGATTTTTAATGCTGCTGGAATGTAGGACCCACCTTTGTTAAAATAGAAACCACAAATCGCTTGGGAAGAGACATGAGCCGCCGAGCGTACAAGATTACGATGAGTAGACCATGACAGGTTACAGGAGATGTTTAAGCCCAAATACTTAACGTTTTTAACTTGATCAATACGTTTCCCATTAAATATCCATTGACCAGGCTTCCATTTTTTTCCAAACACTATAATTTTAGACTTGTTGAAATTTAAGTGTAATTTGTTTTTTCCTAGAAATCCCAAACACTTTTTAATCTGTCTTTTTAGCCCAATTCTAGTGCGTGACATTACAACCGCATCATCTGCGTACAATAAGAGGGGAACATGCTGTGTTCCCAACTTGGGAGGATGACCATCCATGCCAGCCAAATGGGGGGCCAGATCATTCAAAAACAGGTTAAACAGGGTGGGTGCCAAAATGCACCCCTGCTTGACACCCCTGTTGGTAGGGAAGTCAGTAGTCAAACTTCCTTTAGGGAAAGACGCACGTGACAATTGGTATCCGAATATAAAGCCTTTATAAGAAATAATAGTTTTGGGTCCATCCCTTGGGCTTTAAGTTTCTTCCATAACAAAGCCCTATCTACGCTATCAAAGGCGCTTTTAAAAGATCCAGAAAGGCAACATACAAATAAGACTTCGGTTGAGAAGTGTATTTAGAGGCAAGATGGTACAGTATGAGGGCATGATCTGTTGTTGACTTCCCCTTTCTAAAGCCTATCTGTTCAGGGCCGATTATATTGTTCTGGTCTATCCAAAGTAAGACATGTTGTAATAAATATTTAGCATATATTTTACCCACAATTGACAGGAGGCTGATGGGATGATAATTCTCCGGAAGCTGCGGGTCACCTTTTTTAAATGTAGGGATAATGGTAGATCTCAACCATTGTTTAGGCACGCAACCAGAGGAGTTAATGGCAGTGAACAATTTAGCCAGAGTGGGGATGCAACCTGTGCTTTGGGACGGGGATCCCCAAAACACAACCTGCAGGCCAAATCTGATGTTTGGTGAAAGCCCACCCCTCCATGACCAGCACTTACTATTCCACTATGCTGTTGCTTCTCTTTTTACCTGACCTGGCCATAGAGACACTCTGGGCAGTCATGTCTTCCTGGAAATCCTGGAGCAAAGCCTGCTGGGGCAATGGGCAACAGGAGCAACTTCCCCGGGCATCCCTATGGCCAGATTGGGTAAAAATAGAAGAGGTGGTACTGCAGCACCGTAAGTGCTGCTTGTGAAGGAGGAGCTGGTTTGCTGCACAGCAGTTTGGGACTGATGGTCTAAAAACATTGGTTCTCTGAGGTCAACATAATTCATAATCCACCAAATGCAGCACAGTTGCATAAACCTCTCTGAAACTATTTTGGAGGTCAGCAATTTGTGCACCGCTGTCCACGTCTGACACTCCGCAGGCTTTATTGTTCTGCTGATCTTGCCCACTGGCTGGCATGTTATTTCTCTGCTGGTTTCAGCATTCTCCTTCCTAATTAGAACCTGAAAACACAGCACTTTGGATGGCACAAGATCTTCGGTGCGATTGTGTTAGTAGTGCTTCTGTCCTGGGCTTTTGTTTAGTAGCTAGTGGCGAGAGTGCATTACCAAAGCCTTGACAGGTAAGGAAACAGATTTGGACCATTTGCCTTGGCCAAGTACAACAGAAGTGCCAAAATCGATGTGACAAAACTGTCTCTTCAGGTCTCAGCATTGAGTCTAAATATTTTATAGACCCTGTGCAGACAGCACAAGGCGATGTAAAGCACTTCCACTTGATGGCTGTGAATTATGAAGCAGCTCCCAGTTTTCCTCAGACCCTAGGTGAGATCTAAGAACGCTTGCCAAAATGTGTCTTGTAAATAAATCAGCTTTATCTACAACCCAAGCACTTTAGACAGATGGCCATTTAGAATTCAGCATTTCACTGGGGAGGGGAAAAAAAGATGAGAGAGAGGAAAGTGAAGAAAACAAACACCACATTACAGCAAAATCTTATGGTGTGGGATATTAATTGTTAAGTGCATCCATTTTTCGTGCGTGCTACCAATACACTGTTGAATTGAAAGTGCCAACTAATTAAAATAAGGAAAATAGATATTCTTAGCGCCGGTATTAAAATGTCTGCTAGCGCTCCATTAAGGTGACGTTTGATTTATTCAGAGTAATGGAAATGATTAATGGGCAACATTTGAGTGTTTATTATACAGCAGGCCCATATGCAAAAGTGGATGCCGACCAGATGATACTATAAAATGCATTACACAAGCTGACACTCCAGCAGGTATCTTGTGAGATTAACAGCTTTCATAACCATGTTTCGCTGGGCCATGCAGCTCCAACAGCAATTCTACTTGGCGGGAGATGTACTGCCCAATATAGTGTTGGTTGACGCATGTGTGTTCACCGCTTAATTTCTCGGCACTTGATGACTCAGGTTCACACATTCATATACACTGCTTGATTTACACTTGATGAATGTGCACGTTGGTGGTCAGTAGTGATGTGTGAACTAATGCAGGAACTTTTTTGTATCTCAAATGAGAGTACGAAATGTTGCGTGTTGGCTCATGTTTTTTAACAGAATATTCCCCCCCCCCAAAATAATGACTTTATTTCCAAGGATATAAGAATCCAATAACGATATATGGATAATATCTCTCATCCTGGTCTTAACTCAAGTGGCAACACAAATGGGGCCTCTTCTCCTACCAGGGGCAGCTGATGCAGGATTGACAGCTGATGTTGCACCTATGGGGCTTGCACCAGCTCAGGGCCATGGGTTTACAAATGTACCTCGGGTCAGGGCTATAAGTCTATATAGGCATAGCAATGTTCACATGTAAGGAAAGTGCACCCCTGTTTCATTGTGCCTGTGTGTAACCTTTCCAACAGCTCCATTTCCTTGACCAACTTGTTCTGAAAGTATGAAATCTGTGTAAGATTGTTGCCTTCTGTGGCTTTTCAAGTGCCTCTTCTGCCGAGTCTACAAATACGAATGCATCTTTTGCGTCTATATTTGGATCTTTCAAGTGCATTCCCGTAGGGTCTTCATGTATCTTTTAATCTCCAAGTCACTCAAGGCAAAGACATTTTCTTTGTTTGTATCTCTTTACCCTAACAACACTATTAGAGCTTTGATAATATTCTTGAATTTCATTACCAGGTTCTCCACTCCTTCCTCCATGTAATTTAATTACAATTTTAAATAAGACCAGCTTTTTACACTGATCCCTGTGGTTATTCCGATTTCCCCAGATAACTCCGTGCACTGCTGTTCTTCATTAACCTTTATTGATTGTCGTGCAGTGGGCTCCACTCCTCTTAACACTGATCTTAAGCTAGCTAATTTAAATGTTTCTTTTCAAGTAAGAGGCAGTGAGGCAGTATCAAAAGCTTTACTAAAATGCAAGACTGTTTGACCTATTGAATAGCTGCGATCCATGGATTTTCTATTTAAATGTTTTAAAAATGAATCTGATCAAAAATGGGGATAAAGCTAATATTTGCCAATTTTTATCATTCCTTTTGCAAATTGGACCCTGTCTGTAATTTCACTCTGAAACATCATGGTAAAAGGAAGTATGGAAGAGAGGAGAGTGGTAGGCTAGAGTGGCAATGTCCAACTTTTTTCATCTCACGGCATAGTGAAAAGGTGTGAAGATTGTCAAGGCACACCATCACTTTTTGCCCATTGACAAGGCATACGACATTGCCGCTACAGGGATGGGGTGGGGACACTCACATTCCCCAATGGCCCTACTACTACTACTACTAAATGATTCCCCAACTCCCATGGCACACTGCAGACCATTTGTAGATTGCTGCACACCAATGTGCCACAGCACAATGATTGAAAATTGCTGAGCTAGCACATCAGTACTTTCTCCCACCATTCTTCCCTCCACACTCCCTCTTCTACTTCACCCCTTCACCTACCACTGATTTGCTGCTTGAGGTGACCATCTCAAGTGGCCTCATGGATTGGCTGACCCTTTGTGTATGCATTGGTTCCTCTATTAGCTCTCTTGAGGTGTTTTCTCCATACATTCACTGAACACATGGATGAGCAGAATTCTGCCAGCTAACTATGCCTCTTGTGCCAACATGCTCCCTGGCACCTCCCCTCCCCATGTTCAGCACTTTTCTGCAGAATCAAGCTGTAAGCATGGAGAGGTTCTGTGAGAAGAAACTGGTTCAGGGTTTTTATGCATCAGGAGAAACTATACCCTGTACTTTTCTCTCCATATAAGCAGAGCACAATCCTAACCTGGAGTTAGGCAGGCACAGTTAGGCCAGCAAAGTTTGGCCAGCACAAGGGCCACCGTAAAGCACGTTAGGACCAGTCTGGGAGGATGGCCTCTCTGACTCCAAGAGTGGTCCAAACATACTTTATGGTGTGCCTTGTGCTGGCCAAACTTTGCTGGCCTAACTGTGCCTGCCTAAATCTAGTTTAGGATTGCACCCACAGTCAATGCTGGGTTTACTTTGGAAAGGCATAACTAATGCTTCAATCCTAACCACACTTAGCTGGAAGTAAGTTCTATCAACTATAATGGGACAATTCTGAGTAGACCTGCATAGAATATGGCTCTAAGGAGCACATCAGCAGAGGGGACATCAGTAGCTGATGTGCTCACCTCTCCCTCTGTTCAGTGGGGAGATCACTTCCGAAGTGACCCTTTGATATGAAGAAAGATAGAAGCCTATGTGTACAAGTGTTCCACATGCATAAACATCCTTTGCTTGTCCAAATTGGAAAAAAAAATACCCACGATCAAATAGAAATATGACCAATTTAATTTTTTTTAAAATAGGAGAAATTAGAAAATCATGATACATTCAATGGTAAAAGATATTGGGCACATGTCTTGAATTATCTCATTGCAAGGGCAGGCTCATGTGAACATCAGTTATTAACTGGTTTGTAATACATGCAAAGGGACGTGGTGGCGCTGTGGTTAAACCACTGAGCTGAGCTTGTTGAGCTGAGCAATTGGAAGGTTGGCAGTTCCAGACCATGTGATGGAGTGAGCTCCCGTCGCTTGTCCCAGCTCCTGCCAACCTAGCAGTTTGAAAGCATGTAAAAAATGCAAGTAGATTAACAGGTGCCACTTTCGTGGGAAGGTAACAGCGTTCCGTGCACTACAGCATATAGTCATGCCCACCACATGACCATGGAAGCTTGTCCTCGGACAAACGCCAGCTCTACAGCCTTAGAAACGGAGATGAGCACTGCCCCCTACAGTTGGTCACGACTAGACCATTCAGTCATGGGGAAATCTTTACCTTTTTAATACATCCAAAATATTAACTTTATGAATATGATTTTTTTTTGCAACAGCTAGTGGATGTTTATAGAGTATTCATAAAGAACCCTCCAAAATTACCTTGAAACATATTGAGACAAGAATTCAATTGACTGCTTTATAGTCTCTTATATTCAAAGAGGGATGCCCAGAAGTACTTTTTCCCCATGGGAATAGTAAAAAGAGTCAACTTGAGTACGTATTTTCTTTCAATAGCTGCAGCCCATTTAAAATGTAATGTCGTTTCATTTTCCTCTTTCTTTTTCTTATTCCAGCCAATTATGGAAGGAGGTTTAAAGCCTTCCTCTAAAATTGTACTGTAATGTGTGCGTGAAATGGATAAGCTAAAGGAGCAGAGTATATCAATATAACTTTGACAGTTTGTAAACGTATATGTTCCCAATGTTCACTGCATATTCTGATTTTCCCAGCTGATCCAGAACAAAGGCAGAGCTTACCTAAGCTAAGCAGGCTTTATTTATTTATTTATTTATAATGATACTTAAAATTGGTTTCCATTCCTCCCTGTGTGCTAACTGTTCTTAATTTAATATTACTTTAAATTAGAAATTGTAAATCATCTTGAATAGATTTTGATGGGGAGGGGGTTGGGAGTGTCAACATTTTAAATAATGGTTGAAAAACCAAAATCAAACCTATTTACACAGTCAATGCCCCTTGCATACTAACTAGCAAATTCAGCCTCGGATGCTTTAAAACACACACACAATCATTCAATAATAAATCGGCAATTAAAAAGAACTGAGAGTGAGAAGAGTCAACAGCCTTGTTGTTGGACAAGAAAACAGCATTACTGACTAGGGCTGCAATCCTATGTGCTCTTCCCTGCCTCATCCCACCTCTTCATCTTACTGTAGGTTCTCCCTAAGCCCCTAGAACAGTGATGACGAACCTATGACACATGTGTCAAAGGTGACATGCCACAAAAACTGAGGGCACAAATCTAACCTGGAGTGATGCTGGCACAGTTCAGCCAGCAAAGTTTGGTCAGCATCAGTGATACCGTAAGCACACTTGGACCACCCTCAGAGTCAGGGAGAATGGCTCACATCTGTGTGCTGGCCTCTCTGACCCGGAGCGTGGTCCAAACATACATCATGGTGTCCCTTGTGCTGGGCCAACTTTGCTGGCCTAACTCCAGGTTAGGATTGCGCCCTGAATTTGTTCTACTCATTTTTGTAATTATTTGGTGTTTCTTTATATAATACTAGCTTTTTGTTACCCGGCGTTGCCTGGGTAACAAATTATCCCAAGCTTCTATTAGACAGGAAAAGGAATGAATTCTATCTACAGTGTAAAATTGAAGTAATTTTAGGTACAGGTCATGAAAAGGATGAGTATAAAAATTATAAAGAAAATATTTTACAAATTCACTACAATATTAATTTAACTCAAAACTTGATTATAAACATTTCTAGTTTCACCTCCAGGAGCAAGAATAAATAAATGCTTGGGTGAACCCACCCTTGAGCAAGCCACATAAAGTTGCCCGTGGGAGACACATGGCGATCTCAAATCCACTCTGCAGTCCTTAATAGACTGCCCCTGTGACTTCTTGATCAAGAATGCAAGTCTCACTGGAAATTGCAATCTCTTACAGTTACAAGGGAGATCCATTGGAATGAGTGGTATCTGTGGGATAAAAACTGTTTCACCCTTTCCCTTTCTTGTTAAGATAGTTGCTTCAATTACAGTACCCAGCATCGTCTTGACACACAGCCTTGTGCTGTTGCAAAGTTTTGGCAGGTCGAGGTTCCATAGCAAAATAATTGGCGATCCCACTGTAAGTCAAAGACAATGTGGTGGCAATCCAGCCGGATCCTGTGAGTGTAGGAAGTCTGATGGGAAATTGATGACCTCATAGGCATCTACTATGGTATCGATAGACTCGTATTCAGTGACTACGCCTGGTAACATGGCAAGTATTTGATTGGAGTCCAAGACTAGGGCATAATGATTTCTAGAAATTTCCAGAAGGTTCTACAGAGTGCTACTTGTTCTATTCGACTACACTTGGGTTTTGATGTCATCGGGACTGTCACCCATCAACTTAACAACCCCGAAAACTGTGGATTTGACACTAATGTCGGTCATTGTGGACATTTTATTGTTCACCCCTTCTCACTCCCCATGCCGATGGGGGCTGAATTTGGACTTAAACGGCATCAGGAGTGTCACTATTCATCCCAGCGACACTGGAAATTATGGATTCGACACTAATATCAGTAGTTTTCAATTATGTTTACATGTCACCCCCTTCCAACCCCTAGGGGTGTCTTACCCCCCACAGTATTTCTTTCCAGAGTGTAAGGCATATGTGTACCACATTTGGTGTAAGTTGCTCCAGGCATTCCAGAGTTATGCTGGAACACACACACACTAATGTTGGTCATTTTAGTTTGCACCCCTTCTCACCCCCCCCCATGCTAATGGGGGCTGAACGTGGACTTAAATGGTATCAGGAGTGTCACTATTCATCCCAGCGACCCCAAAAACTATGGAGTTGACACTAATATAGGTTGTTTTCCATATCACTCCCTTCCCACCCACACTCCTAGGGGTGTCACACCCCCACAGTATTTCTTTCCAGATCGTAAGGCATATGTGTACCAAGCTTGGTGTAAATCACTCCAGGCAGTCCAGAGGTATGCTGGAACATACATACAAACATACACACATCCTTTTATATATATACTCATTTCCCCACAGAGCAGCCTCAGAGATAGGCGGGGGGGGCGGTTCAGTCACCCACTGGGCCTCCTCTCTTCCAGCAGCTTTGCTTGGGATCACCGGCTGGCCAGCCTCCTCCAGACTGCCCTCATCACTGGCTTAGCTCCAAAACTACCTTAATTCTAACACCAACAAATAATAGGCAGTCAGCTTGCCTAAGCCATAACTGCCTCCTCCACTTGCTGGTTCCAGGGGCATGGCAGATATATAACAATTCCCAATGGTCTCCCAAAACAACCGTACCTTAGCCAGTTCCTCAGTCCTTCAGGCAGTCATCCAGCACTCCATCAGCCCAGCACTTACCTGTTGCCCTCCTCCAGCACCTATCCAGCCCTTTTCTCCAGCTCCTGCCTCCAGCTTTATACTGAGGCCAGCCAACCAGTGGGCAGGCTTTAATTCATCAGCCACACCCATCTGCACCTGTGCTGGCCTCCCTTCAGAGCCAGAGCTCTTATCAGCCTGCGGCTGTGCTCCTGAGGCTTGCAAAGACCTTGGGGGTTAACCCTATAATCCCTGGCTTATCTGGGACAAGGGGACATTGCTTATACCATTCCCTATGTCCTTGGGGTATCTCCTGCCTTTTCCAATACAGTCACCCCCTGCCCACCACCACCCCTAGGGGCGCTAGGGGGTATTACCCCCACAGTATTTGTCGCCAGACGGTGAGGCCACGTTTTGTGTGAATCGCTCCAGGTGTTCCAGCAGGTCAGTGTGGATGTTTTATTTTGCACCCCTTCTCGCCCCCCATGCCGAGGGGGGCCGAACGTGGACTCAAACGGCGTCGGGAGCATTGCCGCTCCTCTCGGCGATGCCAGAAACTCCGGATTCAACACCTATATCAGCCGTTTTTGGTCACTTTAACATGGCACCCCTTCGTGCCCCCACCCCTGGGGGTGCTAGGGGTGTCGTACCCCCACAGTAATTGTCGCCAGACCATAAGGCATATGTGTACCGAGTTTGGCGCACGTCGCTCCAGGCATTCCAGCAGGTCAGTGTGGACATTTTTTTCACACCCCTTCTTGCCCCCCCACACCAAGGGGGGCTGAACCAGGACTCAAATGGCGTTGGGAGAGTCACCGCTCATCTCAGCGATCCCGGAAACTGCGGACTTTATGCCGAGATCGGCCGTTTTCTTTCATTTTTACATGGCGCCCCTTCACACCCCCACTCCTGGGGGTGCTGGGGGGGGTCGTACCCCTGCAGTATTTGTCGCCAGGCCGCAAGGTGTATGCGTGCTGAGTTTGGTGTGCGTTGCTCCAGGCGTTCCAGCAAGTCAGTGTGGACGTTTTGTTTTGCACTCCCTCTTGCCCCCACCACACTGAGGGGGCCCGAACCAGGACTCAAATGGCATCGGGAGCGTCGCCACTTGTCTCGGCGACCCCGGAAACTGTGGACTCGACAAGATCAGCCATTTTTGGTCATTTTTACATGGCGCTCCCTTCGCACCCCCACTCCTGAGGTACCCGCAGTGTTTGTCGCCAGGCTGCAAGGCGTACACGTGCCAAGTTTGATGCACGTCACTCCAGGTGTTGCGGAGCCTATGCGGAACATACACACACACACATACGTCCTCCTTTATATAGATAGATATAGCACCACAAGTGATTGGACTGTATTTGTTTGTTTAAATAAATGATAAAGAATAGTTTCTTTTTTGTTTGCGGGGGTGGGTGGGTGTTTGACAAGCCAACTGAGTCAAGTTAAGCATTTTCCAAGCCCAAAAGGTTCACCATCACTGCCCTAAAAAAAACAGTTGTGGAGGATTTGGGCATCTTCAGAAATGGCACAGGATGGAGATGGAGGGAATATCTGGGAACTGTGAATGGAGCAGGTCCTCCACTAGCCAGCTTCCTCTTAGTTTCCTAGGTCCCCAATCTCAGCAATGGTTTTTGGATGGCCCAGAACACTTCCGTAGGGGTGGGAAAGGTTTTACAGTGATTCATGTTTTGCTAATGGTATATTGGATGCAGTGATGTCATGCAGGGGGTACGCGGGGGTACGCGAGTACCGGTTTCTAGGATTATAGCTGGCCCCGCCCATTCGCCCGCCCACTCGTCGACTCCGCCCTCTGCAACTTTTGAATTTCCTGCATGTTTGAGTTGCCTGCATGTTCTCAGAGCCAGGCAGGCAGGCAGCGAGTGGAGCCTTTCCTTTCCTTGCCACTGAAAAATGAGTTGCTCTGGGGTTTTAACATGATGCCAGGCCTCCTTAACATGTTCTGGGGGTGCTGTGGAATACTGTTGCAACTGTTGGGTCAGTTTAAAATCATCTGAGGCCTCAAAAAGGGCTTTTTTCATGTCACTTCCTGCCACGACATCACTTCTGGCTTATGACGTCACTTCCGGTGGGCGGGTCCCGACACGTGCCAATCAAAAGTGAGTACCTGTTATTAAATCATTTAGATGACACCACTGATTGGATGCCACTCTTTACCTCTACTTCCTTTTCTATTCGGAATCCTAAGTTGCTTTTGGGTACCAAACAAGGCCAGAAAAGGAGTTGCCCATCTCCACTCAGTCCTGTACGTGACCCAAGTCTCAGAAAGCGGAGACGGATCCCAGCCAAAAACTATACTCTCTTTATCACCTTCCCAAAGCCGCCTTCACGTTGGCATCTCAAAACTGGGCTACCCATAACTGCTAGCTACTTTTTAAACTCTGGGTTGTGCTCCATTTAACACACGTCTCTTTAAACTCTCGTTTCTAGAACAAATACTGTCTGACTGTAGTATTTTTATTACAAACACTCTAACAGATACAGTAACAGACCTACAGAGCTTGGTCGGCATTATCATCTCCTGGTGTTTTCCTTCCCCATGTCAGTTTGAATGCAAATTATGACTGTATAATTTTTCAGTCTCCTACATAAAATTGATTTTAAAGCTGCAATTTGCATACAGCCTGACATCCTCCAATGTCAAAATATTTATTAAATGGGGTGCGATAATCATAGCATGCTAAGAAGGCGCCAGGATTTTAGCGAGTGTTAATTTTGTGCATTCGGCTTGCTTTTAATTCCTTAAGCAGCCGTGTTTACTCTATTACTTGGTGGAAGTAAGATTTATGTTAGCTTTCATCACAACAGAAAAGAGCGATCAATACAGGTAATAAATCTTTAAGTGCTTTTTAACCTTACATGCTCTTTATAGGTTGAGGGATAATCAATAGCAATGACAGAAAAACTGCATACGATTCATCTTTCAAGTCCACTGGCTTTTTATGACACAATGCCAATAGTTCAGAATGTAAATGCCATGATCAATTTTCTTTCCTTCTCCCCCCCCCCACAAAAAAAAGAAGACTGATAAGCTTGGAAGGGTTATCCCTAAGAAATGGCTTTCAAGATAACATTAATACTTGATAGATCTTTGCATTTGCCTCGATACTCTGTCAAATTGGACAGTCCAATTAGAACTTGCTGCTTAGCATGTAATAGTTTTGACTACATGTCTGGGAAATAATTATGGCCTCTCCCACATATACGCTTTCCATAGCGTTGATTCATTAATTCAAATGTGTGTTCTTCCTGGAGCCAAATAGAGCTGTAATAGATGAGGTCATTCCCTGTGCCCCTGCAGTCCCCTTCCTCCCCTCAAAGCTTGCCATTTTATGCACACACTTGACTGGGGAATAAACCCCATCAAAGTCAGCAAGAGTTAGAACAGCGCTGCACATAACACCGCTTAATTTTGAATTAATGAATCAATGTTCATTTAGGCATTTGATCAGCATAATAGGAGTGGACTATCCCTTTAATAAAACAGCTCTGCATGAAGACCCATTTTGTCTTTCTATGCAAATGACTTGGATTTCATGGCGACAGACTTTAGCCTGGCAACAATCACCTATGCCTCCCTAGAACCTAGAATGATGTAAAAATATGTTCTTGTTTAATGTCACTCAAGAGTTTGCATTAACAATATATCACCCCTCCTTACTCATCCCCTCTCCTAAGAATACCAATTTTTCTACCTGGCACAATCTGGTGGTTAAGAGGGTACATCGTGATTTGTGAAGTCCCTGGGTCAATCACTTGTCACCACTATGAAATCCCCTGGAGGCTGTTGGTAAGCCAGTATCTCTAACCTTTGCAATGCTCATATAAGGTGTGCTGCCCTTGTCTGAATTTTTCCATTTCTAGTTGCCTCTTAACATAGAACGCAGGACTCGGGATGAAGATGCCCTATTGATTTCCATGTGCAATATTCCCCATGGTATTGCCTATCTTTTTTTTTTTCCCAAAGTGGTCACTTGCATGTTGTTTCCTTCTGTGGTGGCTGCAAGAGATGGAGCTGGCATTTCCTAAAGTTACCCCACAATGACCCTAAATTCATTCTTAAATGCTTAATTTAGTGCCCTGTATTAGGTAAGCAAAGCCACCAACTTTTCTTTCAGCACGCCAATGAAAATTTAGACCACAAAGTAACTGAAAATTAGGATTTAATTGTTTGGATGAAAGAAATAGAAAAGTAGGTTTGAGAGAATGCTCAGAAACAAACCAGATGTGATGTTGAATATACAATTGCATTTTAAATCCCACAAGTCCTCCATGGAGCTCAGGGTGGCATATATGACTCTTCTCCACCACATTTGATCTTCAGAGCAACCCTGTGAGGAGCATTATGCTGAGAGAGAGAGTGACTGGACTAAGATCACCCAGGATACGTCTTCATGGTTGTGTGAAGATTGGAACCCAGGCTGGTCCAATAACAGCTTTGGGGAAGATCACTTGGCAAACAGCACTGGGAAAAGCATTAACCCTTCTTTCCCCCTCCATTGTGATTCTAATCCCAGTAAGGGTGCAATAGTAAGATGGAAAAGAAATGCTACATTGAATCTCACATCTAGTTTGATCCTCAGTATTAGTAAAATGAAGCTGTGAATACATAAATTTAAATGCATACGGGCGTGTCTTGTCAGAGCTACTTTATCATCCATGCATGGAAAATCAGCACTAATGACTTACAGTGCAACCCTATATATCATGTATGTTCAGAATTATGCCCTACTGAGGTCATTAGAACTGATTCTTAGGTAAGTGTATATAGTAGTGATTTTCAAACATTGTGCCATAGCACACTGGTGTGCCATGAATGATCTGCAGTTGTGCCGTGGGAGTTTGGGGGATGGTCACTTATTCGTGGGGCCATTAGGATGTGTGAATGTCCCATTGGTGTGCCTTGTCAATAATAATAATAATAATAATAATAATAATAATATTTTAAAAAAGCAACTGATGGTATGCCTTGACAATTCTAATGCCTTCTCAGTGTGCCCTGAAATGAAAAAGATTGAAAACTGCTGGTGTATAGGACTGGGTAAAATCTATTAACTTTTTGATATAGGTTTTCTTCAAGGAGAAGGAAAAGGTTGTGCTGACGAATCCTAGGTAGTGCTGGAGCCCTTCTTCACGAGCAAGTCCAGTTTGTTGTTTTTTTCAGAGAACATCAAGACCTGAAAGAGTAAGCCTGAACTACCACTGATTGCATGCCATAATCACAAGAGTATATGGGTGGATACTGTTGTATTGAACAAGTGTGATTGCACTGGGAGGTGAAAAGTTCTGTTTTTTAGACTGTGGAGCAAGTCACCATCTTAGGTGGCTTGACAGCTCTTGAACCGATCTCTTTTGCTCAGTTCAGCTTTTGTTCAGTAAGTCTGACACCACATTCTGTTTATTTAAATGTCATGTCTTGCATCATGTGTCAAATGTTATGTGATGTAAAAGGACATAACTCACCCATTTGGCCAACTCAAGGCCCAGTCCTCCACAGCAGACATGCCTAGGCTGTGTGTGGGAGAGATGGAGAGAGAGAAATGTACTTAGGGCACAGTCCTAACCTGGAATTAGGCTGGCAGATAGACCAGCAAGATTTGTCCAGCACCAGGGCCATCAAAGTGCGTTTGAACCACTCTTGGGGTAAGGGGGGATGGCGCACATCTGTGTGCTGGCCTCTCTGACTCCAAGAGTGGTCCAGACATATGTTACGGTGTCCCTGGTGCTGGCCAAACTTTGCTGGCCTAACTGTGCCAGCCTAACTCGAGGATTGCACCCTTAAGCAGATATGTGCTGGGTCCATCTTTTTAAACAATTATTTGGGAGCTTAATGATGTTCTAATTCTTGTTAGTGGTTGTTCTAATTCTTGTTAGTGGTCAGCTCAGAATGAGAAGTTGGGGCTTGGTTTAAAAAAAAAGTAGCAAGGATAGGACAGGCATGCTAGGACCTCAGGCCAGACTGCTTCCAGAGGTTCTTCAGACTTATACAAGTCAAAATGCTGGTGTAGGCTTTTGGAGTAGGCAAAAAGCTCATCCCATTGGGGACAATATGGCTTACGAACAGGGAAGTAAAAGATGTCTTTACTTACCTCTCCCATGGCTGGTCCATGATATGCAATAGAGCCTCGCATCAACACCATTGCCCACAGTGGGCAAATACAAAAGAAGATTGTATTTGCTTGTTGCCAGAGGTGATGCCATTTACCTCTAATTTATTATTGGAATCCTGTTGTGAAGTCTCACTAAGGAATCGATCATAGATTAAACATTTAGTCCTTTTAACATGTCTACAATACTTTTGCCACTGTATCTATCTATCTATATATATAAAGAAGAGCATGTGTGTGTGTGTGTGTGTGTGTGTGTGTGTGTGTGTTTCACATAGGCTCCGCAACGCCTGGAGCGATCAGCACGAAACTTGGCACGCGTACACCTTGCAGCCTGGTGACAAACACTGCGGGGGCGGGGCCCCCTAGCACCCCCGGGGGTGGGGGTACGCGGGGGTCCCCACGTGAAAACGGTCAAAAACGGCCGAAATTGGCGTCAAATCCAGTTTCTGGGGTCGCCGAGATGAGCGGCAACGCTCCCGACGCCGTTGGAGTCCGGGTTCAACCCCCCTCAATGTGGGGGGGGCAAGAAGGGGTGCAAAACAAAATGTCCGCCATGCCCTGCTGGAACGCCTGGACTGATTGGCACCAAACTCGGCATGCGGAAGCCTAGCAGCCTGACCACAAACACTGCGGGGGTCGGGGCTCCCTAGCACTCCCGGGGGCAGGGGTGCACAGGGGCCCCCATGTGAAGACGGCCGAAAACAGCCGAAATTGGCATCAAGTCCATAGTTTCCGGGGTCACCGAGACGACTGACGACACTCCCGACACCGGTGGAGTCCGGGTTCGGGGGCCCCTCAGCACGGGGAGCCAGAAGGGGTGCAAAACAAAACATCCGCCATGCTGTGCTGGAACGCCTGGACCGATCGACACGAAACTTGGCATGCATACACCTTGCGGCCTGGCGACAAACACTGCAGGGGTCAGACCCCCTAGCACTTCTGGGGGTCGGGGTATGCGGGGGTCCCCATGTGAAAATGGTTGAAAACGGCCAAAATCGGCATCGAATCCACAGTTTCCAGGGTTGCCAGGGCGAGCGGCAATGCTCCCGACATCGTCGGAGTCTAGGTTCGCCCCCCCTCAGTGTGGGGGGCAAGAAGGGGTGCAAAACAAAACGTCCGCCATGCCCTGCTGGAATGTCTGGAGTGACGCGCACCAAACTCGGCACACGTGTGCCTTGCGGTCTGGCGACAAACACTCCGGGGGTCAGGCCCCCCTAGTGCCCCCGGGGGTGGGGGTGCCCCAGGGCCCCCATGTGAAAACAGTCGAAAACGGACGAAATCGTCCTCGGTTCTGTCGTTTCTGGGGTCACCAAGGCAAGTAGCGACGCTCTCAACGCTGTGGGAGTTCAGGTTCACGCCCCCTCAATGTGCGGGATGGGAAGGGGTGTGAAACGAGATGTCCGCCATGCCCCACTGCGATGCCTGGACCGATTGGCGCCAGACTTGGCATGTGTATGCTTTGCAGCCTGGCGACAAACACTGTGGTGGTCAGCCCCCACAGTGCCCCCGGGGTGGGGTGCGCAGGGGGCCCCATGTGAAAATGGTCGAAAACGGCTGAAATCGGCGTAGAGTCCATAGTTTCCAGGGTCGCCGAGACGAGCGGCGACGCTCCTGACTCCGGTGGAGTCTGTGTTCAGGCCCCCATCAGCACGGGGGGCCAGAAGGGGTGCGAAACAAAATATCCACCATGCCGTGCTGGAATGCCTGCAGCAACGCGCACCAAACCCGACATGTGCATGCCTTGCAGCCTGGTGACAAACACTGCAGGGGTCAGCCCCCCCAGCTTCCCCAGGGGTAGGGGTGTGCAGGGGACCCCATGTGAAGATGGCAGAATATGGCCAAAATCGGCGTCGAGTCCGTAGTTTTCGGGGTTGCTGAGAAGAGCGGTGATGGTCCCAAAACAGTTGGAGTCTGGGTTTGGGGCCCCCTTGGCATGGGGGGTGTGAAGGGGTACAAAACAAAAGGTCCGTCATGCCGTGCTGGAATGCCTGGAGTGATGCACACCAAACCCGGCACACGCATGCCTTGTGGCCTGGCGACAAACACTAGGGGGGTTAGCCCCCCCCCAGCACCCCAGGGGTGGGGGTGTGCAGGCGGCCCCACATGAAAATGGTCAAAAATGGCCAAAATGGTGTCAAATCCATAGTTTCTGGGGTCACCGGGATGAGTGGCAACACTCCCGACACCGTTGGAGTCTGGCTTCGGCCCTCCCTTGGCACGGGGGGCCAGAAGGGGTGCAAGACAAAATGCCCACCATGCCCTGCTGGAACGCCTGGAGCGATGCGCACCAAACCCGGTACATGCGTGCCTTGTGGCCTGGCGACAAACATTGCAGGGGTCAGGCCCCTCAGTGCCCCTGGGGGTGGGGTTGCGCGGGGGCCCCCATGTGAGAATGGTCTAAAATGGACGACATCGGCATTGGATCCGTAGTTTACGGTGTCGCCGAGGTGAGCGGTGATGCTCCCAATGCCGTGGGAGTTTGGGTTCGGCCCCCCTCAACATGGGGGATGGGAAGGGGTGCGAAACAAGACGCCCGCCATGTCCCGCTGTGACACCTAGAGTGATTGGTGCCAGACTCGGCACGTACGTGCCTTGCAGCCTGGCGACAAACACTGTGGGGGTCAGGGCCCCCCAGCGCCCCCAGGGGTGGGGATATGCAGGGGGCCCCACATGAAGATGGCCGAAAACGTCCCAAATCGGCATCAAGTCCGTAGTTTCCGGGGCCGCCAAGATGAGCGGCGACGCTCCCGACACAGTTGGAGACCAGGTTCGGCCCCCCTTTGGCGTAGGGGGCAAGAAGGGGTGCAAAACAAGACGCCTGCCATGCCCCACTGCGATGCCTGGAGTGATTGGAGCCAGACTCGGCATGCGCATGCCTTGTGGCCTGGTGACAAACACTGTGGGGGGCAGCCCCCCCCTAGCGCCCCCGGGGGTGGGAGTGCGTGGGGGCCCCCGTGTAAGAATGGTCGAAAATGGACGAAATCGGCATTGGATCCGTAGTTTCTGGGGTCGCCGAGGCGAGTGGCGACGCTCCTGACACGGTTGGAGTCTGGGTTCGGCCCCCGTCAGCATCAGTGGTTTCGCTGCATCAAGATAAAAAAAGAGGTTTGTTTAATGTTCCCCTACCTTTTTAATAGGCGTCCCAGTATCTGTGGATAACTGAAACAGTGGACACCAAATCAGTGGATACTGGGACATACCTGTATATTGGATACAGCACAGGCCAGTGGACTTCAACCTTTTTTTGTGCCGCGACCCCAATAAATAGTTAAATAATTGAAGTTTGAGGCTAAAGGCCCACTGCCAATCCTGCTCCCATCCCAAGACCGGATCTGTCCAGTAATGCTATCTAGCCGGTACACTGGGCAGGAGATTCGTTTGAGTGGCAGCCCGCCCGTTGCATAACGCTGCGTTCTGCTGCCGCTCCGCCCGCCGCATTACTGGATCTGTCCCCATTGCTGCCTACCCTCTGCTCCCACCTGCCCCATTTCCCCCTACCTAATGTGTCTTCCAACAACCCTGTGAGGTAGTACCTTGAGCAGGGCTGGCCTTTGGAGCTGCGTGGCAAGACAAAAGAGAAGAGGCTGTGAAGGGTTATACCAAGAACTCAGTTTTGATAAGACAGTACCACGATCAGGTTGGATCCAAACCTTCTCTTGCACAGGCTTTGAAAGTTGGCCGCAACTCCCAAAATGAGGCTTTGTGATTAGGGTCCCAACCCACAGATTGAAGAACACTGACTTAATACATGCAAAGTGCTTTGCACACTCAGAAAGTACTATATACATTTTGAGAATTATTTTTATTATGGTATCGCTCAAATATGGAGATGTTTTAGCCAGCCTTGTTTCCAATTTCTAAGTAAAGAAATATCTGAAAAGCTAATTTATGTATTCACTCAGTTATATTGTTCTTCAAGGCCGCTAAGAAGTCCTGGGTGTTTCTAATTGTGTTACAATAACAACAAGGGTGGCTTCCAGCAAATTATCAGCTACAAGGGTGTTTTATTGGAAATAAATGTAGCAATGCTATATTTCATGCGCACAAGAAATTTCATGAGCTTGGAAGGATAAATGATGCTCAGGAGCCTCTTAGGCTAGCTGATCAATACTGAGCTGTCTGCATGTGAATTTTATAGCCTTTTCTCCTAAATTTTCTCTTTGGAAGGGCCTTGACCATTTTCTGACTTTAACAAGAAATGTCAGGAAGGGGCTTAGATGGGCAGCTGGGAATTATTAAGTAAGAACGAATAGATTAGAGAATAATAAGACTATTCAGTTCTATTTAATTCTTCCACAAGGCAACAATTGACAAAGCAAAACAACAGGGCAAAAGATCTCAATGTGTTATGCTTACTTGCACTGGGATACAAGCTGAGTGTTTTCTTTTGTTTCTTTCCCTGAGGCTCCACCTTTTCGACATTAGTCTTATGCTGTCACTGACATTAATGATTATATTATGCCTACAGACCGATCTGAATGCATGGAATATGTCTGTTTCTGAATGAAGGGGGGAGATAGTCTCTCTGCCTCCCTATCAAATGTTCCTAATTATTAAGTAGTCATTCATTACAAATCTAATAAAAATACATATAAAGTACAATTGAATCAAATATATACTTTTGTTTATCCAGAACACTTGTTTTCTTTTAAGGTCTGTAATTAATCTGCATTATGAATTTCTTCTGAGAACTACTATATAATTCATTCTTTCTCATAGCTTTTAATGTGTTTCCTTCAAAAGCATAGTGTGCCATTGCATTACCAGATCAATAGTAGAACCCAATTCATGCATTGCATGACCCAATCAATACAAATCTATGCTTTGAAATTTTCATTTTTTCAACTATTCCCTATGGTTAGTCATCCATTTTATTCAGTTCAGTCATCCATTTTGTTCAGCAAATGCCCTTCAGAGATTTCCCTGCAAGAGGACTTCCTGTTGGGACCATTCGAATAATTGAAACCCAGCAAGTGTGAAATTCATTGCAAATGTTTGTGTCTGTACTCATTTTAAAGTTAGAAAGTCCAGGCTTTCTGACTTCTAGTGACACTACAGATTATCCATTATGTACCTTTTTAAAAACTGATGTTAGTTGATCCCGTCATTGACTATCTAAATCTGCATAGAAATGGATGTTCTTCCTGAACTATGTTCTTCTCTGATCATATAGAAATCATGTGCTTTTAAAAGTACACAGATGTTTATAATGAATTTCTGCAATGATCTGTATTCCCAGGAGATGGAAGTATCAGTTGTGATAGCTTTCATGAAACTATCCTTCACAAAGATGCAAAACAATTATTAATAGCAAATATATAATGACCACAGAAACACAGACACAAAATTTTCAATGGGAACTGACTTTCAGTTCAACTCAAATTATTTGCTCACAACCATTGGCCAATGACAAAGCACATTAAAATATGCACAACAACTGTTCTTGTGGCCAACGGAATTAGAAAATTGAGGCAAAAGAATAACGGTTGCGCGCCACACGCGCAGCCCCATTTGCCCTGCCCACCTGGACTCACATGAGCAGGGCTTGATATGGGCCAATGAGGTAGCCGATCAGGAGACGGGGACCTTGGTATGCATGCTCACCCCACCCCTGCCTCATTTGGGCTCTGTTCGGCAATTCCCTCCCACCCTCCCGTCATCAGGCTGAGATAGCTGGTCGCTTCGGGGCAGGGTAGGAATTTTTTGCCTTCAGCTTGATTGGCTCCTAGCTGCTGGTTTTTTCGCCTACCCCAGTCTGACGCGTGGCTCAGGGTGTTGTTAGTTAACAGTCACTTTTTCCCAGGCAGGTAGCATTCGGGGGGGGGGGGTAGGTAGGTAGGTTCTCGGCGTCCATTCTGAGGCAACACGGTTGGGGATCGGCCGGGCCGCTCATAAGTTGCTCTTCCGGCTCGTCGAGCGGTGGGTCGTACCCTGATCGGATTCATAATGGCTACCCCTATGGTGTGGGCTGGGGTGAGCCTGTCTTGGACACGTTGCCTCGACCTTCGGGTCAGCGAGGATGGACTTCAGCTTGAAGCAATGAGCTGGAGTCTGGAGTCAGATGGTGTCACGCCCGTGATCATCCTGATCAGCCGGGGAGGTAGACGGCTAGAGCCGTTTCCCCACAGTCCCGCATGCTTTGGATTTTGATTCAGCTGCATGTTCTTTTATATATTAATCCTGTAAATAGTTAATAAAGTGGCCCTTTCAGTCTAAGCACTGGTCTTGTGTGGTTAATTCTGGGGGGTGCAGGGTAAGATGGAATTGCAATTATAACCACATTTTTAACCTCAGCATTAAGAATGCAGTACAATATGTGTTTTTGGGAGGGGGGAGTATTTCAGGGTAAGAGTATGGGTAGGATGTGAAGTTTAGCTTGTCCATATCTGTCTTTAGCTGGGCCTATGAACTAGTCCAACATGGCAGGCCGTGTGCTGTAGATTCAGGTAATGCAAAGACTTCTTGGAGCAAGGCAGTAAGAGGGAAGGTTTCCTTGGAAATAGGGAAAGAAACAACAACAGTGGCAGTCATGTTTCTCCCTGCTGCCATTTACACAAGTATCACAAAGTCTTTAAATGTCAGAGCACAGACATAAAGAACAAATGAAGACAAACAGAAAGTGCAGGACGTCAATGCTAATCCTTTGCCTTTCTGCACAGCTTACCTGTGAAATCCATTAATGTTGACCAATTAATCTTAAGTCTCTTCATGCGTCTGCTCCGTAGCTGGCCCAAGACTCCCTAGTGCCTGAGGCAGCCTGAATTGGTGATGTACCAGCTTCTGTACCCGTTCCTCCAACACTGTAGCCCACTGCTCTGCTCTCTGCCACACTCCTACTTTGTCTCCTTTTCCAATCCAGGAAGTGGGAGGAGGGAAAACCGTGGAGGCCGAGTGAATGGAAGCAGGGACTCTCTGTTAGTCGGCTGCCTGAGGTGACAGCTTCAGTTGGCCTCATATATCGGCCAGTGCTGCTCAGCTCACACCAGAGCAAAACATTCTCTTGGGTAGTTTGTGGTGACAAAATGGCTGGATTTGTTATTTGGTAAGCTACTGCAGTTAAATGTCTCATGGCCTGGAACAGGCTTTAAGTAGCTTGAATTTAAAATGACTGAGGGGCGTCTTCTTGTTTGTATGGATCAACTTTCTTCCCGTATAGGAGCATTGGTGGTGGCAGAGCACAAGTGCACTGGAGTGTCATGAAGGTGAATTCAACCAGCTTGTAAAGTGACTAGATGAACTGGCAGCCCAACCGCATCCCTTGCCAGCCCATAGGATGCGGTGCTGCTGATAAAGCATGTTCTGCATGCTGGATGGCGGTGCGGGGTGGGCAACCAGATTGCCCAGGAGAAGTAAGTAAATATCTTTTTTTATTTACTTCCCTCTATTGCCTGGCATCCAATAGGTTTCCTTGGATCTATGTCAGCTCCTTTACTGGTGCAAGACTGAGGGCACTCCTGGGGTTGAGCCCAGGGCAGGAAAGGGGATAGGACTGGTGATGGGATCTACAAATGACTTGGGGGAACGGAGGACGGGACTTAGACGGGACTACCGTTTGATTGGCAGCCCGTCCGTGCACTTCCGCTTTCATTCCGCTCGCCCCGCGGCCATCCCTGGCCTCGGAGGGGGCACCCACTCGCCTGGCCCACCCCACCCCCCCCCGCCACTAAGGCCCAGCCTGCTTCCCACTCCAAACCACCAGTGATCCTCCCTTGAACTTTCCCCACTGTCAACGTACCAGAGGTAATGGAAGATCCTATCTGTTCCACAACTCGACATCCAGGCTATATAAAGTGGTTTATGTGATCTTTGAGCTCCTCTCAGCCAACAAGTTGGTGCTCACAAAACACTTTCGACTCAGGCTGGTTAATATCACCTCCGATGGTGTAAAGCAATATTTAAGAAAAATTGACTCAGGAAAACTTTCCAGTGTCAGATCTTGCATTTAATATTTTCCTCTATTCCCTTTGGAGTACAGAAAATGCTAAATCAGGTATCGAAGCCTTCATTTACTGCTATGGTAAATCAAATAGATAAAAAAACCAACATCTGTACTTGATAAAGGAATGTTAAACATAGCAGTATGTTTTTTTCAAGAAAGGATGAAGAGCATGGGACATGCGCCTGAAAATAGTACAGACAATAGCATTCTGAAGTGGGTGGGGGGAGTTGTGAAAGTATCCTTCGATGAATGAAGTGCGAAGATTTCCAACTGCAACCTTAATCTAATATGACATGAGTATTACTAGAATGATACGAAGTGAGGATTGTTAAACAGCTGCAAGTTTCCAAAGAACCATCCAACTACTTTTATGGAGGGAGCGTTTGCCTTTTTTTCTGGATCAGAAGGCACACATCCCATTCAATGTCACGTGACAATCTGGGTTTGGAACTGAGGATGTTCAAAAAAGTATTAAATTTCCATGGAGCTAGTGTAAATGTTAGTGGTACTGTTCTTTGGGACCTAGCCACTGTTTGTGAATCAGGAAAGTCTTTAAATAGAAAACAAACAACTTTAGGGCACAGGGCCCTTGTGCCGGCCCAGAAATGTTGCAAGTGTGCTGTAAAGTGCGTTTGCACCACTCTCAGAGCCAGGGAGGTCTGCGCACGGATGTGCCTGGCCTAACTTATTTTACATATATGTCTTTGTAACATTTACACCCTTCCTTTCTATAAGGCAGTGGCATTCCTGGGCAGTCTTGCATCCAGGCACTGAGCAGACCTGGCCGGCATCATTTCAGCAAGAGCATTGTATCATGTGCCTTTAAACTATGTTTTGGGGCCTATTTGGCATCTCATTTGATATGAGTGGACATTATTAATGAAAAGGTGACTAACAATATAATATGCATGCAAAATGTTTGATGAGTCCAGTGCTTGAAGAAGGAAGACTTAGGACAGAACTGTGAGATTCTTCTCACTCTCAACAAGCTACTCACTCTCATGGGTATTTAACAGTTTTGCTGTGATCATGACAGTGAGTCTGATGCAGCATCTATAGGCATAAACGGCAGCTATTCACTTATGTAGAACAAATAAGTGGATTCAGTCAGGGCAGAGCTGGCCCAGGAGCAGCAGGGCATTCCTATAGGACCCCCACTCTCCCCATGGGCCCCCCCACTCACCATACAGCCAGGGCAAGAAGAGTGGTTGTGGTGCTGCGCTCTAAGTGCGGCACCCAGAAATAGTTGGCAGTGATGAGATTATCATTGCCAACTGCCTTTACAGGCCCTTTGGAGGTGGAGCCAGATGAGACAGCCCAATGAGCAGCAGCTTCACTCACCCCACTGGCTTACAGCCCGTGGAGGTCCTAGCCACTGCACCAAGTGATCTCCTTGCCACACCAGTGCGGGGGCCCTCAAAGCACGGCACCCAATGTGATGACATAGGCCACATTAGCTTAAGGCTGGCCCTGACTCAGGGGCATGGTAAAGTGGGAATAATGGAACATTCTACTTGACTCTGGTGTCTCCATTGACTCTCGATACAAGCAAACTAATTACATAGCTCTCCCTGAGTTTTGTTTCTTGACCATGCAAGGATATAACATAGTGTAGTAGACCAATTTTTTTGATCATAGTTAACATTGCACTTCCTTGCACATTTACAGCACAATCCTAGCCTGGAGTTAGACTGGCACAGTTAGGCCAGCAAAGTTTGGCTGGTACAAGGAACACCATAAAGTATGTTTGGACCATTCTCTGAGTCAGAGAGACCAGCACACATACGTGCCCCATCCTCCCTGACTCCGAGAGTGGTCCAAACGCACTTTACGGTGGCCCTTGTGCCGGCCAAACTTTGCTGGCCTAACTTGTGCTGGCCTAACTCCAGGTTAGGATTGCGCTCTCAATTACAATAAAAGTATTGCAATTGGCCACTTGTTCCACTTCGAGTCTTTGGATAAAAGTCCAAAGAAAAGAATATGAGTTTCAGAATGAAGGTGTGTTAAAGCAGAGAGGCAAACAAATTTGGCACTCAATATCCATGTGAAGTTCTAAAATTAGAGATCTGGACTTTGTTTCTTTTACGGAATTGGAAAAAAAATGCACATAATGAAGCAGAAAAGCCTGCTCAATTAGAAGAAGGGCCGAAGAATCACTCATAGGACGTTCATGAGTATAGCTATATTAGTATTTATATCAGCATCATTACTAACCCTGTTTATCTCTAAGAGACAAAATGTGAGGTTGCTCCACAGAAAGTGGTTTCTAATATACATAATTTAACACAATAGCTAGTACATCATCCATCACACTGTATTAAGACTGAATCCTATTAGCCTAATATACTGCTATTGCAATATGGAAGGGGAACTATTCATTCATCAAGCTGCATTACTGCATATTGTTAGTATTATATTAGACTAATACAACGCATTTCTTAATAAAACTCAGCAACGCTTCCCTACTTAAACATTTCCATGAACACCTCCCATTTTTGGAGTCTGTTTTCCGTAAGGTATGCTTCAAAAATACAATATTAAACAAAGAAATATCCTCAACTTGTAGCCATTATTGAGAAGGTGACATTGGAGAGCAGGAGAAAACTCTCTCTCTCTCTCTCTCTTTCTCTCTCTCTCTCTCTCTCTGTGTGTGTGTGTGTGTGTGTGTGTGTGTGTGAGAGAGAGAGAGAGAGAGAGAGAGAGAGAGAAAGAGTATGTATGTGTATGTGCATGCATAAGTGAGTGTGTGTGAGCACGTCTGTGAGAGACAGACCATATTGCAATGGTAGATTTGTAATGCATCAATTCAACTTCAGAAACAAGGTAACTTGGAATTCCAACATCAAGGAAGAAATTTAGAAGGGGGTTCTAGAAGTATCCCTCAGAAATGGACACTATCTTACAGAACCTTTGTGCCAAAAGGTAATCTTCCCTTCTTGTTAATGGGTACTGAGCATACGAATCAGTCTTGTACCAGGAGTTAGACTGGCACTAAAGTACGTTTGGACCACTCTTGGAATTAGAGAGGCCAGCACACAGATGGGCGCCATCCCTCCTGACTCAGAGTGGTCCAAATGCGCTTTATGGTGGCCCTTGTGCTGGCCAAACTTTGCTACCCTAACTGTGCCGGTTAGAATTGCGCTCTGAATCATACCACTGGTCTAGCTAGCATTGTATTGCCTGCAGTGACCATTGGTCCGTCTCTAATCTATCTAGAGTTGACAGGAATTGAACTTGGACCTTGTACAGGCAAACAGCAAGCATTCGACTGAATATGGCCTCCCCTTAGTTAAGTCTGGTGTAAAGGTTACTTTCCATCTTTGAGCATGGTAATCTGACTGATTCAGAAATCAGTGGGTCAACAGTTGTAGTATTTGGTGCATAAGTACTCCATGATGTAAGCCTTTCAATTCCTATTAATACAACTTTACCAGCAATTTTAGAGTTAAGATTTACGTGCATGGCAACATTCAAACACATATTCAAAGAAGAAAAGCAAAACAGATGGTGGTGCCTCTCATCCACATACTACCCTTTGCAGACATACTGAATAAAATATGCAGGTGTACTGAGTGACTCTCTGTGGCTCCTGAAGTATATAAGGTTGCATGAATACAATACAATTTCTAAGCCCCAAAGTGTTGTTACTCAGGTTGCCAGCCAGAATAATTATGTGTATTCTCCAGAGCAGTTGATTTCCTGAAAAAAAATTAAATAAAATTGCACTCTAATACAATGAAGAAAAGCAACCAACAGTGCAGGGAAGCATGCTCCACAAATTCCACTTTCAGTAACAAATGAGAAGAAATCTGGCATCGTTGCAGATGAAGAACACAAAGAATTGCTTGTTCCTATTACTCTCTTGCCACTTGCTCTTTGTCCAAAGTCAAGGTGACCTTATATCCCATCAAATTCCCTTTATGAAATGCCCACTTTGGATTAATTAGCCTTCACCAAATAATCCCTAGCACTGTGCAACATACCGCTGGACCCCGCTGGTACAAAGGCAACCAGCAGTTAGCTCCCCTGCTCAAGCTGCAGAGGTCCTCCTTCTCCCTCTCCAGTCAGTAGCTCTTTCAGCCACAGCAGTGATTCCTTAGCAGTTCCTGGGAGAAGGCAGCCACACACTATTCTCTAGCAATCTCTGTTCCAATAGTCTCCTATTCAGTCAGTCAGTTAGTCAGTCTCTCCTCTCCTCTCTCCTCTCCTCTCCTCCCTTCCCTTCCCTTCCCTTCCGCTCTCTCTCCAACATCTCCCCAACACTCACACCTGCCTGGCAATCAATCTTCCACCTTTATTCCCAAGGTCCTCATTAGTTTGACTAGATTGCAACTGTGATCCACACCCAATGAAAGCCAAAGTTCTGATTTTAACCTTCTGGTTCCCAGACTTCACGAACAGGGGGAGACTGCTGACATCATACTCTATCTCCTTGGGGTCATCTTCCACAGTACCATTACACCTGGCTTTGAATGAGTTAGCCACTGATTTAAGATCACCTCATGGCATATGCAATGTCAAAAGAACCATGTCAGACCAATGGGTGTGTATAGTCAAGACAAATGCTTTCCAGGATTTCAGAAAGGACATTTTTCTGCCTTGGGGATGCCAGGGATTGAACCTAAGACTTTCTACATACAATGAGTGTGCCACCACACAGCCTTGGCCCTTCCTTTGCCAACCCTCTATTGCTAGCTGCAGTTATGCTTGTTTCTACATTTTTTCCCCTCCACAAGTACTTGCTCTGCTATAACATGGTGAACAATAGCATGGATTAGACATAGATCAGGCAAGCCATTTTTAATGCGCTGTACAGGTTACTAATGGCATACTGTGTCCAAGGGGCATAGTAAATGTTACTCTTTATGCTCCATCATTTCCTCTTGCGAGTAGAGGGACTGTTCATTCAGATTCCTTAAATCCTCCTAATACCCAGGCCATTATGATAAATCCGAGCTCTTCAGATAGCAGCTGATTTCTCATGAATCTCGGGAGCAATAAAGCAATCTTGTTAAATAAAAAATGGAAGCATCACATTTTGACCAGAACTTCATTTGCAATTCAGTGGTTTGAGCCGAAAAATCGAGAGTCAGGGAGCAGCTGCTAAGTACTCGTGCAAGTTATGTGTAGACTTATTGAAAGCATGAACAATCAGGCTGGAGCCTATTCTGTAATGCATTATGACAGAAGGATGAATTTTACTTATTAATTCAAGCTTTCTCACTGTAACTAGCAAATGTCCTCATGATGAATCTAATTATATATTACTGTAACTGCCGCAACTTTTCTTTTCCATGACTAAGCCACCTTAAGCAATTGAATTGGGCTTTAATGTACTGTGTACGTCCATTATATATGATTGTATACCTGAAACGGAGCAATAGGCATCATTATAACCGTGGCATAATCTCTTTATGCAAGATATGACGGAGCAGATTAATTTTATAGAGGCAGAAGTTATCCTAATGGAGAAACCGCATAAGAGATACATTTTGATATCCTGGCGGTCGTTAAATTAAAATTGGTCTTGAGACTTCCATGAAAGCAGGCTAATGGGAACTTAAAATGGGAACAGCAAGTAAAGCTGAAATGGAATGCACATTTTCCTGAGAGTAAGCCACAATAGGGCTTACTTCAGAATAGACATGCCTAGGCTTGTGCTGTTAATCTCCAGAAGCTCAATTCTCTCTTAAAACAAACCTGATAAATAGCAGGCAATAGCATCAAGAATCTCTGTGTTGGGATCACTATGATCTGTGCTGTACTTCAGTGCTCTTACCATGGCCAGAGCTGGCACTGTTCAGCTTCTGTTCCAGTGGTCTGAGAAGGCCACAGAGTCAATATGACTGACTCAATACGACTGAGCAACTTGTAGCGAAGCAGATGTGCCTTGTCTTGACTTGTCAGCATTGTGGGAGAAATCAGATTGTTGCTTTATGCAGTACGCCTTGCTTGACCAGAGTTTTTCAGCTTCCATCTTAGGTTTCGGTCTCCAGGTTGGCTCTACATCAGTGGTTCCCAACCTAGGGACCCACAACCCCCAAGGAAACCGGAACCACTGAATACCCTTTTAAGGGGAGTGGTTGAAGCAGTGACAGCAGCAACAGCCTCACAGGGATTGTGCTGCTGCTGCTACAAACAGCTCTGTTAAGGAACCTGGGGGGGGGGTAGCATGGCCATCCTGAGGGGCCACCCCACTGCCCTAAACAACTACCTGCAGCAATCTGACCCATGTCTGGGCCTTGCACAAACCTTGAAGTGAGTGTGATCGCTGCAAAGAGCTATTTGGGGCAGCAGCATGGCCCGCAGAGGGGATAGCTGCCCCCTGCCCCCTCTGGATGGCCGCACTACCCCCCCCCAGGTACCTTAACAGAGTTCTTTGTGGCAGCAGTGGTGCAATCCTTGTGAGGTTGTCCCTGCTGTCACCGCCCTCCCTCAAGGACTTACAGGGTTCCCTACCTTCATGTAAAGCTGCTTTACAGGATCCACTTTTTAGAATGGCACGCATATCGGGACCCATCCGAAGTGATGTCATTAACCCAGAAGCAATGTCATAGTCAGAAGTGGCATCATCAAGCAGGAAGTGCCATCATTGTGACGTCATAAAATGACACTCCTGGATTGCAGACTGGTAGAATTGGACTGCAGCAATTGCCCAACCATGAAACATCCCTGACAGAAAGCAATATTGAGTAAAAATACAGACCTAAAAGGAAATTTTTTTAAAAAAAAAGTCACTTGAAAATTCAGACTGTTAACACTCACAAAAGGAATATAGCAAGAGGAAGGTCTGCAGCTTCCACCGTGACTGCTCCCGTGACCCATCTGACATTAGGCTGTGACCCACCAAGTCACAGTTTGAGAAACACTATTCTAAGCTATATCTACTTGTAAGAAGGCAAATTTGGCTTCCTTGCTTTATGGAGATTCAGCTGAGATTCCATTGTAGAAAACAACTAGAAACATTCAGCACTCTCTCAGAGAAACAGGTAATAAAGAAATACAGCCTTGCGTGGAACAGGAAAGTCATCATTTGGAGAATTCATTAGACGTGGACCATTAATTCACACAGAAAATCCTTTTATTATTCCTGTACTTTCTTTTTATTGTATCAGTAGATTCTTTAGTTTATTATCTAGGACAGATGTCATAAGTATTTACTGGACTTCCCTCATAGGCCTTTGGCCCTTTTTTTGATATGATTTTGAATAGTGATAAGGTTGAAAAACAGATAATTTTCCAGAAGAATTTTAGTAAACTGAATTCCTTATGTCATCCTTCTTGCCCAATTACTTCTTAACCACATAGTGTATGAGTTTGGGGCTAATAGCATTTTTTGCTGTGGAGAAAAAAAATAACAGAGTGATGCTATGAAGCTTAAAGGTGAAGATGAGTGAACTGCTGTTTTTCTTTCTTTCTTCCCATTAGTATCTTTCCTGAAAATGTTTGAATGAAAAATCCAATAGGAATCCCAGAGTCAAAGTTTTACAATAGAATGTGTTCAGCCTTCTCTTTTGTAAGAATTGTTCTCTGCCCATAGAATGAGACACTTAATTGGCTGTGGGGCTCCCATGAAATCCAAGTCAATCCATACAGCTAAAACATCACCTAGCAGGGGGCTGGTATCTGTTTTAGTTAGAAAAAAATAGATTGGAAATAAAAGTCACTATATAAGAGTATCCCAAATAATATAAAGCAGAAGGTTCTTTTTTTTTCCTTTTTCCTAAAGCAACCCACGAAGCCCTGCTGGATTGCTGCTGAGAATAAAATAGGATTAAAGGCAGAAAAGAGGGTTTCAAAGGAAAAATACAGATCTGCAGATTCGGAGGATGGGGATGGGCCCTGAATCTGCGGTTTCAGTACATGCAGATTTAGGTATCCGCAGGTGGTTCTAGGATCTCCAGGGTCCACTGTGCTTTGCTTATAGTTTGCAAGCATTGCTGCTGGATCCACCCACTCCCTCAGTTTCCTTGTTCCTTCCCCTCCCTGCCCCCTTTTGCCCCTCTCTGCCTCCACTACCTCTGCCGCCTTACCTGCTCTGTTGGGTTCAGAGAGGTCTGCCAATGGATGGAGAGTGCCACCACCTCTTGTGGCAGCATCCCAAAATAGCAACTGATGTAGTGCTACGTGCTCCATAGGCAGCCATTTCACAACAGCAGAACTCTGTTCCACTGTCATAAATGACTGTATATATCAGCCCAATCCCAAAGAGGATTAAGCTATGAGCCTCAGAAAGGTAGGGACACTCTGGGTAGAGTCTCTGAAAAAAAGATTTGAGTCGTTGAATGAGAGCAGGTGGCTCTTCAGATATCTCAAGTCCAGGTTATTTTGATGAAACAATGAACTATTTTGAAATGACATTTTGCCTAGGTAGTGAGGCCAAGTCAAACTATATTACACTTGTAAGTAGGGCTATCTTTCGAGGAATAAGGTTCACACTGTCACTAGCTTCAGTAGAACACGTTTCATTTATTTTGAAGTGATGTGTTTCTGAGATGAAGGACAAACACTCTAGCTCCAGTTCCCTTGGTGCTTTTAATACAGCTATGAAATATGTTTGTCATAGCACAGATGATTTGAGATACTGAGCATGCCTCTCATTTCCTCTAAAGTCACCTTACACCACAGTGGGACTGTCTTCAAGTGAGAGCAGCCTGCGTTTCCTCCAGTGTAGTCTTGTTTGTAATTAAGAATGAGGCCACATTGTTAAAGATGGCATTCGCTTTGGATCACCTTCGCTTCAAAAATCTATATCAAGAGCAAGAAAAGGGCAAGGAAATCAAAAGGCTCGAGCAGACGGGAACTCTGCACACCGAGAAATGAAAATGGGAACTCTGCACACGAGAGAAAGATTTGGAAGGAAAACATAATAAAGGGATTGTGTCAGGTATGGCAGAAAAAGAAGACAGATGACTCAGAGGTGCTGTTTACCTAATTGAACTGGAAGCTTTAGAAGAAATTAGAAATGGAAGTCTCCTGCATATGAAAACAACAACAGAGCAAGGCTAGGCAGATAAAAAGGCTCAGTTCTGCCTAAACATTTGGAGGAAATGATCAAAGTCCGATCCAACCAATGACATCTTGCTGCCTAAAGCAGAGGTTCAGACTCTGCCTTGTCTCCCCTTCTCTTTTTTTCTCCATTAAAATCACCCCATCCCAATTCTTTCCTTCCAAATTCTTCCCCTTCCTTCTTTTTCTTTGAGAAAAGATGGTAGTTGTCATGTTTATGTCACTACATCCTCTGCAGGTCTTTCATGGAGAAGGTGCTGGGTGGGCTTCTGTGCTGCCCCTGATCCATAGTCTATCACTTTGAACAGCATCACCCTATTTCATGGCAGGGTCAGCCCTGATCAAAATCTTCAGCCCAACCTGTATCCTGTAACCATGACAGGTTATAGCTCAGCAAGGTCTCAGCTCCAATTCAGATAGTAAAAATCCATCCTCTAAGAGGCTTAAACATATTACCCTTTTTCAGTCTCGTCAAGCTCCTAAGTGGGAGTCTCCTGATAGCATCTGAACAGTGATGCTAGAAGACAGGCTATTTTGAGGGCAATTTTGGAATGGTATCCGAATGCGGGCAAGGATGATATAATACAAGGACAATTGGGGATTTTGGCCAATTTGGATTATGGCCAAATGAGATTACATCTCATTGATGTAACTACAGGTTGGGAGAGGTTTATATGTGTGTGCATACATGGGAAAAAGATTGAGTGCAAGACTGGGATAATACAGTCAACGGAAGCTGGGTGATAGTTTTAATTAACTTTTTAAAAGAATTACTGGAACTTAATGATAACTTTCCACAGCTTGCACAATTCTTTCCCACCACATCTAATGGTAGTAGTGAATGCACATGTTGTAGTAGCAACACAGTAACAAGGAAAGGATAAGTAATGGCATAACCAATTAGGCCTACAATCCTTTGTGCACTTTCCTGGGAACATAATGCCCTATTGAACATAATGGGACTACCTTTGAGTAAACCCATGTAGGATTGGACTGCTTTCAGGTTCATCGTAGTTTTCTTGACATAAGTTTCCACCATTTAACCACGGTGGAAACAAGGAGTATCTAGCAATACTCCGGCTTTAAATCACACAATAGGATGTGATAGCAGAGGTTTATGTGAGAATTTGAAATACTTATTGGTTACTTGAAGGGACTAAAATGTGATTTGAAAATTAGCACTAGGATTATGAATCCATGGCATCTAAATAGAGTAAAGCAAACCTCAAACAACTGAGAGTGATTTAGGATCTCAACGTGATCAGGGCAATTAATATACCAGGAGGTATAACACAGAAGAATTAACATTAAAGCAAAGCTTGCCACTCAATGGTTCACTATGTGTATTGAAACAAGGGGCCCAATCAGATGACTATTTGCCAAGGGATAACATATAATAGGACAGTGCTATGCTGACCATCTGTATTGCCCAAATGGTGAGAAAAAAACTACACTCCCACCCCAGAAAGATAAAGACGGGTAGGATTCTTGCCATGACAATACAGATAAGCTTCTCTGGAGGTCACACGCACACTGCGGTGTCCTTCATTCGTGTGGTCCCAGTAAACAAAACAGGAGGCCCTGCTCTTTGTGCAGTTTTAAGAAAACTGCTCAAAGAGCAAAGTAAGGAGGCAGGAGATCCACTTCTTGCTTGTGTGAGCAGGAAGCAGACCAGGTAAATACTCCCAATGTAGCTTGCATCTGTGATTGGCTGGAAGAAGGCAATGGCAGAGTCAGGGGTAAAGAGCATCCCACTCAATTGTTCCTCTCTCTATGCAAGTCACATTAGGTGGCTTCAAGTTGGGCCAGCAGTGGAATGGTAACATCTTCATATCTAAGAGCACAACCCTAACCTAGAGTTAGGCCAGCACAGTTAGGCCAGCAAAGTTTGGCTGGCACAAGGGTCACTATCAAGTGTGTTTGGACCACTCTCGGAGACAGGGAGGATGGCTCATGTCTGTCCCCTACAATGTCCCCTGTGCCAGCCAAACTTTGCTGGCCTAACTCCAGTTAGGATTGCACTCTAGTGCTTTTGGAACCCTGGTGCTGAAATATTTGTCTTTAGAGATCTTGTCCGTTATTTCAGTAGTCTCAGTTTGTGCTGTTCCTTCTATTGGAGAGAGAGAGAGAGAGAGAGAGAGAGAGAGAGAGAGAGAGAGAGAG
>JAJKFI010000019.1:3518638-3538004 GCA_029204185.1 Lerista edwardsae
GGTCTCCAAGCCCCCAACTCTGCTACTATTTACACAAATACACAACAATAAGTTCATATTCAGCACTTGAAAGCAAATATATACATTTTTGTACGAGCCTAAGTCTAAATATGCACACTTGCTTAACAGAGGGAGCCCTGTGCTGGTTCACATCATGGGCCATATATCTAACATGCTTTTAAGCAATCCAAGCCACTGGCAGGTAATAGGTAATCTTGGGCAGCACAATCTAAGGAGGTGCATAGCGTCAACACAAGGGGTTGTATCAACGCTGCGCGCTTAGCGCAGACATAGGGGTGATGCGTGGCACCCCCACATTGGCGCTCGAGCAACAGGACCGGTGCTGCAGGTTGCGCCAGTCCCATTGCGCCCACATCAAGCCTCTCCTGCATCGACCGAACCCGGCCGGCACAAGGGAGGCTCTGTGCCGAAGCGGCAGCAGGATTGGCAGCAGGAGGGAGATTGTGGGCGGGGGAGGTCAGGATGTGGGTAGGCTTGGGAATTGGCCATAAAGCCGATCTGGGCCGCACGGTCTCCTTAGATCTGCTCCTGCTGTTTAGCAGACACAGATCCATGGAGCACATGGGAAGGCTGCAGCCTCCCCTACGGTAAGGGCGCGAATGTGCCCTTGCTATGGGGAGGCTCCAGCCTCATCAACCCAGCGTTGGATTTGGTGCTGGCTGGCTGGCCTTGCCAATCCAGCTCTGGGTTGGATTGTACTCTAAATTTCCCAGCTCAGATGGAAATTTGTCAATGACTTCTGACTTCTGCCTGATCTGACTTCTGCCCAATCCCATCCAAAGTGTACCAGAGGGAGAAGGAGAAATTAAATGTGCAGTTCTGTTTTGGCAACACACACACACACACACACACACACACACACACACACACACAGAGAGAGAGAGAGAGAGAGAGAGAGAGAGAGAGAGAGAGAGAGAGAGAGTATTCCAGCCTGAAGGGCGTTTGATCTTAAACATACTTGAATCAAAGGAATTCCACTATGTCTGCTGCAGGCACAACATTTGAATCAATGTTGAATTGTTCATTAATCTGTTCCTCCTGATTCTGTTCAAATATCCTAATGGTCTAGTCTTTATGAAAAAAGGAGCATTTCTGAAACAAACAAAATACAATGGTTAAGAGTGTTTTAATACATTATAGCAGTGGTCCCCAAACTATAAGCCTTGGCTTCTGGGAAGCCGCAAAATCCTCATGAAAAATCTGCTGCACTATACAATGTATAGGAATGTAGACCCAAATGCGACCTGCGGCCAATGTACCAGTAGGTTAACAGAGCTGTGAATTAACAAAGTTTGGAAACCTCTGCATTATAGGCTAAACTACAAATTAAGGGCTCAATCCTATCTAGTACAGGATCAGTGGTCCTAAACGCCCAGTGCTGTATCCTGTGCTGGAAGCAGGCAGGCCGGAGGGACACTTGTCCCTTACCCTGAGTAAAGCCCCAGCCTGCTTAGGGGAGCTTCGTGAGTCAGTGTTTTCTAAATCACAGGTGCAGACTCAAGAAGCCCTATGCCAGGCTTTCATGCCTGCCATGGGGGATAGGATCCGGTGCGCGAGGCCTCCGCCAGTTCAACCCCCCCTCCCAGGCTAGTACCTCTCTCACTCCGACATACCCTTGCACAGAAATGCCTCCTCCTGACCCTCCCACCACCCTCCCTACACACCCTTGTGCTGCTCAGTGCTTATCTTCTCTCTGCTGGCAGCTAGGGCTCCTGCAGAAGCATCGACGGAGTGGGGCAGGCTTTCCCGCTGATGCTGCAGTTGCAGCACCAGTGATAGGGCAGCACAGGATTGGACTATAAGTATACGAGACTATGACTTTGCAGCCAATTTGTAACAGCTGCAGTAATATTCTGCTGCAAGGCAAATTAATATATCCCATTATTTTCTGGAGACCCAAGTAGTATTGTGGTTTTCAAATTGTGTTCTTCTCGGGTACCTTCATGCTTCATAGAAGTTGATGATGGGATTCCTCAGTGGAAAAATCAGCAGTTTCAGCAGCAGAAAAAATTAGCGGACAGTTTCCCCATCTTCCCATTCTCCCCTGCAATATGGAGTCACATGGTAATGTTGGGTAATCTTGAATGAGATGAACACGGGCCAGAGTCTAACTGAGGGCGCAATCCTAACCTGGAGTTAGGCCAATACAGTTAGGCCAGCAAAGTTTGGCCAGGACAAGGACCACCGTAAAGCGCATTTGGACCACTCTCAGAGCCGGGGGGATGGCGGATGTCTGTGTGCTGAACTCTCTGACTCTGAGAGTGGTCCAAACATAGATTATGGTGTCCCTTGTGCTGACCAAACCTTGCTGGCCTAACTGTGCCAGCCTAAATCCAGGTTAGGACTGCGCGCTGAAAGACTTCGTTAAATCCATAATCCATAATCTAATACCATAATCTAATACACACTACAGTATTGCAAACTATAGCACATGAACAACACTATGGCACTAGTGATGGTTTTAGTCAAAAATTGTAGGCTCTAATTGTACATGTGTGTAGTGACGCCTATTCCCTTTAACTGCAGAAATGCTGTGACAGATGTAAACTGTGTCAACATCACATTGTTTGCGTTTTCTTCACTAACCAAATGACATTTCTAACTACTTGCTGGCAGATATTCCGCATGGAAACAGAAATGAATGCAAATATACCAATTGCATTAATTGACTGCATTAATTTTTCTCATTAATGATCTCTATTATGTCTGCAGTCCACTGAATAATGAACATTCCAAGTAGGGAGCTTATAAACATAGTTGTAATTAAAGTCAATTGTACAGCGTTGTAGAGGGAAGGGCATAGGGATTCCTGGCCCAGATCATCAAACTGGAACAGGTGGTAGTACAGGCTGCAGTTAACATGGGCATAATTCCCAATTTACTGACATCTAGTTACCAGACATCTTGTGAAGTCTAGACTATTACTTGCCACCTGTGTTGCAGAGCTAACAGCTCCCCTAGGTGTTTTTATTCTGAGTCACCGGTTTCAAAAACTAACATTTTAGGAGGAATTAAATTGCCTACCACTGTAATAGTTGGTAGCCATCTTTGAGTCGTAGAAGCAAACATAATTGAACTTTTAACAGAATAAGAAAGAAAGATAGTGTCACAGCTGGAGGGGAGGCAAACTACAGCTGTATTCTCGGCAGGAACATTCTGGCTTTCTCACTTGGGACTAGAGCTTCTTCCTCGGATAGAAGGTTCTAGAGTCCAGTTTGCAATTTGATAATGTGATTCAGGTTTTTCTTTCTTTCAGCTACGCTACTTGGCTAGAGGCTTATTTTAATGAAGACTATAAATCCTAGTTAGGGACCTAGGGACTTTCAGACACGAGTGTATACAGTCTCCCTCTGGAGACTTGCTGTTAATCTTTATTTATTTTAGAAAGAAATTAGGTTTCTTTGGGGGAAAAAGAACACAAGTAACAATGTTGACCTGATGTGATCCCAGGCCACCACATTTTCTCAGCTACTTTCTTTTCTAGGTCATGCTGGGTACACTTAATTATTATATAAAAAAATATGTCTTGGGAACCTAAGGCAACCCTAGATGCTGTAAAACAAACTAAAAGTCAATGCAGACCTGCTTGTAGGCTCACAGCCTAAAATAAGATGACAAAAAAGAACAGAAAAAGAGAAAAGGAAAATAAGAGACTTAGCCCAATTACTTGCTTTTAAAAAGCCATAGACCACATAAAACTACACTTGAAACCAGGCAGAATGCGGAAGAATAGAAGAACAGAAGAGCCCCACTGGATCAAGCCAAAGGCCCATCTAGTCCCGCTTCCAGAAGCCTTCTTATGCTAAAGGAATGGCTGCTGTACTACTGCCTCTGCATATGCTCTGGTGTAACTCAACTTCCATGGCTACTCAGGGATCCAAACAGGGCAGAGACAGGAAAGGGTGGTAGGCATCCTAGACCCCTTCCATACCACAGACTTGTCCACCATTGTTGGCAGAACATGATAGCAACATCAAAAGTATTGCCAAGTAGAATGGCAGCCATTGAAATCAATGGAAAGCAAAAACAAACTAACCACCATACCAAAAATCCTAACCTTGCTTGCCTTGCTTGCCTCCCTCCAGTCAATCCTCCCTCCCTCTTGCTTGCCTCCCTCTGCAGCCAATCAGAACACTCCCATTCCTGTACTTTAACTCTTTCCAGGGAGACCATTGTGCATAATGGATCATGTCGCTATACCATCCTGGCCTCATGTCATGCACACTGAAAGCACATATAACTAGGAATTATGGATTGGTGATAGGAATTGGTGATAGGAATTATGGAGAAAGGGCGCTTTGCTCACAAAGGCAGCACTTTGCATTTACAATCTGCTGCTCTCAGAACAGACATGGAAAGAGCACTCTGCTAACAGTTGTCCCCTTAGACGTCAGAGGTAACCTGCCCCTGGCCATATTCACACACAAACACCTAACCATAATGAACTCTCCCCCTCCCCCCTCCCCCACACACAAAGGACAAGCAAAAGGCAAAGCATCTGTGCAGTGGCGTTTCTACAGGGATGGCAAAGCTCTAAGTTTTGCAAGAAGCCTCACCTTGCAGTAGAAATCACTCCTCTCCTGCACAGTTTTAGCCAATCCTCACAGGGAACAGCAACATCTTGGCGTTGCTTACTGGCTACAGCAGCAAGGGAGAGGAGGGATTTACATGACAGGGTAAGGCTTCTTGCAAAACTTAGAGCTTTGCCATCCCTGTAGAAACGCCTCTGCATCTGTGTCTCCAGGGAGGATGTTAAAGGTTGGGCATTATGTGTGTCTTGGGTCAAGTGATATAATGATATTACAGGTGTGCTCGAGGTGTCCGCTGAATCGGACTTCACGGTTATCCACGGATATATAATGGATACTGGAATACCTATTAACAAGATAGGGGATAATTCAACAAATCTCATTTTTTACCTTGTTGCAGCAAAACCACTGATGTTCCCCTATCTTTAAAAAGGTGTCCCGTATCCACAGTTTCAAGTATCCACAGGTGTGTGTGTGTGTGTGTGTGTGTAGAATAGAACCCCAGAGAATATGGGGCATGCCAGTATTTTGCTGTTGCCTAGCTTGGAGGGAAGCTATGGCGAACCTAGACAACTTAATAAAAAGCTGAGACATCACCCTGCCAAAAAAGGTTCACATAGTCAAAGCTATCGTTTTCCCAGTAGCAATGTATGGATATGAGAGCTGGACCATAAGGAAGGTGGAGCACTGAAGAATAGATGCTTTTGAATTATGGTGTTGGAGAAGACTCTTGAGAGTCCCCTGGACTGCAAGGAGATCCAATCGGTCAATCCTATAGGAAATCAAGTCCGATTGCTCCCTGGAAGGACAAATCCTGAAGCTGAAGCTCAAATACTTTGGCCACCTGATGAGAAGAGAGGACTCAACATCAAAACATTTAGTCTTTTCTAAAAAGACTCTCATGCTGGGAAAGATTGAAGGCAAAAGGAGAAGGGTGCAGCAGAGGATGAGATGGTTAGATAGTGTCACTGAAGCAATGAAATTGGGTGAACTTAGAAGCTAGTGGAGGACAGGGAAGCTTGGTGTGCTGTGGTCCATGGGGTCGTGAAGAGTCAGACACGACTTAGCGACTGAACAACAACAACAACAAGCTTTACAAAAATGGCTGAGGTGGGGACATTGTTGTCAGTATATACAGTGTTGTGATTGAAGGGTGATGGCAGTGTTGCCATAGACAGTTGAAGCAGCTGTTGTTGTATTGTCTCTTGTGGCATTGCCTTGCTATCGGTTTTTCTGGGAAAGCATAACATCGCAATTACGTTATGCCACTATTACGTTGATATTAGGAGATGCCAAACTTCTGGGAACACAGGACTGTCCTGTCAGGTTATCTACAGCAGAGGGGAACTGGGTTTTATGGATCTACAGAAGTTCAGGTTATTCAGGCCACAAAGCAATTATTTTATTAAGAACACATTTCATCTACAACCACAGGGTATATTGCATTGATTTTAGAAAATGTGGATGAACTGAAGCCTTATGAGTCTTTAGGCTGTAATCCACATGTATACAAAAAGGCATTTTGCTGTATTGGGGCATTATTTCTGTAGGTCTAAATACATTTATAGTATTTTAACAAACTTTCCACTAACAAATAAACATTTGGGTCCATTTATTATTCAGATACTGGGGCACTAAGTAAATATTTCATATGCACCCAAATATAGAGCAAGAATTTGTCAAGCTAATGTCAAAGTATTCCTTTTATTTACCTGCGAATGGTTCTGTTAGAAGAGTGATTTTCCCCCCATAAGTCTAGCTAAAGTATATCTCGAGTTCATCATTTGCTGGGTTTATGTGTCAACTCAGAATCTTTGTTGTAAAAAAAATTCAGGTGATGTTTTCATCAGACACAAAGAAGGTAGTAGGTGTCATGTTTTAAGACTGCCTGTCATAATTTTGCCTTCTCGACTTGGAAGGGCACTGTTCAAAACATGATGAGCGGCTGGTTTCTTTGAAATATTACAAATTGCATCATCGTCTAAGCATTTTCACCTTTAGGTTTTCAGTTAGCATCTTGCTCTAGCTAAGGAGATTTATGCATCTATCACTTACTGGATCAGAACCACACATGTAAATGAGATCTGAATTCAAATGTACATCTAAATGCACATATGAATAGGAATATTCGCTTACAGGAATGTTTAATGGTATATGCATAGAAATGTGCATCCACATTCTACAGAATTCTAGTCATGCAAAAATATCTTTTTTAAAAGCTTGATAAGAGCTGGATCAGGACATGAATCTATTGTGGTCTACAGCAGTAGTACTCAAGCTTTTTAGCATTACAATCTGACCCGGACCCACCAGAAGTGATGTTATAAACCTGGAAATGATGTCATGGCCGGAACTGCCATCATTATAATGCCAAAGTCTGCTTCATTCCTGAGAATGCAGCAATAAATTGGGTTATCTCTCAGCCATTTTCCAACAATAAAGTGAATTAGAAAGAAAAAAGCCTATTTACAACCTTGACACAAGCAAAACAACCACACAGCTTTCTACCTTTCCAGCATGCCATCTTCCTATATTTTCAATATGGCTGCTCTAGGTGCTTTGCAACGCACCTGAAATTGGCTCACAATCCACTGGTGGGTCCCAACCCACAGTTTGGGAACAACTGGTCTATAGTATATGAACATTATTTGACAGTTGAAGCCTAAAGATTCTTAATATGTGGAGGGAGGGTGTCGGAAAGACATGAGTAGAAGAAAGAAATTGAATAAAAGGAGTTGTGTCCCAGTGAGCCATTTTGATAAGAACAGTGAATTTACAAACTTGAAGATTAGGCAACAGTTTTGACAGTGATATCTTTCAATCCGTAGGATTGTAGAAACAGGAAATCCCTTTCACTGGCACATTTTAAAACAGACAGGAGAAAACATTAGCAAATATTCCTTAGAGAAAATCTTCCTTTCCAGAAGATTTCCTTCAAACTTACAGAGTGTCTGTGGGTCCGTGGTTTGGATAGACAAGGCTGTGAGGCGTTTTCCCCCACCAACCATCAACCCTCTGAGATTCCCATCTGAGTGTTCCAACTGTTTGAGAGAAAGAGTAAAATACTACCTGCCAAATCTGATTTATCAACAAAATGGCATTTTAAACATCATGCTGCAATCACCTGCCCTTCCCACTCTCATCTTTATTCCAATGCAATAGTTCCTTGAATATATCTTGCCTTGAACAATGCCTGTACTACATGTGGATGTAGCTGAATCCAACATGGTGGTCCACTCAAAGGTAACAATCAAGCTCATGTTTTTGTTGCCTGCCGAACAAGAGGCAGAATCTTACCCACCTATCAAGACAGAATACATTGTCAATAGGCCATTTCACCTGTTTTAATTTTTGCAGGCTTCCCTGACAGGTATAAAACACAGATTGGCTAAACCTTGGGTGTTACCCGAGACAGCCCAATTCTAACCCCACTCCCTGCTTTTTCTGCATGTGCCCTCCTTGCCATCACCATCCAATCTTGAGCTGCCCACTTCCCAGAGGAGCAGAGGTACCAAATTGGCTACTGCTGCATCTTGCAGGAGCCGTGGCAGCCATGGGAGTCTCCTCGGGAGAAGGTGACATTTACAATACAAAGAGCTGGTGGTATGAACATACTCCTGGTGACAAGGCCAACCAGATAGGACAGCCCTATCTTCAGGGACCTACCTTCAGGGACCCCAGCAACCTGGTGCTACTTTAAGGCTAATACATATTTTTTCTGTATTTTTACACAATTCTTCCTATAGTTACGCTTGGTCTGTTAGTAGGCTTCCCAACTTTTAATAAAATTAAACCCAACCTCAGTCTTGTGTCTTCCTTGGGGATGATACAAGGGTAATAGGCCACCTTAGAACACCAGCTGCAGGGAAGTGGCAGCGAGATACAAGTATCTGGTCGCCTTTGCCTTGTGTGCTTCATCTGGTGGGCCACTGTGAGATATAGGAAACTGGACTAGATGGGCCCTTGGTCTGATCCAGCAAGGCTTGTCTTATGTTCTTATCATGGATTATCTTACTATCTTCACTATTCTCACTGTGATTGCAACTATATTGTTGTAACTGTAGCTCTTATATAATTAATTGCAAGCTTTTTGCACTTTTGAGGGAATCAAATATCAGACAAATGAAAACATTTTGCAAGTGTGCCATTAAATTGTATTGTTGCATAGGCATGAAATGGTTACACTGTGCCTCATGTGTATGAATATGGATGAATGTTCGAGCAATCACGTTGGGGTTTCACCCAAGAACAGAAGTGGTACTTGATGTGCTTGCAGTCAAGGCATTTGTGTCTTGGGACCTAAGCACAATGAAGCAAAACATAATGAACCAACTTGAGTTAGCACCTGCTTCCCAAATCCAGTCATGTTCTGTGAGGTTTTCAAGGCCACCTAGGGGATTTGGATGCACAATGCACTCTTGTTTTAATTGAGAATGGAACACCCAACCCCTTGAAAATCTTACCATTTCACCACTTTCCACCCATTTCACTGCTCTGCTAGAAGCCAATAACTAAACTTAACTATAAGAGAGGTTGGGTAAAAAGATAAGAAAAGTCCTGCTGGATCAACTCAAAGCCCCACCTAATCCAGCATTCTGTTTCCCACAGTGCCCAATGAGCTGTAACATAGTTAGAAGGGGCAAAATAGTAAGTACTGCAGGTGCAGCAATGCACCATATAAATGGCCCCTCCCACTCGCTGTCAGAGACATTCTGGGCAGTGACAGCAATATGCAGGTGTTCCCAGAACCAAATAGTATCTCCTCTGTGTGGCAGTTGTTGTCCAGAATGGCTCCAATGGCAAGTAGGAAGGGCTGCTTACACATCGTGTTGCAGTGCCTACAATATTTACCATTTTGTCCTCCCTGGTTACGCTATTGCCCACCAGCTACATCTGGGAAACTCACAATCAGGAGACAAAGGCAAACCTCTTCTCACCATTGCCGCCCTGCATTTGGTTTTCAGAGAATGTTTTGGCATGCCCTGTGAAAACCTGCAAATGTTGACTATATGATTTCGTTGTTTCTTATGTGAAAGGGGAAGAGATCATTACTCAGCCTCTTATAATTGGTTCTGGTTCCCCTTCTGCTTCTTACAGAAGCAGCACTACTGTAAAGGCAGAGCTAGGTGAGCCCAATGATCTTGTGGGCTGGATAAAGAACTTCGGCGGACCATATCTGGGCTGTGGGCTTTATGGGTGACACCCCTGATTTAAGCTCTGGTGTGTTTGGCTCTACTTCTTAGGGCACAATTCTAAGCTACTTTCCAGCACCAATGGGGTAAGGGCAATGCAGCTTCAAGGTAAGGGAACAAACATTCGATTAGCTTGGAGGCCTCCGTGACTCTCCCCCAAGTGCAGGATGCAGCACATGCCCCATTGGCACAGCTATGTCAGTGCTGGAAAGTTGGTTAGGATTGCGCCCTCAAGCTGCCTCTCACCTACCCTTTTAGTGAATATAGGGCCAGAAATCAAGGTCATGTCAGCGCCATGTTGGCCAAGCTCAAAGCCTTTTTGTTGTAATCATGAGGATGTGGTGTTTCACCCTCATCCATGCTTCTCCATGGCATAGTGTGCTTTTTATCATTTACATCCATTGCTTCTCACCTCTTAGCATTCAAAAATTTCATTTTGTAAAAAAATCCTAACTTGGTATTCATATTTTTCTTATTATGCCATTTCAAAAACATATTCAAGATTAAGAGTGGTGCACGTTTTTCGCTTCCAGTCATCAATGAATGGATGTCATGTTGTGAAAAATAAATTATTCTGCTGCTGTCCTTCCTTCGTTTAATACAGTTTGTTAATTTAGCTTGTGCAGCTACTTCATGAAGCTTCCTGCCCGAGTACTTCCTACCTGAGGCAGATGAAGCATATATTAGATTTAAAACTGGACTAGATGTATAGTATCAATCCAATTCAAAATAGGATGCAAACACTGCAATGGCTCCTGTCCTCACTCTTCCTCCTATTAGTGCAGGCATCTACCGTGAAGGAGACAGCAGGCATCTCTCACCCACTAGAGAGTTCCCATCCTGATTCAAAGCTGCAACCAGGCAAAGACACCACTGTTCTGCCAAATTCCCTGCCGGGCCACCCCAAGGGCCCTAATGCCCACATTAGGCTAACTAGATTCCCCTCCAGAGCAGCCTCAGAGATAGGCAAGAGGGAGGGGGTTCATTCACCCACTGGGCCTCATCTCTTCCAGCAGCTTTGCTTAGGATCACCAGCTGGCCAGCCTCCTCCAGACTGCCCTCATCACTGGCTTAGCTCCAGATACCCTAACACCAACACTGCTGGGGCGGGGAAGACGGTGAAACGGAGCGGGACGCTACAGGCGGGCTGCCGCTCACCCGTTCGTCCCGCCTAGCGTTCCGGCAGCATGACACCGCTGAACATAAGGGTGGTGATGGCTTGAAACAATGCCGCCTCGTAAGGGGAAGAACACAGAACTGGAAAAAGACTACACAACCCACTCAGAATAGTGGGCATAAAATACATTTATCTGGCCTCGGGGGGGCATTCTTCTGAAGCCTTCCAGGAGCTTTTTAACCCTAAAGTATGCAGCCGGGTCTGCCAAACCCAGTGCTCTGGACCAGAAGGAGATGGCTGCAGCATAAACAGCCAACGATCGGGCTGCCAGCCCTGCCTCATTGAGAGTGAGCAAAAATCTCCAAAGCTCTTCTGGTGGGACAGAACATATGCCAGGCAGCCCAATCTCCTGTTAAGAGGCCCAAAATTCACAGACCTTGGAGCGGTAGCTGGCCCGTGTGGAGGGGGCAAGGGCTGACCAGATTACACCTTGGGCCCGCAGGTCCTAAGGCTCTGTAGCCAAAGCAGCATTGGGTTGGGATCCCTCCGGGCGGCAGGCACCAGATCTCGAAAACGCTCCTCCTTAAAATGAGATCGAGTGTCGTTGATACCATTCTGCAGCCCAGGCACATGTCTAGCAATAAACAGAGTGTTATTCCCAAGACATTGCAGGATAAACGCCCGTACCAATACCATGACTCGAGGGGACCAAGATGTTTGATGTTTGATAACGCAGACTACGGCCTGATTATCACACAAAAAATTAATGGTTGAGTCCTAGAACTCCCTGACCCAAATGTGAACAGCCACCACAATGGGGAACAGCTCTAGGAAAGTCAGGTCATAGGTTATACCTGACTGTACCCATTCACTAGGCCAAGGAGCAGCGCACCACCAGCCTCGGTAATAAATGCCAAAGCCATGGCCGCCCGCTGCATCTGAGTGCACTTGGAGATCCCCCTCTAAAAGGCACTCACCCCACCAAAAGGATTCGCCATTGAAGTCACTCAAAAACACCAACCACATTCGAAGGTCCTCTCGCATGGCACCTTTAAGCAATGGTGAGGCCGCTTCAGTCCCACCATGGCATCACACAGAGGCCATAGGAAGGGCCTGCCCAGGGCTACCACTCTGCAGGCGAAATTCAAGTGGCCCACCAGCACCTGCAGCTGCCTCAGCATGATCTTCTCTACTTTTAAGCATTGCTCCAACATGTCAACCAACCAGATAAGCTTAGCTGCCGGCAGCCGGCTACAAGCCCCCTCAGTGTCTAGTTCCACCCCCAAAAAGGTGAGAAGAGGTGAAGGGCCTTCAGTTTTCTCTTAGGCCAGAGGGACTCCCAGTTCTCCACAAAGCTCCTGGAATGCCGCCAGCAGTGTGGCACACTGGTTTGGTCCCCGACCTACCAACCATCAAGAAGTCATCCAGGTAGTGGGCAGTGCTAGACAACCCGGACCTGGCTCGCAGGGAGAATTCCAAAAAGGTGCTCAACCTCTCAGTAGCCAAGCAGGATACCGAGCATCCCATAGGAAGAGCCTGGTCCAGATAGTACCTGCCCTCGAAATAAAAGCCCAACAAACAGAAGTCCCTGGGGTGCACTGGAAACAGCCAAAAAGCTGACTCGGTCAGCTTTAGCCATCAGATCACCTTTTCCACAGTGAAGCAATATGCGCACTGCCTCATCCAGTGAGGTATTTTTCACTGAACAGAGGTGAGGCGGAATCCCATCATTAACTGATTCCCCTCTTGGATAACACAGGTGATGTATAATTCTGTACTCACCAGGTGTCTTCTTGGGTACTACACCCAGGGGTGACACCTGGAGGTTGGGGAGGGGGAGCTCTGGGAATGGATCGGCCACCTGGCCAGTCTGCACCTCCTTGCAAATCTTCCTGCGCACCACCTCCTGTGCAAATTGCATGCCATTGTGGGGGAAGCAGAAGGTGGGGCCGGAATGCAGAAGCCCACTGAAAAGCCCGTGGCCAGATAAGCTGCCGATTCCTTGTCGGGGTATCCCTCTAATAGTTTTTACAAGGGGGACAGCCTAATCGGCATTGGCCCCCTTTTGAGCTCTGGATGAAGCCGGGGGCTGACCCCCCCCACTTACCACCCCCTGCAAAGCGTCCTTTGGGAGCGTTGAACTTGGGGCAAGACACAGCCCCGTGTCTAGTGCCACAGACCCCGCAGCTATGGGCAAAGCTACATGCTGCTTTTGAACACTTTCCTGTGGCGTTGTACTCATAGCACGCCCTGGGTGTTTGAAACCCAGGCATGCCCCCTGTGGCCCGATTCATTCCTGGTGTATTTCTAGCAATTATGTGCCCGCTATCAGACCGGTCACCGCAGGCGGGCTTAGAACGGACAACAATTCGGACCCATATTTCCCATTGGGGAATTCGCTAGTCAAGGGCAGGGTCATGGGCGTTACAAAGATGAAAGTGTTCGTCGTAAGTGGCCCAAGCGGGGCCTGCATAATCCCTAAAGGCCCTGTGGATTATGTCTTGATACTTAACCAGAGCAGTGGCCCTTGCCGGCTGCATTTGCAGTATCACGGCCATGTATATAGAGTAGCCATAGAGCCAGTTCTTAAAGTTTTTGTCTATTTTCCTTTTCTGAACTAGCTCTGCGTCATGCACAGGGTCCCCCACTTTCTGGATTGGCTCTGGCTCTGTGTGAAGTAGACTAAAGATGTCTACATACTCCTCCCCCCCACCATATTTTCTCCTTGACCGGCAGTGCTAGATCACCGCCCAAAGGCAGAGCAACTGCACCATACGATGAAGAAGGACGCTTGGGAGTACTTCCAACACCTGCCATAAAATTAGCCTGACTGTATGGACCCCACAAACTATAGGGGGAGGGATATCCCACCGTGCTTAGCTGTGCAGGGACGCTTTGCGCCCACGGTACACCCATTTGGCCTGAGAACACCATACCCTGCGCCCCCCCCACTCGGGGGAGCCCATGGGAGCGGCGGTAGCCCGGCCTGTTGCCCCAGGGGGACCTGGGGAATGGGCAAACCAAATTGAGCCCAATAATCTGTAGGGGATACCATAGGTGTCAATGAGGCAGTAATACCCTCATGCTCATCCCACACTGCTGCACAAGGGTTGTCATTGCCTGCACCCTGCTCACCTGCACCACTGAAAGGGGCACCAGCTGCAGCGCCCTCAGTTTGGGGTGTTGACCGAGACCCCTTACCCCTCCTATTAACTGAAGTTTGCGCATCAGGGTTGGAGGTGCTCTCCTCTTGCTCGCCCCCCTCGAGTGAGGTTATCCTAGAAGAGAGGGCCCGATACATCTTATTGTCCCTGCCTGGGCGAGTAGAGAGCCTCAATTGGGGTGCAGGCTCAGTGCTGGCTCCAGAGGGTTCACCTCCATCCCCCCCTACCTGCTTCCCTGTCAGCAATCTCTTTTTCCAGGGCTTCCACCCTTAGCATGAGGGCTCTTAACTCAGCTGTATCAGCCTCCTCATCAGACGTAACAGGGCTCGGTGCCTGCTGCTGAACAGGGCATTTGGGGGCCTTACCACCGCGTTTCTGTTTGCGCTTTGCCATTATTAAGCCTAAGACCCAAAAGGGGTGATAGTGTGAAACAAGGAAGACGTGCCCTGAATTATGATTGCACGCCCAACACACGCCTCTTATATGCAATGGGGGGGTCAAGTGTGCCCAAGGCTTGTGATCTGTGCATCTTGTTTGTACAAAAAGGATACACCCGCCCTTGCAGGGTGTGCTAGTCCGACGAGCAGGCTCAGACAGGCGATCTGGTCCGGTCCTGGCGAGGCATTGACTCCTTCAAGCAGCTGCTGTAGGGGAGCATATTTGCAGGCACGGCAATTGCCTAGCGGCCCGAAAGGGGCAGAGTGGGTGTGCGTCTGCAAGGGCGCCTATGCCCAAGCAGAACAATCCTGACTCACCCAGAAGGTGGGAGGGGGGGTTGGCACATGGCCACAGACAAGACCGGGGCTGCCCCAAAAGAGGGGGTCCAGGCCCCTTAAGCCCTGTCTGCCGCCTGCCCACTTCCAGAGAAAAAAGGGGGTGGCCAGGCCCTGCAAGAGGGCTTAGACCCAGGGGAGGGCCTGCCTTGGAGCCAAAAAGCTCTGTCCATGGAGGCCAGCCTTCCGCTGAACCCCCAGCCTCCTGTAGCGGCTCTGCTTGGGGCCAGTCACAGTGCCAGGCATGCCTGGAACTCCTCCTGGTGCGTTTGCCTGGCCGCAGCTGCACACCCCGAAAGCCGAGCCGGCAGCTGAGGGGAGAGACCGGGTGCCAAAGGCAGGCAGCCCTCAAGTGCTCCACTCCCGCTGTGACCACCCACAGGCTGGAAAAACAGGCCTTGGCCGAGTCACAGCCAGGAGCAGCGAGGAAAAGCAGCACTCGCCCCTCCCACCCGGCCAGCACAGCCCACAGCACAGAACGTCCTCCCGCGCTCACAGGGGTGGGTGGGCAAAAGCGACGACGCGCCTAGCAGCGCATCACTGGTCTTCTGTTAGGATCGAAACATTATTGTCTTTACATAGAGTGCCAGAAGAATTCTTCTTGCATGAATAGGCTTCTACATTGAAGAGGAATATTCAAAATTAGTTTGCAAGCCATCACAAAAGTTGTTACTTAATTTACAGCCTCCTCTTTGTTTCCTGTGGGCAACAAAACACACTTTACCACTCTTGCCATAGAGTTTCATTATCTCTTTTGGCACACATTCTCACCTGCCCTGGATGTGCAAGCCTGTGATCTTTGATTATAGAAATGCATTTGCAAAAGTTGGGCCTATTTGTATTTCCATGAATTCAGATTTAAAAAAAAAAAAAGTATTGAGGATTACAAAAAAACCTAAATAACTTGATACCAATGATGCTCCCATTCTTCGGCGTGGCAAAAGGCACTTTACGAGCAGCCCAATCCTAAGCTACACAGGAGCAGGCAGGCCAGTGGGCCTATGCTGCATGCAACACAGCTTCCAGGGTGACTGGAGCCTGCCCAGTCATTTGTGCCGTTGCACCTGGGGAGGTGCCAGCCTCTGCAATGTGCTCCTTGGATCTGCGCCCGTGATTTTGCAGGCGCAGAACTGAGGAGACTGTGACACCTGAATTGGGGCCACACAGCCATGTGATGAGGCTGTGCAGCCTCAGAGGGGCTGCACAGCCAGGGGATGCCAAATCCACCCCATCCCTGGGCCGGCATGCCCACCAGCCTGCCACCCCCAATTTATAGCAGGAGAAATCCTGCTACATATAATAGTTATTACTATAAAAGTCATCATTAGTTACTAAAGAAATTTTTCAAAGTGTTCCTCATGTTCAATTCATTTGTTGCATCCTTGAACTACTGCATAGGCAATATCACAGCCCAGTTCTCTGTTATTATTCTCAAATTCTTGGTGTATCTAAGCCTTTGGGTGAACCATACCTTAAGACATGAGTCTCCAAACTATTTAGCTGGAGGACTGTATCAAATATCTGGCATGGTGTCAAGGGTCAGAAAAATAAAAAGAAAGAATGGGCTCAAAGTTCCAGGATTCCCCCAAGCACCAATACACACCACAAAAATATAGGACATATTTTAATGGACTCCCATTCCCCCACCCCTCAAGCAGCTTACTTAAATGTGCTAAAGGAAATATCTCAGAACCAGCAGATCACAGGAAACACCCAGAGCATGTTCTGAAGGACAGGGAGGCCTCTCTAACCCTCAGAAAGCTGTCTAAGGCCTTCAAAGGGCATAAAAACAACTCCTGGGCCTTTGGGAAACCATTGGGTAAACTAGGGTAAACCATTGGGAAATTGTGTTTCAGCCTTCTGTGGGCATTCCAAGGGCACGCAGCCTCCCTGGCAATCAGAATGTCCTCCACACCCAACTAGAGCACAGCTTGGAGGATGCAGCCCATGGCAGCAAGGTCAGGAGGGCCAGAGGCCCATAGGGGACTGGAGGCTTGCTGTGGGCTAGATAGGGGCTCTTCGAGGGCCATATCTGGCCCCTGGGCCAAGGTTTGGAGACCCTGTCGGGTTTTAGAATGGATGTGAGGCCATTCAGCAGAGGTATGCAGCAAGAAAACGCTGCAGCCAGACGACGCGAAGGCAGGCAAGCAGGGCACAGCAGACGGAGCCTCCTTCCAGAGGCTTTTATTCTTACAAACAAAACTGATTCAACACTTTACACACTACGACACTTCCACAACACACCCACACAGAGTACTAGCTCTCTCTGCTTAAGTACAGATATGCTCCCAATCAGGGCACACCTATCTGCATAATTACAGTATTGACTACAGCTGTGTCTTTGTTCCAGCTGGCTCAGGTGAAGGTTCCAGAAACTCAGCAACGAATGCTTGGCCTGTCTTTGCCTAACCACGACAGACCCCTGCCCTAGGGTTTCTGACTGTAGACTGCTAGCCCAATCCTATCTTCCATTTGGGACAGTGGGAAAAATGTCCTATTGTTGCAAAAGGCCTTATGATAGCCTGAGGAGTGCAGCATTGCTGGGCTAGGCCAAGCCACCTCTACAGCAGTGGCTCAAGAGCTACAGGGCCACAGGCCCGGCACTGCATTAGAAAGTCAGCAGTGGGGATGTGATGAGGGCAGGATATGGGGCGGTTGGGGACAGTTTGGAATGAGGGCAGGGACAAGGGTGAGGGAAGGGTGGATCTCCACAGCATTGGTATACACCAGGATCCTATCCCTTCTTTTTCAACCAGTCCTCTTTTCTCTTCTCAGACCTATGCCCATTATAAAGCTGACATAGATCTGAGGAGACTTATAGACCAGGTCAGGTCATTGCATCTTGGTATTGTTGGCAACAACTAATATTGGCTCATTAGGGTTTTAGGCAGAATCCTTAGGCCAAGGCCTTGCCTAGAGTTGCTGGTGTTGGAACCTGCGAGGCAGGTGCTCTGCTTTCCTGACCCACCTTTTGTTTAACTCCCTTTCTGCTGGTTAGGGCAATGTCTGGTCCTAGAAACAAGAGCAATGTTTAGTTTTATTTCCAGGAAAGATGATGTGTATGGAGGGAGAGAGAGCCTGCCTGCATTTTTATGAAATGTTTGACACTGAAAACTAGCCGCGTAAAGCAACAGGCACAAGAGAAGCTGGCCATGGCATTGAGAACAAATACGTGTTTGGGACTATTAAATGAGTCCAGAGCTGCAGCAAAAATAATTATAAGTGACATTTTGAGTTTACAGGATGTGACCAAGGACACCTATGAATTTTAAATGAAAAGGATGAGAATTCTTTAGAAACCGCTGTCAGAGACATAGCTGCTGGAAAATGGTTCATTGTTAGTTGCTTTTAATAGTGTCTTGGAAAGGTCAAAAACCAATCAGTATGTTTCATGAAATAATCCGAAGTGTCCAACTGTATAGAACGCCTCGGCGTCAGGAACGCTCCAGTGTGTGGAAATATAAATAAATAATTGACTGGATTCTGCCATCACTGAAAACTGACGTAAACAAGGGCGGTGTGAAAGTCAAGGTTTCACAAAGGTGAAACATATTTTTCTAACAAGGTGTTAATTATCATGGCATTATATGATTACAGAGTGTTCTCAACAGTTGGGTTGTTTCCTTGATTTTCTATGTTGAGATTGCATGGGGCTTAATATACAAAAGACTTTCTCTGCAGTAATCTTGTTTGGCATGTTAGGCTGCCCTCCCCACTCCTCTCTCTCTCTCTCTCTCTCTCTCTCTCTCTCTCTCTCTCTGTGTGTGTGTGTGTGTGAGAGAGAGAGAGAGAGAGAGAGAGAGAGAGAGAGAGAGAGAAACACCAGTACATAAGTCCCTGTACCTGGAGGCATATATACCTTACCCCCACACTCCCAATAAAGACAGCAGACGGTTGTTGGAGTAGAAGAGGGCCACTTTATTGAATAACAAACATAGACTGGCAACAAGGACTGCCCAACAATAACATGGGAGGCAAGGGGGCGAAAGGAGGGGGTGAATGTGACCCCACCCTCCTTCGCCCCTTTAGGTGCGGAGTGCTATCTCGGGGCGATAACCCTATCGGTCATCCCCCCGCTGTAACCTCATTGGGCGAACCAAACAACTCCGGTCAGTCCCAGCTCTTAAGCTGGCTGACCGTCCTAGTTGCCCCTTCAGGGACCAAGGCAGCTGGCACCTCCGTGCCAGTCAGTGGGCTTCTCCCGGCCTCTCCAAGAGTCGAGCGGGCCTCACTGGAGCTGCCGAGATCCCCCCATGACCTTGCTGCCCTGGCATGGACACCGTGAGCTGCCTGATGTTGCTTGCCCTTACCCCGCACCTTTCATGCCAGTGGCCAAGGTTGTCACTAAGTCCCAACCACCCGCTAGCCGGCCTTGTACCAGTCTGGGGTAGGCGAAAAAACTGCTCCTCCACAGCCAATCAGGGGAACAGCAAAAAATTCCTACCCGGCCCTCGAAGAGCGACCAGCTAATCTCAGACTAGTAACTGGGAGGGCGGGCGGGTTTCGCCGTCCGGGATCACTCTGGCAAGGCAGCGTGAGAGACGCTCATGCTGCACACTTACCACCCTCC
>JAJKFI010000019.1:3538014-3566948 GCA_029204185.1 Lerista edwardsae
GTGAGCTGCCTGATGTTGCTTGCCCTTACCCCGCACCTTTCATGCCATTAGGGAGGACAACCTGGCGTTTGTCCTTCCTCCTCCCATCCCCAATACAAATGCACACAGCCCTTGTTGCAAGTCTCTGAGGAAGATGTCATTGCCGGACGGCGAAAGGTGTACCCCATCACCCCGATAAAGGGTCGGCATCAAATGTACTATGCCAGGGTGCCAGATGACAGCACCCCCCTGACACACTACCACCCTGCCCAGGTAATGATTGACTCTTTTGCGGGCAACGTCTATCCTGCGCACACTGCGGGCACTGTGCCAGACGCACCTAGGCAGCATGTTGGACCACAGGAAGTGCACACCCAGGAACCAACTTCTGAGTGTGGCGAAGTCCCTGCACGCCTGGTGATGCAGCGAGATCGTGGTTCGCTGCCCCAGGTCGTTTTCGCCAAGATGGATTAATATTACCTGAGGGGGTGGCCCACTGGATAGCAGCTCATGAAGGAATGGCAATAGCTGATCCCAGCGCATGCCTCTTCGCGCCGCCCAAGTGACGTGTGCCAGCGGACCCAAACCCAGCTGAGAACCGAAACTGGTGCAGAGAGCCCTTTTTCTAGCCCAAAAAATGATCGAGTGTCCGCAGATGACAACCCGGACAGGGCCTGGCCGGGATGGACCTGTCAGAACAAAGAACAAAATGAGAGTGCAATCGCCTCACGCACAGGCCGCCACAGGGGCCTAACAACCCCCTGCAGGGGAGAGTGCAACCAGCACTAGACCAAACACAGCGCAGGTCGCCGCAGTGACCTGGAACCAACCGGGGCACACAGACCCCCCGAAAGGCCTAAGCCTCAGGCAAACCCCCGCAGGGGAGCCAAACACAGCGCAGGTCGCCGCAGTGACCTGGAACCAACCGGGGCACACAGACCCCCCGAAAGGCCTAAGCCTCAGGCAAACCCCCGCAGGGGAGCCAACTGCAGGTCTTCCCTGCTGCCACGTGGCGTACAACCAAGGCACTCTGGCCTTCCGACCCCCCCCCCCAATGGTTCAACGAACGTAAAATGTAGGCACCGGATTTCCAACGGCCTGTTCTCTTAATAGCCGTGTCCAGAAGCCCCATGCGTGCCGCTATAGAGGCTGCCCCCATCCGAAAGGAGTGAACCCCCAATGGGCCCTTCAGCCAACCCAGCCTATTGGTTGCTTTCTTAAGAACTGAACCGAATTGGTATAGTGTGTGGGGGGGGGGGGAGTTGCGTCCAAGTGCCTAAACAGCAGCCCAACTTCTGATGGGGCTTCGCTTAAAAACTGTTCCATGGCCAGGACCGGGCACAAGGTGGTATCCTGGGCTCTGTGCAATCTCACCCATTGTCCAGCACCCTTCTGATCCATCTTAGACTTATATATAAGAAGGCTAATGGCATCAGGGCAAAGTCTGTGGTCACCCTGTTGTAGGGCCCTGTCCCCGACATTTTTAGACTTGGCCAGTATCTGAGAAGGTCAGAAGGCTCCAAAAAGGAACACTACACAAACTGCCCTGAATAAGCAACATTCAAACTGGGAGGAGGAAAGGGATTGAAACTCCCCAACTAGGGCAACCAACATGGCCATTGTAATAGGGCGTCGTGTGTCACGTGAAACAGGTGACTCCCTCCGAAACCCCTCTAACATACGGTGGACCCTGAAGTCAAATGCCGTGTCCTTTAACCCAAGGCATTTGGATTGAAAAGATAGCGCAGCCAGGAAGACAGCCACTGATTTCGCAGCTAGCTGCCTGTCCCTAATATCCAAGAGGAATCTCATTATATGATCCACCGGGATGGGCCAGATGTCACCTAGCCCTGTTTTTTCGTGAAAGGAGTGAAATGTTATAAGCTTACTAGTATAGCTGGCCCTTGAAGATGGTGCTAGGGACGCCCACATGGCCCCTCGGGCTCTGAGGAGCCAAGGTTCCAAACCCACGGTGGCAGGGGCTCTGGATCCACCGACGCCTCTGGAGCCAATTACCGGAAACGCTCTTCCTTCAGGCGAGAAAGAGCGTCGGCGATGTTGTTCTGTATCCCAGGGTCATGTCTTGCCACAAACTGTGTGTTGTTACACAGGCATAGGAGAAACAAAGGCTCTCACGAGAGACATGACCCTGGGAGACTTTGATGTTTGATGATTCACGATGTGAACAACTGCTAAGTTGTCACACCAGAATCGAACGGAGGCGTCGCGGAAATCCCGAGCCCAGATGAAGACAGCCAGCACAATAGGGAAAGGTTCCAGGAAGGTAAGGTCCCTGGTCATGCCAGCTTCATGCCAACTGCTCGGCCACAGAGCGGCACACCATTTTCCCCTAAAATACAAACTGAACCCTAAGCCCCCAGCTGTGTCAGAGCTGACCTGCATTTCTGCTTCAATTAGTTGCAGGTCCCTCCAAAAAGAAATCCCGTTAAAATGCTCAAGGAACCGGAGCCACATATCCAGGTCCTTGTGCATGTCTGCGGAAATCCTGATCCTGTGGGAGGGCCGGCTGACCCTACCCAGTGCTATCACCCGGCAGGCGAAGTTGAGGTGACCCACCAGGGATTGCAGGTCATGCAGTGAGATCTTACGCGCTGAGCCTGCAGCTTTTATCAAAGCCATTGCCTTGTTGATTTTTTCCGCGGGGAGATAGCTTTGCTGAGCCTGGGAATCAAGCTCTAACCCTAGGAAGGTCAGACACGTGGCTAGGCCTTCAGTTTTTTCCATGGGCCAGTGGAACTCCCAGCTCCATGCAAAGCTCGGTAAAGTTTTGCAGGAGGCACTCACAGATGCCACTACCCGGAGGGCCAGCAAACAGGAAGTCATCCCAGTAGTGAGGTTCTCTGCGGATGAGGGGGATGACGGGGGGTGCCGGGACCCTAAGCCCCCGCAAGACCTTGCACTAGCTGCCTGGCTGCTTCTTTGTCCGGGTAGTGCCTGAGTGCGCGAGCCAAAGCACCGATCCTTACCGGTGTTGGCCCCTTACTGCAGTGGGGCGGGAGGCTGCTGTTGTCCTCCTCCCCTCTTGCCGCCTTGACCTGGGGGCCGGGCTCCTTGTTTGTTACCAACTTTGGGGCAGACAGACTGCATGTCTACCCCCACGGAGACCACAGAGATGGGCCAATGAACAGCGGGTTCTTGAGCATTTTCCTGCTGAATTAAATTCAAAGCAGGTACGCAGGAATTGGACCCACTGAGCACCAGCCGGTGCCTTGTTCTGCTCCGCCCTGACACGGCAAATGCCCACTGTCAGAGCAGTTGCCGAAGACTACCTTGCTGGCACGACCAGCTGAAACAAAAGTTCCCACTGTAGGGTCCTCCAATCCAAGGAGGGAAGCCCACAATCTGAAATGCTGGTCATAGGCTTCCTAAGCCGTGCCAGCGTAATCTCTAAATGTCCAAATATTTAAATATGGTCAATGTCCAAATATTTAAATAGTGCCGTGGCCTTTGTGGGGTACATCTGAATGATGACAGATGCATAGATGCATCATAGATGCATTAACCAATTGGCCCATGTCAATTTTACGCTTCCTAATTGTTTCTTTAAGAACATGAGAACATAAGAAGAGCCCTGCTGGATCAGGCCAAAGGCCCATCTAGTCCAGCTTCATGTATCTCACAGCGGCCCACCATGTGCCCCAGGGAGGCATGAGACAACAAGATGCTTGCATCCTGTTGCCACTCTCCCGGACTGCTTGACTGCACTTTGGGGTTGGTTCTGGTTCCATTTGGAGGAGGCCAAATATGTTGATAAATTTGCCCCTCCAAATTTTTTCTTTCACTGAGAGGGCCAAGTGGCCCCCCCAATGGAAGAGCTATGTCCCCATAAGCTAGTCTGGGGTACTTATTGGACTCGGTAACCCAACCCCCGGTTGGCTGTGCATTTTGTGTTGGACCCAAGAAGAAACCCAATGGGGGGGGGGACATATGCTCCCACCGATTGCTGGGGCATTTGAATTCCCCCAATACCACCCACAAAGGGGGACATGCTATGTATCGGGAGGTTCCATCCCCCTCAACCAATCAGTTGTGGCATGCCTTGAACGGCACTGCCACTTTTAGGGTTGGCACTGCCACATGATTATTGTTCCTGTGGGTTTTCAATGTCTCCCCTGTCCTCAGTGTTTGTCCCCCACACTGTATTGGGTGTGTCATGTGATGCAGTAAATACTGCGCCTGATTCCATGGTGAGTCAGCTGCTCGTGCTCTCAAGTGGCGTCAGGGGCTCAGCCTGGTCCTGGCGTGCATCCTATGAAGCAGGTGAAGAAAGAGAGCAGGCGTGTTGCCAGCGCTTCTGGTCGGAGCAGTCCTTTTGGATGAAAGATATTCCATTAAACACGCCCCTTTACCTGGTCGCAATGCCCTCTGCCCAATTTGTTGCTCATGAGAAGGGTTTCCCCCCTTATTTCGACCAGCCCTTCTCAAGGCTTTAGCTTTGCGCCTGGATTCCAAGCGGTCAAGCACAGCCCATAATGCCCCTGCATCCTCTCCCCCCCCCCCAGAAGATGATGAGGTGATTTCAGGCCTGGGAGAATTCCGGTTCTGGGGTTTCTTGCCCTTTTTCTGCTGCTTTTTTCCAACCATTTTGCAAAATGCTGCCCTCTGCAAGTCTTGTTAAGCATAATCCTCCTTTCAGGCAAACAAGTGCAACAATGTTAGCAGCTCTGCTGCCCTCTGCTAGGTCTTAGTAGCAACCCAAACTTGCAAAATGAGTGTGTGGAGGGCGGGGGAAAATTGAAACAAAATAACACTGGTTCTGGGGTTTCCCGCCCTTTTTCTGCTGATTTTTTTTTTTCAACCATTTTGCAAAATGCTGTCCTCTGGTGGTCTTGTTAAGTATAATCCTCCTTTCAGGCCAGCGAGTGCAACTATGTTAGCAGCTCTCCTGCACTCTGCTAGGTCTCCATATCAACTTAAGCTTGCAAAGTAAGTGGAAGGCGGGAAAAACCACAGACTAGCAGCCCAAGCCTGCAAAATGAGTGAGAGGGGTAAGGGAAAGGCACAGGCAAGCAAGCCCCAGCCTGCAAATTGAGTGAGTGGAAAGAGGGAAGACACGGGCTAGCAACCCGAAACTTGCAATGAATAAATGGGAGGAGGGAAACCCTGGCTGTTAGCTGACAGCCAAGCACAATAGCAATGCCTCTATGCCATACACAGGGCATCCCCACAAGCCCACCGATCCTCCCGCAATTCCCCGCAAATCCCCCAGTGATACAAGCCTGACGGAGGGTAGGCATTTCAAAAAACGTGCTGCCAGCAATGTCGCTTGACCCGTCCTGCATTCCTGAAGCGATGGGGGGTGGGGGTCAAAGTCAGTGAGTGTTGGAGGGGAAGGCCAGACGCGCAGCAATTTCAAGGGAGCTCCTTTCTGCAGCATCTGAATCCTTCGCCGTCCGGGATCACTCTGGCAAGGCAGCGTGAGAGACGCTCATGCTGCACACTTACCACCCTCCCGGTGGCCCCTTCCAGCCAATGGCTGCTTGCCACGGTCTGCTGGTCCCCTGGGAGGCGGGGCCAAGGGGACCGTTAGTGCGTGAAGGCACCAACGGCCATTCTCCTGACACACCCATGAAGCCAAATGATGAGGTCAATTTTCCTGGTAGATGGAAACAGTATTTTGGTTACTTGAATTGTCTCTTTGGTCACAACCCCATGTGATTTTTTTAGTGAAGGGTATAATCAGACAATGAATCCAATCCTGTCCCCTACCACGCTGAGGCATGCAGCCACACCATGAAGGCATGCACTGCATGCTATGGGGGGGGGGGCAATTACACCACCTTGGGCATTTGCTTCATCATTGGGAAAGTAAGGGTATAAATTATTCAAATGAATGAGCCATTTCAGTGGAGGACTGCATATCCCACACCCCGCAAGCCGTTGGCTAGACGGAAGGCGAGGGCCTTCTCTCCCAGTGACATCCTTGCAGAGTGGGTCCTCGTGAAGGGCAGCCCTCTATTCCTTCTCCCTGAGACCAGGCCTTGGTGGGTGCTTATGTTCAGAGGATCTGTGCTCCTATGTACTCTACAGGAGAGGGGCTGCTCTTTGCCTGCCTTCTGCTCATTCCTCCTGCTCATTTTAGATTGTGAGCCCTTTGGGACAGGTAGCCATAATAACTTTATTATTACTATTTGCCTGTAAACCGCTTTGTGAACTTTGTGTTGAAAAGCGGTATATAAATACTATTTGAATTTTAAATTGAATTTGAATTTCCTTTCTGGTTCCCCTTTCCTGTTCCTTCCCCCCTCACCCCGTCTTCTTGCTTGTCTGCCTCCTGATCACTTTGTTCCTCTCTGTCCACTTTCCCTCTCTCGCCCCATTACTCCAATCATTTCCTTCCCTGCCTGTGTGTCCTTTCTTCTCCTTTTTCTTGCCTGTGATGCTCCCTTCTTGAGCTGCTTTCTGTCTCCGTCTCTCTCTTCCTCAGTGTCCTTCCTTTTTCTCTTCTCCTCTGCAGTCCCATTTGAGAACTTGCATCAACTCTCAGCTGTTGTTCCTTGCTATTAATTGGTAGCCTATGAGCTGTCTGCCAGCTCTGTTGTGGAGATACAAGGGTATGATGCCTACCCCAAGCATCTCCATGTAACCGTGTAGGGATGGCAGCTTGTCCCGTGCTGCGGGGAGACATGGCATACCACAACCCTAATTTGGAGGGAAAAACAAGCCGTCTTCTTGTTGCTATTGTTAAACACTTGGGAGTCAGAACCTCTTATCATCATCCAGCTTTCTACCAGTAGATCCTGATTGATTTTCTGCCTGCCCCGGCTAGAAGTGAATGTAAGGGTCTGACACCTTTCAAATTTGATGCTGCTATACGTGTGTAGAGCAAATGAGAAAATGAATATGAAGGACTTGATGCATTTAGAACATTTTAAGCCCACCTTCATAACTGAATGACAGATGAGCGTATTTGCAAATCGAGGACTGGTTTAACCCTGCCAGTCATGTTTTTATTTTGATTTTTTTTTAAAAAAAAAATCCCATTCCAAAAGGATTTTCCTACCTGCTTATAAGAAACATTTTAAACCCATAAATCAACAAATCAGCATTGCATCAAGCAGCAGGACATTTTTTTCAGCATAAACGAAAAACACTAAAAAGACAGGGCAAAAAAAAAAAAAAGAACTTTCCCTTAAGGCAAAAGCAGATCACACTTGGTGCCGACTGAGCCTTGAGGTACTGGACTCCAGTGGAAAAGACTCGGCTCCCGAATGCAATGTACCTCACTTTCAGCAGCATCTGATTCCATTTCCACAGTATGAATTGGAATGCACTTGCCAGCTATACTGCAATGTGCATAAGAGTATGCAACTATATCCATAGCCTTGGGTACATACACGCAACCATATTTTTGTCTGCATAACTATATGAACTGGATTAAAATATTGTGTTTGCTTACTTGCCTATGCTTCCTTCCAGCAGCTACTTGGGGGGGTGGATTGACCACAAGGACAGTTATGAAGAATTAACAACCCCAATACTATCCTCCATCCCACCCCTGGTGCAGCCATACTGAAAAGGCACGTGATGTATCCAGCAGATGGGCAAAGCAGGAGGCTTCAGAAGGGAATCTCAATCTTCTTACCCTTCAGTATGTCTCCCACTCCACAATGGGTCTCCCAGTCCAAGTAGAGAAATTGGGTGGGAATCTGTGAAAAAGAAGGATAGGTTCTAATGCATACCATTGTTGCCGTATCCACGCCCTCCCATAACCTCCCTGCATCCTGTTCCTCCCTTCCCTGCCCAGTTTTGCTCCTCTCCACCCCACCCTCTCCACATCCCCTGCTACCTTACCTCCCTCAGGGCACAATCCTAATCTGGAGTTAGGCCGGCACAGTTAGGCCAGCAAAGTTTGGCTGGCACAAGGGCCACCGTAATGCAAGTTTGGAGCACTCGCAGAGTCAGGGAGGATGGTGCACATCTGTGTGCTGGCCTCTCTGACTCTGAGAGTGGTCCATCCATCCATCCATCCATCCATCCATCCATCCATCCACAGGTACTTACAGTATAGACCGCTTTTCAACACAAAAGTTCACAAAGCGGTTTACAGGTAAATAGTAATAATAAAGTAAAATACTTTACGGTGTTCCTTGTGCTGGCCAAACTTTGCTGGCCTAACTGTGCTGGCCAAACTTCAGGTTAGGATTGCACCCTTAGTAGATGGCTAGCGCTCTGGCAGCATGCTACTCAATGCACTGCTGGAGCATGCTTTACGGCCATTCTTCCCCAGTCATTGCCAATAGAACGTACAATCCGGTGGAGTCAAAGTGGGCCATAAGTTATTGTGATGTTTTTAGGCTCTCTCTTTTTTTCCTTTCAAAACCCATTTTAACTAGGGTAAACATTTAATAAAATATTGCTATTCTTCATTTCTATTGGAATTGCAGCCATTTGCTGGCAAAGCTCCTTGCATTTTCAAACACCGTTAAGTGAGAAGCAAAGCCATGCATACACATCTGACCTATAACAGCGAGCAAAAATCTGTACATTAGACAGCAAGCCCTTTTGTGGAGCTGTGTGCGTCGACAAAAATAGAACTCGTGTTTTGGTGCTTTGTTTTCTCTGTAGAGCAGAGCCATCTGTCTAACACCTGCTACCTGGATACTGTCTGCATCTTCGAGCTGACCTTAACAGTCTCTCCGTGCTTGTTATCAGTGACACTTCACTGGCCAGTTTGCATCCATCCATCCTCCTCTGCTGACATTCTACCTGAGAGCAGGTCCCATCCTTCCTGACACTTGGTATGCCAGCTGCAGCTGGGCTTGGATTGGACAAGATATTGGTGCAAAGATGTGTATACAGTGATTTGTGGAGCACAACCTCTCTGGGAGCACATTGCATCTCCTCGACTGCTTCAGGCCATCTCTGTCATGCTTTTTTTTATTATTATTCTATTGACCAATATGCCACAAAGCTTGGCTGTACTATTGTTTTCCTTTATTTCAAGAATGTCCTTTGAATTATATAACCACTATCAATGAGTAACTCTCATTAAAGTGTCTCTACATATCCAAGGCCAGTACATCACATAATTTGGAGAGAGAGAGAGTTCTTTCTGTGTGGGTTGGAAAAAAAAAATCCTGTTCTCATTGTGTTCCTGTTTTATAAACTGTCCAAGTTATAAGTGTCCAATCATAGATATAAGAAAAAAACAACACAATAGGAGTAGGAGTGTTCCGGCGGCTAAAAAAGGATTCAAATCCAAACTCAATCATAGATATACCTTGCTGTTGTATGCCCTGGCTGACAGCCTGTTGCTAACCATATTTATTTGGAAGTACGTCCCATTCATTTCAACTCCAGACAATTCCTTATCTGCAAAATAGGAATCATGGTGCCCTACCTCCCAGAGCTGCTGTGGTGTCAAACCCACCAGCCCAATCCTATTTGAGCCCCTATAGCAATGGATCTCACAATCTGTTGCTGTAAGTGCCACTGCGGTGTCCCAAAAGCCATGCCACCAATGTGTGCTCCTGCGGCCCCAACCAGTTTAGCACCCAGGCCTAGTCCTCCCCATCCACCACGACCACCACTACCTTACCTGGTCTGGGTATATCAGCAGAGTGATGGTGCTGCTGCCTGGCAGCATTTGCAAAATGGCTGCCAACAGAGTGCTGTACACTCCTTCGACAGCCATTTTATAACGGTGGAAGTGACATCTGCTATCCTAAGACGCTCCATGCTGCAGCCCAGTCCTGCATACAATTGGGCTCTGAGTCTCATAGGCAGTCTGATTTACAGCTATGAGCAATGGCAGAACAATACAGCAGCAAAGGGGATGACATACAAGCACAGAACAAAGACTCTTCTTCAGGCATGGAGGCAGAGGGAGATGGATCCAGGGAAGACTCTCATGGGTTGCAAATAGGGTTCCCACTAAAGCGCAAGGTGGTGCAGCAGCTATTTCCCAGCCAAGTTGCATGCAGAACAAAGCCCTGCAACTCAGAAGGTTGGTGGTGATGATGTTGTCACGATGCTGAATGTCTGGAGGTGGTATTATGATGAGTCATAGTGCCACAGCTACCAAAGAGTTTGGCCTACTGGCTCAGACCACTTAGAGGGAATGGTGGTTGCCATTCTATTGGGGAGAAAAAATAAGGGAGCTAAATTGCTGATCATGATGTTGATCATGAAAACGTATTTCTCTGATTATGTGAGATGTGCCCCTATGCATATACTGAAAACCCAAGGAAAGGAGGGGGCCTTGCCCATTGGCCATGCTCTCCATGTTGGAAAACCTCTCGTCTTCAGCATACTGAGTGGAACATTTGCAAGGAGTGAATGCATGCATAGGTTCTCTGCAGTGGGAACTATCATGCGGATTGCCATTGACAGAGAGCCTCTGTGCATTAAGCTGTATGTTCTTAGGCATTCCTGGCCTATGTGCAGGTTAGTACATGGAGGTTGGGCTGAATGGGCTGGAAGCCTGCTAAGGTAGAAGGCAGGCCATGGAGTTGAAGCCTGCATTCCCACTCATGTATTAAGTATGTGCAGACATGTGAACATTCCAGTAGCAGATTATACTGGTGACCAGTTTCCTTCTCCGCTTTCTTTTCTCCATGTTCTAGCAAACCAATTTTCAGATTGTGCCATACCTGTTAGGTCAGATTCACACACACAACTGAACCTGCAAACTGCCTGCATTGGTTTATAGTTGAATTTAATATTAATGAATTTAATATTAGGGGGAGAAATGCAGTTGAGGGCTTTTATATGTGAGGGTAAAATCTATTCATGCATTGGTGTGTCAGATCCGCATGTGGTGTTTAAGTTTTAAAGCACACTGTGCTAATCTTTCAAAAAAGATTTCATTAACTTGGGTACTGTAAATTAATTACCTCATGCTGCTCAAGATATTGCAATGAAGTGGTCTTCCAGCACATACTACGGTGCCCTGCTGCGTAACAACCAATGAGGAATGTATTATTAGTCACATCTGCACTTAACTCTGTATATGAACAATTTTTGCTTATGTTGTAGCATACCCTAAATAGTAGTTAGAAACATCTCAAAGAACCAGCACATTTACCATAAGTGATCAGCCTTTAAAGATTTTCCATGGAGTTGCTGCTTCAAAATAATAGACTTGATTTTAATTAATGTATTGATTCTTTAGCTGTGTACGTATGTATCCCATTGAAAGAAGGAAGTATTTTTTTACCCAGTGGGTAGTTAATCTGTGGAACTCCTTGCCACAGGAGGTGGTGATGGCATCTGGTCTAGATGCCTTTAAGAGGGGATTGGACAGATTTCTGGAGGAAAGGTCCATCGTGGGCTATAGGCAATGATGGATTGTGCAACCTCCTTACATTGGTGGTGGGCTACTTCAGAGTACCGGGTGCAAGGGAGTGGGAACAGGATGCAAGCATCTTGTTATCTCATGCCTCCCTGGAGCACCTGGTGGGCCGCTGTGAGATACAGGAAGCTGGACTAGATGGGCCTTTGGCCTGATCCAGCAGGGCTCTTCTTATGTTTTTATGAAGCAGCATACACAGTCTTCCAGGTCCTTAAAAAAATATTAGACAAATACAAGGAGGACAAGTCTGTCACTGATTAGATGTTATGAAGACTGTATGATCTGTCCAAGTTCAGAGGTAGTTTGCCTTTGAATATATGCTGGAGGGGAGTAATGGTAGGAGCAGAGGCGTTCTCAGCTTGCAGCATGCCAGGGGTGGGGTGACATCACCATGCCACCAGCATGGCTGCCCTGCCCCCATGAGTCACCCGGCCACACCTCCCTGCACTTGGAATTGCTCCATTAAGGAGAGATCCAAGCACCAGGGAAGACGAAGGGGCGAAAAGCTCATAGGTTTTTCCACACTGCTGCACCATGCCACAGCCAACGCCCACCGTGCTGCCCACCCCCATGACACCCTCCCTCTGCCTCTGGGTAAGAGAGCGGCATGCCTTCCTGCCACTTGTCGGTATCAATTATAGGCATCAAATATATATATGTCAAATATATATCAAGTATAGGTGTCAAATAGGCATTTATTTGTCACTGGGAGAAAACTGATGCTTGACTAGATAGGCCATTTGGCCTATCTGATAGGCAGCCCAATCCTATCCATCTACCATCACCCTGCATTGATGCAACAGGCAGTTGGAATTCTCAGATCTCCTTGAGGTATGGGGATATTTTTTTCCCCTTATCCCAGGGAAAGCTGCAGCAATGGGTCTACTTGGATCTGTGAGAGCTAAGTAGCTGGTGTAAATCCAAGTGGATCTGTGTCAGCAGATCTGGCCTGATAAGTGGGATAGGATACTACATGAATGACTGCTGCCAGTCCCGCCTCACTCTCAAACCCGATCTTTTATTAAACCCGGCGCTGGTGCAGGGGCCGCCAACACTAAGATTAGGCTGTTAGTCCAAGGGCATAATCCTAATCTGGGGTTAGGCAGGCATAGTTAGGCCAGCAAAGTTTGGCCGGCACAAAGGTCACTGTAAAGCATGCTTGGACCACACTTGGAGTCAGGGAGGAGGGCGCACAACTGTGTGGCACCTTTCTGACTCAGAGAGTACTCCAAACTTATTTTACAATATCCCTTGTGCCAGCCAAACTTTGTTGGTCTAACTGTGCCAGCCTAGCTCCAGGTTAGGATAGCGCCCCAATGTGTTCAACAAAGCTTATTCCTAGGAAAATGTGTGTAGAATTGCAACCTTATTTAAGTAAATTTAGAAGTATGCTTAGAAAAGCATATAAACGCTATTTTATGGATTCTGGCTCTTGCTTCTCTCAATCGTTAGGACAGATTTGGGCCGCAATCCTAACCTGGAGTTAGGCTGGCACAATTATGCCAGCAAAGTTTGGCTGGCATAAGGGCCACCGTAAAGTGTGTTTGGACCACACTCGGAGTCAGGGAGGATGGCTGTGTTCTGGCCTCTCTGATTCCGAGAGTGGTGCAAACACACTTTATGGTGACCCTTGTGCCAGCCAAACTTTGCTGGCCTAACTGTGCCGACCTAACTCCAGGTTAGGATTGTGCCCTCAGGGGAAGAGTTTGAGCAAGGCAATTTTGATAGAGAAGATGGGACAAAATTAATTCCTGTTATCTTAGAAGAGCATTTTCTAGTTGTTAAGTTGAAAAACATATGGATTATTTCATTTTTTATTGCAAGTTTGCTTGTCACTTCTTTATGCAGAATACAGTTATGGTACACTTGAGGAAAATGAAAATTGTCATGAAAGGCAGAGCTTGAGTTACAAGGAAGCTATTGATGATGCTAGTTTTATGGAGTTGAAGCTTTGCATAAAATTGCAGTCAAGTCAGAGGTGGGGCTTAGAGATTTAATTAAGGGCCAGCTACCCCCACAAACACACACCTTAAAAAACATACTTTCTTACGTCTTTCAGTCTAAACTGAAACTCAGAGCAGCTGTGACGGCTACGGCTACCAGGTCTGTTACATACATTGTGTATTAAAATATATTTATCTGTCCATCACATAATATGAGTTAACTTTGGAAACAGAAAACACCAGTGTAGCGATCAAAATGCAATTGCCTCATAAAGTATGAAGCAGTCACTATAAATGATGTACCACCACATTATAATACCTAGGAGCCTTACAGTTGGTGAATTCAGAGATATTCATTTCAGATGAGAACCCTTGACAAAAAGCTTTGCTCCAGGATTTCTGTTACTTAGGTTGTTGTACACTTCTCATTTATCCAAGTGGCAGAAAAAATGTGACTTGCAGCCTTTTTACAGAGCACCTCAGAGTGCCCCCAAACCTCTGCCTTCCCCACCTCTGCCACCAACCTCTCAGGTGAAGCATCCTAGAGGCACTCCTGCACATGCTTCATGCTTCAACATGTGCAACAGTGTCCTGGCAGCACACGACAGCGGCCCAGCTTTTGCTCCACCGTAATTTATTTATTTGAAGAATATATACCCCACCTTTCCCATGCCAAAGCACATGCCCAAGGCAGCTTACATGAGCAGACTAGTCTAAACCACCATTTTTCAAATTTTTTTTTTTTTACAAATATGCAGTATTCCTGGGCAGGAAGTCTAGCCGAGAGGGCAAAAGCCACAGTCCTGCCCGAAGATAAGATCTGAAGGTCACCAGTTCGTAACCACCGGAAGTTTCCGTGAGCGGCAGACCTCGAAGAATGCGACTGATAAGATTTGAGTCGTGTCTGACTGCCTGTGAGAGAGGAATTATGTCGGGCCAGCGATTTCTTGGTGAGAGCAAGAAGTCGTATATCAGCCGGCAGGAGAGCAATCATGCGGCTAAGAAAGAAAGGCTGGACTTGAAAGTGTCATCTGCAATGTAGCAGTTCTTGTGAGATTAGAATTTATTGTGATTGTAAAAACCCTTAGTGTTCTGCCACCACAGGTACTGCAGCTTGTCACAACCTGGCATCCGTCTCCCATCCAAAAACAAACCACAGATTCTCCTGCTTAGCTTCAGGCAGTGCCAGCAACTCAACCATCAGTCCACACCTCCTGCCCTTGTAAAAAACAAACACAAAAAACCAAACCTTGTGCTGCTGTAATGTTTGTTCCAGCAGCACAAGGTCCCAATAGGGCACAATCCTAATCAACTTCCCAGCACTGACATAGGTGTGCCAATGGGGCATGTGCTGCATTCTGCAGTTGCGGGAGGGGGGCAGTCACAAAGCCCTCCTTAAGGTATAGTAAGGGAGTGTCTGTTCCCTTATCTCGGAGCTGCATTATCCTTACTCCAGTGTTGGAAAGTTGGTTAGGATTGCGCCCTAAATGGTACAATTGTATAAATCATAGCAAACTGCCTGAATACCGAGTTTATAAACACATCCATAGCACTGATACAATAGGATTTTGTGTAACTGTTATTGGTCAGAGCAATGCAATCTTGTGAATCATTTCGAAGAGATGATCAGAACCAGAATGCTTTTTAGGAATGGGAAAAAAATTGTTAGATGGGAATGGCATTTTAACACAGATTTACAAGTGCCTGACATTTCCCGTGCATTTTACAAATTAATTGAACTCATAATGTCAGATGATAGCCTGGAATTCAGAGTTAAAAAATGCTAAGAGAATAGACAGTGAAGCAGAGAAATTATGAAGCACATCATCAGCTCATTGACTGAGCAGTTTTAGATGGTGTCTGATTTTTAACGGTAAGCTGACTGCTGATGTCCCCAAGAGTTAAGATATCCATAACTCATCAAAGAGAAAGCCAAGTGGGATGGCATATTAAGCGAGTGGCAATCTCAACAAGTAGCTGTCTCAGGAAGAGAAGACATGCTGTGCATGTAGAAGGCCTCAGAGTCAGTCTTTGGCATTTCTGGTTTAAAGAGCTTAGGGCATAATCCTGACCTTTAGTTTGGCCACCACAAGTCCCTTTTGCCAGGCTTGGAGTGTCACAAACATACAGTAAAAAGTGTGTTTGGATCACTCTCAGAGTCAGGGAGAACGGTGCACATCAATGCACCAGTTTCCCTGACTCGGAGAGTGGTGCAAACACATTTTAAGGCCCATTTGTGACATTTCTAGCCTGGCACAAGGGACCTGTGCCAGCCTAACTCCAGGTTAGGATTGTGCCCTTACAGAGCAATCCTAACCTGGAGTTAGGCCAGCAAAGCTTGGTCTGCAAAAGGGCCACCGTAAAGCATATTTGGACCACAGAGTCAGGGGGATTGCGCACGTCTGTGTGTTGGCCATTCTGACTCCAAGAGTGGGCCAAACATACTTTACGGTGTCTCTTGTGCCTGCCAAACTTTGCTGGCCTAACTGTGGTGGCCTAACTCCAGATTAGAATTGTGCCCTTAATCATTGGCTGAAAGCTTGGACATCTGTTTCTATCCAGGGCAGACAAGTTCTCATTTGAGGTAGAAGAATTATGAATGGTATTTATGCTCTGAGTTCCACAGTAAAAATACAGTACTTTTCCAAGTTCAATGGTCCTAAATAAGAATAAATCATCTCCAACACACAGTAGTGCAACATAGAGCATTGGAACTTGATATAATAACCCACATGCAGATATTTGGAGTTTCAGGTTTCAGCAGAAGTTGGCCAAGCCGAGGGCCTTTGGAGCAGTGGCAAGCTAAGGCATCTGCTGTCTGGAGTCAAAGAAGATTTTGTAGTGTCCCCTCCCCATAACAAAATCAAATTTAATTAAGCAAATAAATAAAAGGCTTTCTGGTTAATTAGCCATAACATTTAATAGAATACAGATATTCCAACACAGTTTGTTTCATTGCATTCTGCATTACATTACCTTTCCAGTTATATATGCCATGGCATGATGGTATTGTTCATCCTTACCAAAGTAACCATCCTCTGCTTCAGCTGAGAGCTGGAAGCACTGATCAGAGGCTGTAGCTCTGCAGGTTGCCTCTTCCAAACCAGGAGTTACGCATGAGGGCTTGAGGGTGATGGGTGATGGTTGGCTGGTTGGAGAAGCAGCCACAGGAATGCAAGCTCTGGGCACCAGATTAGGCACCAAATGAAAGAGAAGCTCTCCTGCTGTAGCTTATTTAAGAGAGACAGATGAAAGAGGCAAGAAGGCTGCAATCTTTAACCTGGGAATAACCACTGGGTGGCAGAGCATGGCTCTGTAAAGCAAGGCTTTGTTGAGGGGTAACTTGAGGCAAATTAGGTTGTATTGAGAAATAATTAGAAAGAGTTTAGCGGGGGTGGTGGATCACAATACAATCCTATGCATGTCTACTCAGACATATGTCCCATTGTGGGACCCAGAGGGACCTATTCCCAGGCAAGTGTTATAGGGTTACAGCGCCAGTGTGTTAATTTGGGAGTGTTCTAGAAGGATGGGTGGGGTTTGCCCACATTTTAACAGAAGCTGTGAAGGTTGGGAAAGCAGGATATATTTAGGGTAGGATTTGAAAGGATAATTTGTTCAGTGCTTCCCTGTGTATGGTCTGTTGCTGGGTGGAGAAGGTGGTGTTGTGGCAGTCTTGTTGGGAGTTGTGGATGGAGATTGGGGCTGTGGTAGAGATAAATGTTTAAAAACTCTTCTGTTATGTTCATTTGGATTTCCAGTGTATGTCCCAATAATGCTAAAGGAAGAGGAGGCACATAGCTGCATAGCACACACTGCAAATAATGTTTGGGGCCCAATCCTACCAACCACCGATGCATTTGCAATGCAGCCCCAAGGCGAACTGCCCCTCCACCACAAGATGCAGCACATGCCCTGTTAGCATGGCTGCATTGGCGCTGGCAAGTTGGATAGGATTGGGCCCTTAAGTTTGGCCACAGACATCTCTTTTTCATGGCAGTTGAGAGAATGTTTCAAAAATTGACATATTTTTGAAACTGTGGACAGGAAACATCTTCAAAGTTTTCTTTTGGGAATTTTGTTTCCATGAACCTGTAAGAAATTGATCCACTCTTTTATCTTGTAGGCTGAACTGCAATAAATATTCCTTCACTGTAAACACCCTGGGACAATAAATCCCATTGAGCGGCTATATAATGTATTTAATCTTGAGAAAATCTTCCTTTCATTCAGCCTAACAGATAAATGTTGCCTGTGCAAAGTTCTTATATCCAAATCAGACAGCACTGTATTGTTTGATTTGAATGTCAGTAAGAAGATAAAGTTCAAATTGGAGCTATTTTCTCCACTTTTCCTTGTGAAGGCTGATGTTGAATATTTGCAAGATAGAATCTGTTGATGCCTACATCTGCTATTTAATACATTTTAGGAAATATTGAAATAAAGGTGTATTAAGCATTAGAGGTTGATATGTAATGGATTCTCTGCAAACCCTGTCTTTCATTTGGGGAAAAAAATTGTGATTGTACAGTGGGAGGGGAGTTTTAGCTAGAACTTGCTGAACCACCTCCATCCGCAGGTACTTGGGTCTGCCAAGGAGACCATTCTGTAAATCGGACTTGAGGTCCAGCTTGTTGGGGCATGCACTAGGGCTTTCTTGGTGGTGGCCCCTTTGAATTGCACTCATTTTGCTCCTTCCCTTTCAGGAGAAGGCAACAGACATATCTGTTTCATTTGGCCTTTCTTGATTATTCCTGACCACAATTTTTAAAATCTTCCTCCTTGTTCTGGAGTTAGTTTGATGCTGCTTATGTTCTGATGCTGCTTCTTTGGTAATTGGATGTTTTGTCTTGTTTTTTTGTTTTGTTTTTGCTTTTATTGTAATTTTTGATGCTTAGATTATTATTTAGAAATTATACTTGCAGCTGCCTTGTATTCAATGGCGTTCCTAGAGGGGGTAAAATGCTAAGTTTTGCAGGAGCCTGAATGCCTTTGTAAAGCAGCCCCGCCCCTTTGCCTTCACAGCTGTTCGTGGCTCAAAGAGTTGGCTCAGAGGCTTTGCTCTCCAAACCATGAATGGCTCTGAAGGCAAGGGGGAGGGATTGCTTTACACAAGAGCTCAGGCTCCTGCAAAACTTAGCATGCCTCCCCCACACAATAAGAACACTAATGCTTCAATTTTTGAAAAAAGACAGGACAATTTTTTCAGTGAATAATCCACCCACTTCCTTTCTCTGAATGCCTGGAAATCTGCCCTTGAGGGTTAGATGAGTCTCATGAACAGAATAGTATATTACACTATTCTGTGTAAATAGTCTGGCAAAGGAAGGGGGATCGGCAAAAACCATCTTCTCTGCAAGTTTGCAAGTGTGACTGCAAGTTTTCTGGTGAAGGTAGGGTTTCAATGCACCTCACTAATATTTGATTTAAATATCTCATATTTGACTGCAATACTGTATTTTATTTCTTTGATATTTGATAGTATTTGACAGACGTGCAATTTTTGTGCGTTTGACAGTTATGAATTTTTTTTTTGGCACCTGACAAAAACAAAGCAACAAGGAGATGCTACAAACTCTGAAGTATTCCCATCAGGTTAAAGCTTCTTCTTCAAACTGAAACTTTTTCATTGGAAGTATTTATCTGAAACCTGTCATATTGTCACGGTTTAATTTTGGGGGTGCACAATTTTGCTTCAGTTCTGTTGACACGAAAGGCACAACAGAAGGACGTGAACATTAGAATTAATTGATGACAAAGAGGTATATTTGGATTATATTACTTCCAAATACACATTGTAAAATAACAGCATTGAGGGACAATTCATGATTGTTTTGATTTGGGCGCTCTACAAATTTCTCATCAATTCTTCATGGGAAGACTTGTTTCAGGTTGTTATATCTACCCAACTCACACAAAGAAAATTTGCATGAGGACATTGCCAAAGCCACTGTTTGGCATAAATCAGCCTTTTCAATATTCTAATGATTTTTGATTTATTTATTTTTAGGACCTGAAAAGGTCCTGGGAGACAGTCAGGGATGGCTTACTCATGGAGCCAGGTGAAGTGGCTACTTTGAGGAATGGGCTGGAAGGGTTGTAGCAAACTGATGAGAGCTCCCCATTGCCTCCAAAGAGCCTGCTATCTGACTAGCTGATCACCCAGCCTGTTTGGAAGGGAGTGGGAAACAGCCAGGAAGAGAATCAGTGGGGCTTGTACCATCATGATTTGGACACCGAGGTGGCAGTGGTATACTTGCAAAAGAAAAATAAAAGGAAGGTGCAATATAACAATATAATATAACAATATAACTGACAGTGTGTCAAAAGGTTGCTCACATTAGAATGTGCACATGAAATTCCCTTTAGGTCCAGTTACACATGCCCTTAATTGCATAACCTTCCCTGGTTGGGGTTTAGGTATAATTTCAACTAGAATAGGGGGAGTGGAATTGGGGCAAAAACATGGGGGGTATAGGGAGGATTTGACAGTTTTCCCTCACCATTGTTTTTATCCCAATCATGCCTACCTATGCCACTTCTAAAGGAGAGGTGGGTATGCTATCATTGACTTTCAACATAAGTTGTTTATTTAAAAATTATGCATGAGGGATGCAATCAGAGTCAAATTGCACCAGGGTCAAACAAGTACATCCTCCATGCTCCACTGCAGTTTTGTCCCATGCTATGACCCCTCCCCACACTTGCTATTATTTATCATTAAACCAAATCACTGTGTGATTAAGTCCACGTGCAACATGACATTTAATGGGTAATTGGTAGCACTCAGTAAAGTAGACCACTTTTCTCATGTTACATGCTTCAATAACATGCACATGAAAAATGAATGAATGAAAAAAACACATCTATTCATAAATCAAAGAAAACGATTCCTGGCAAATGAAATAGAAGTTCATGACAAGAGAATCTGAAACAAATTCTTTTCCACAACAAGAACTTGGAAGCTGTGTTGTTCCATGTACATCGTATGATAGACTTGAGCAACAGCAAACAGCATTTAGGTTAAATATTGGTGGGGGAATTTGTTACAATTAGAATACAAGCAAGGGGGAAAGCTGTCAAGAGATGGAGTGAAACCATGTTCATGGAGGATAATTAAGACTGTGCCGGACACCCATCTACAGGAGATTGTTTAGAGATAATGAAATCTAGCCTGCCAGGAGAAAAACTAGATAAGTCACTAGAGAACTGTTTCATCCTCAGCGATGCTCAACATTTGGCATGTGTGGTCTAAAACAATATTAACTGTTATGCCATCCGTAGGAAATGAAAGCATTTTAGGAAATGCAGCAAAACACGAGGGCTATGCTTGACAACCTTTCCCCCTTCAACAGATGTAGGCAAGGCCACACATACCCCTTATCCCATACAGAGTAGCAGGTGCGGGAATTTCATTGCAATTGCTATATTGTCAGATGTATTGTAAGGTTTACGCTAGATCCTCAGTTCCAGCTTCTCGGATTTTTTACACCAGTTTGGTTTTCTGGGTAATTGTCAAATGGCATAACTATGACCCCTCTTCACAAATACACTAAGAGCGCAATCCTAATCTGGAGTTAGGCTAGCACAAGGCACACCATAAATTATGTTTGGGCCACTCTCAGAGTCAGAGAGGCCAGCACACAGATGTACTCCATCCTCACTGACTCTGAGAATTGACCAAATGTGCTTTACGGTGTCCCTTGTGCCAGGCAAACTTTGCTGGCCTAACCCCAGGTTAGGATTGCACCCTAAATGTATGGCAGGGGGACATGGCAGGAGGACATGGCAGGGGATCATGAAGCCCATCCCTGCTCCCAACTCTGTTGCATTCAGAAGAAAGAACATGGGCACAGAAAATGGTATATGCATAGCACTCTTTCTGCACAATTGGGAGCCCTACGGCCCTAGGTCTTCCAATCACATGGAGAGAGAGTCTACAGATGACTTGTTGGATGCACCTAGATTATTTATACACATGCAGTGTATATATATATACAATATATACAGTATATTGGATTATATATGGATTAACTAAAAAGGGAGGAGCATGGACAAACATGGACAAGCATCCCATGCATTGTACCCCCCCCGCCTAATTGCATGGGGGCAGTTCATGCCACTAACCCCTCAATGTACTACTACCCCCACAAATAAAGTAGTATATCATTTGTTCTACTATAAAGTAGTATATCATTTGTGTTGAGGGGCAATTTAGACAAAATACTCCTCAAAATATCAGACGAGGGAGACATGCGCACCCATGCTCTTCCCCGAAGTGACTGGGGTAGGCCATATCATCCAAACCAGCCCCCTGGAACGTTGGTGACATGATTTGCTATTGTTTTGTTCATTTTGTTTTGAAGAATTTATACCTCTCCTTATACCATGCCAAAGCAAATGCCCAAGGTGGCTTACATGGGCAGGCTAGTCTAAACCACCATTTTATCAATGTGGTTTCTACAAATCTACAGTATTCTTGTAATCCACCAATCCTCAGTCCCAGATGTCACCTTCCCAGTGTGGTTCTCTCCTTTGGCTGCCTGCCATCAAGCCTCAGCAGGCAATCGCAAGTCAAGCCTGGACAGGTCCTCAAGGTCGTATTCCGTTCTTTTGCCGGCTGGCCTCTTCACACGCTCCACTGCAGCTCTCACTTGCAGTGAGTTAATCAGCTCCACAGCGACTGTGCTCTGCCACCACAGGTACTGCAGCTTGTCACAACCTGGCATCCGTCCCCATCCAAAAGCAAACCGCAGGTTTTTCTGCTTAGCTTCAGACAGTACCAGCAGCTCAACCAGCAGCTCACATCTCCTGCTGATAACTACATTGTCAGCTGTAATTGTTGCTCAAGAGTCATAGGTGCTTGAGCATTCCTTCACCTTGCAGCATCTTCACCTTATACCTATCACCTTAGCATAGCAATTTTTAACCCTTTTCATGGCACTCTGAAAAGGCACTAAACTCATCATGGCATACCATCAGTCTTTTGGGGTTTTTTTCGTTTTACAATTGGCAAGGCTCATCACGCTGCTAGTAGGGGCCTCTCATCCCTAATGGCCCTATTATAAATACATGACCCTGCAGACCATTTGTGGCACACCAATATGCAGCTGCACAGTGATTGAAAATTGCTGCCTTGGCAGCGCTGGAAATATTTTCTTTCCTATTTTTCTACACTAGAGTTCCCCCCCCCCATATGAGAGTCCCACATAGTCAAAGCTATGGTTTTCCCAGTAGCAATGTATGGCTGTGAGAGCTGGACCATAAGGAAGGCAGAGTGCCGAAGAATAGATGCTTTTGAATTATGGTGTTGGAGAAGACTCTTGAGTGTCCCCTGGACTGCAAGGAGATCCAATCGGTCAATCCTCCAGGAAGTCAAGCCTGATTGCTCCCTGGAAGAACAAATCCTGAAGCTGAAGCTCCAATACTTTGGCCACCTCATGAAAAGAGAGGACTCTTTAGAAAAGACCCTCATGCTGGGAAAGATTGAAGGCAAAAGGAGAAGGGGGCGGCAGAGGATGAGATGGTTAGAGAATGTCACCGAAGCGATGAACATGAAATTGGGCGAACTCCGGAAGCTAGTGGAGGACAGGGAGGCCTGGCGTGCTGTGGTCCATGGGGTCACGACCTAGCGACTGAACAACAACAACAACAAATGAGAGTCCCAAGCAAAACCTGAGAATTTTGAGGAATTCCTGCATGAGGATTCCAATCAGATCATGGAACTACATTCCCTGCTCATCTGAGTTATTCAATCCCTCAGGGTGAATTTACATTGGCTTGGTATACCATTTTAATTGTCAGGCTGCCCTTCCCAGGGCCCAATCCCACCCAGCTTTCCTGCACTGGCGTAAAGGCAATGCAGCTCCAAGGAAAGGGAAAATTTCCTTACATTGAGGAGGCTTCTGTGACTACTACTCCACTGCAGAATACAGAACAGGCCCTGTTGGCCCAGTTAAGTCAGTGCTGGAAAGTTGGTTAGGATTGCACCCCCAGTCTCAGAAATAGCCCTTTGGTAAGGGCGTGGCTTACTATTTTCTCTTTCAGAGATCCCTCACCCTTCCCACCTTTCCCCCTCCCACTATAGTTCCCAGGTTCCCCTGGGGTGACGGACTGACTGCAACGTCCATTTACATCAGTGGTGACCTCAAATAACAATGCTGAGATAAAGGACTGTTCTGCAGCACTTCACAGCCATTGTATTAAACAGTGCTAGCACGCAGAAATCTTTTGAGCACCAAATATTCAAGGTTGGTTTTGTCTCTTTGTCCAGAGAGGCATCATTTCTTGCATTGTTTGTCATGCTCTGAAGGGAATCAGGGTCCTGTAAATGCTGGAAGGCACTTGTTGATGCAAAGTCACATTCACTTACTGCAAAGGCACAATGAGAGCTCATATATGCTTGCTTCCTTATTTTTCTTTATTTTTCTCTCTCTGTAGGCCACTGGCCTCTTTTTTTTTCCTGCATGTGTACAACAGCCTCTTTTGGATTTGAGAAAAAGAAAGAGAGGGAGTGCCCTCCTAGGAATAATTGGCTCTTTTTTCCCTCCTTTTTCATGGATAGCCCAGATAGAGAAAACAACTACACCTCCCAACTTGATTTCTCATTTTCATATTGAGAATACCTCACTGTTTTCCCAAGCACAGAAAAAGAAGAATTAGAGGAATGCGATGAGAAATAACAGGGTGAAAAAATTAAAATGAAGAACATCAAGGGAGATGTGCTGGGGGGCGGGGGGAGAGAGAAATGAAAGCAAGCCAGAATCCCTGATCTTTAAAATGCTCTGCTTGTCCACACTCCGTTCATATGAAGGAGGGTTATTTTTTCTTCGTCAGTGAGGAGACGTCTGAGGGTTGTAGAGAATGCGAGAAATAACCTCGAGAAATAAACAAAAAGTTGAAAGTGGAGATGAAAGACAACCAGTATAAGCTGCAAATTATAAGAAGAAAGGGGGTGGTGGTAAAAAACAGAATTTGATAGCAATAAACAATGGAGTCATGCAGCAGATTTGAACAGGCAAAGAACCTTCTTCAGGGTAACGTCAAAGCTTTACTGTTTTAGGGAGGACAGGATCTGATGGGGTGAGGCCAAGGCTTCCCTGTGAAGGCTGAGAGCGCATGTGCTCCATAAGGCCCTGCAATATCAGAAAAGGCACGTTCTCCAATTGCTTGAGGCAGTGGCGTTCCTATGGGGGGAATGCTAAGTTTTCAGGAGCCTGAGCGCCTGTATAACATAATCCCTACCCCTTGCCTCCAAAGCCATTCGCCTCTTTACTTGGAGAGCCAGCTCATTGGCTTTGCTCTTTCAGCTGCAAATGGCTCTGGAGGTGAGGGGGAGAGTTCGCATTACACAGGCTCCTGCGGAAACTTAGAGCACAATCCTAATCTGGAGTTAGGCCTGTACAGTTAGACCAGCAAGGTTTGGCCAGCACAAGGGGCACTGTAAAGTACCGTAAAGAGAGGCCAGCACACAGATGTGCGCCATCCCCCCTGACTCCGAGAGTGGTCCAAACGCGCTTTATGGTGGCCCTTGTGCCAGCCAAACTTTTCTGGCCTAACTGTGCCGGGCTAAATCCAGGTTAGGATTGTGCCCTTAGTGTTTGCCCGCCCCTGTAGGAACACCACTGGCCTGAGGAAAAGCGGGCTATGCATGAGAGCCTAGGTTTTCCTTTTGTGGAAATGTATCCTACCCTATCCAGCTATCATATACCCACAAAGCTCATGGCACTGGGGAATATGGAGCCAATGGAGCCAAAACCCATTATAGGGCCAGTGTAGCCATTCACTCTTGTAAGGACCAAAAAGCTAAGAATCTTAAAACATTAGGAGGCTGGAAACCTGGAAGTGGGGTTATCATACATTGGGGGGGAGACGATACAAAAGGTCTGCGGCAAGAGGTTCACCTCAGGATGATTTCCTAGACTGTATGATTCATAGAGTAGTTTGCAAATTGATTCGTTCAGAGGCCTTCACTCTGCAAGAGAAGCAGCAGCAGCTTCTCTTAACACCATTCTGAATGAGAAACAAAGAGGAGAACTGTGCAATATCAGAATTGTGGGACATTATTGCCCTTGCTTACTGCTATAGATGTGCAGGGAATCTCCAGGTGGGATCACATTGTTGTCAAAACTTACCCTGGGAACTTCCCACCACTTGGTATGAACTAGATTGAGAGAACACCACCAGACACATAGGTGAACAGTTAACAAGAAAGATGTATTTTGGCCTACCATTCAAGCATAGAAAATGACTAAGGATTGGGGTAAGAAACAGATAAGTAGACAAGGTGGGTACTACACCACATAAACACCTCACAAGATTGACAACGCAATCCTATAGTGTGCGCAGCATTGGCACAATGGGGTTGAGCCGGGGTTGCGTGCTTAGCGCTGACACAGGGGTGCTGATCGGCCGCCCTGTGTCTGCGCTAAGGCCACAGAGCCGGTGCTGCTGGCAGCGTCGGCCCTGTAGCACCCGCGCAGCACCTCACTTGCGTCGGCCGAAGCCGGCCGGCGCAAGGGAGGTGCCATGACGCGTACCCCGGGGATCGGCAGGAGGAGGGCAGAATGTGGGCAGGAGGAGGGCGGGGCATGGGCGGGCCTCGGATTCAGCCATAAGGCCGAATCCTAGGCCTGTTTGAGAGGCTGCGTGGCCCTAATTCGGACCATGCGGTCTCCTCGGATCTGCGCCCAGTCTTTAGCGGGCGCAGATCCGAGGAGCGCATAGGCGAGGCTGGAGTCTCCCCTACAGTAAGGGAACAAACGTTCCCTTGCCCCGGGAAGGCTCCAGCCTCCCCAACCCAGCATAGGATATGGCTCTGGCTGGCCAACCTTGCCATTCCAGCACTGGGTAGGATTGTGCCCTGGATATCAAATAGTAAGAGACCAATATCTAAAGCTGCGATCTTCAACTAGTGTGCTGTGGCACATTGGTGTGCTTCAAAGCGTCCACTGGCGTGCTGTGGGAATTTGGGATAGGATCATATTTTAGTTGGACCATTGGGGAATGTGAGCTTCTGACCAGAAGCTTTTAGCGCTTTGTCATTGTACCGTGAGATGAAAAAGGATGAAAATTGCTGATCTAAAGGCTAATGGCAAATGGTCACTGGCACTTTATGGTGGCCTTTGTGCTGGCCAAACTGTGCTGGCCTAACTCCAGGTTAGGATTGGGTTCTCTCGTTCTCTCCCCCCCCCCCACTTGTTGCTCTAGAACAACTCTGCCCCCTCAGGCTGAGCTCCTCCCACTTATCTACTCTGCTCTGCTGGATTCACAGATAATAGTTTTCTATCATGTCCTCTAATGCACCTTCCCGCCATTTAACTCTTCAGGTGCCATTTACCCCCTTACCTGTCTTTCTTGAGGTAAATATAATTAAGGGTGCAACGCTAACCAATTTTCTAGCTGTGCCAATGGGGCATGTGCTGCATCCTGCAGTTGGAGGGCAGTCAATAATGGGAAAAGAGCCTTGTATCCTGAACAAAAGTGGCCTCCAACTGTCCTGATGGAATGGTGTTTGTTTAAAAGAAATTTGATTTTGTCATGATATTACTTGAACTCAACATGGGAGAGGCAATCCTTGAAAGTACCTAAAAAAGAGGAACATGATTTTCTTTTATACTCTGGACTCCTAGTGACGATGCTCTACAGCTCACTATAAAGTGAAAACTGCTTCCAGAAATTTCAAAGAAATTTCTGCACAGGTCAATTTGAGTTCTATTTTCATAGTTTATTGTGTAGCTGTTGTCTTGATTTAAAAAAATATTGTTTATTTAGCCTAAGTGTGTGTGGTCATATCAACCTAATAAATGGTCTAAAATGGAATACATAATATGAAACATAATTAACAGGGCAATCTTCTACAGCAGTGGTTCTCGAAAATTTTAGTGCCGGGACTCACACTTTAGAATAGTAATCTGTCTGAGACCCATCAGAAGTGAAGTCATGGCTCAAAGTGCTGTTATTGTGACCCCAGAGCCTGCTGCTTTCCTGAGAATGCAGCAATAAGTTGGGTTATTTCTTAGTCATTTTTCAATAGCAAAGTGAATCAGAAAGAAAAAAAGGCTATTTACAACTGTGACACAGCAAGATAAACACACAGCCCTCCCCCTTTTCAGCATCCTATCTATTTTCAATATGGCTGCCTTAAGTGTTTCACAACCCACCTGAAATGGGCTTGCGACCCACTGATGGGTCCCAACCCACAGTTTGGGAATCACTGTCCTACATGTCTGCTCAGAATTAAATTCCATTAAATTCAGTGAAATTTATTCCCAGGGAAGTTATATAGAAGAAACAATATGGAAATACATTTAGTGTAATTCCCCCTCTCCATTGCTTGTGGATTGTTTGCATTCCTAGCACAAGACAAGTAGGGAACCTACTGTCTGAAATCTTGAGCTTGAAAACTAGATTTGTTTGTGTGCGGTAAAGTGTGATAGTCACATCCTAACCATTTGCATGGAAGTACATCCCATTCAGTTCATTGAACTCAGTGGAACTTACTTCCCATTAATATGCTTTTTGATAGTTGATAGCAAATCCGTCTGTGCTTTGCGGATTTGTCATATATCCCAGAATTATCTTGAGAACAAGTTAATGGTCCTGGGGTGATACAATTAATACAAGGGATTCTAAACTTCTGACGCTGGATTTAATATCTGCTATTACTCATGTTTGCACAATGGAAACAGAAAAAAATACCAGGTCATTATAAGCTCTGCTGTGTGGATATAATCTAAGTTTTCATTTGAAAAGGGATTTCTTGAAGAGAAATGTGGAGCAAAATAATATTTTAATGATCTTCCACCTGCAGGTCTTATTTTTTGCTTGTAAAAGTTCTCCATGGAATTTGACTGTAATTTACAGAGCCATACAATTATATTTAATTTTCACTCATCTTTTCAGTAGTTCTGTTTATTCTGTGTCTCTTTCTTTGGTCCAGAAGACAGAATACAAATATACATATTAATTGACAAGGATGTGGAATCACTGGACAGAGTCAACAATCAGATTTAAACCAGATATCAGCTGCATTCTCCACCCAATAGTAGAGATACAAAAGATAGCGGAGGTGGTACAAAATTTGGCAGAAGACAAAGAAGGATATAAAAGTTGATTTAATTTATGTATACTGATTATAGGCAATGTGGGGGTTAAAGTATTTTAATGAGTGTTCATGGAGTTCATAACCATTGATTTGAGGTTTTATGAGTGACGGCATACACCTGTACAGGAGTTTGCTCTGATTTTGCTAGTTTGACCATCCATCCATCCAGGGCCGGCCTTAAGCCAATGTGACCAATGTTGTCACACTGGGCCCCTTGCTTTGGGGGCCCCTGCACCAAAGCAGTGAGCATATCGCCTGCTGCAGCAGCCGGGATCTCTATGGGCAAGATCTATGGGCAAGTCAGTGGGGCAAGCACAGCAGCTTTACTTTGGGCCCTCCCACCTGCCCCTGCCTCTGAACAGCACAAAATGGGCCTCCTGAAAGTAGCTGACAGTGACACCATCATGTCACCACCAACTATTTCCAGGTACCACTCTTTTCTCATGGTACCATATGTGCTTTTCTGGGTGCGTGGGGGGCCCTGTGGGATGGCTGGAGGGACTTGTATTGGGCCCCACCACTCCTAGAGCCTGCCCTGCATCCATCCATCCATCCATCCATCCATCCATCCATCCATCCATCCATCCAT
>JAJKFI010000019.1:3566958-3577079 GCA_029204185.1 Lerista edwardsae
CATCCATCCATCCATCCATCCATCCATCCATCCATCCATCCATCCATTAATTAGAACTGGCTAAAGACTGTGTGATCACTTGGGGGTGTAGTGGGGAAGTTGCCATTCCAACAATTCATCTCAGCATTTTAGGATGGATTTGTACATTTTTCCCTACCTCCTAGAACAAGATACAGTGCCAAGCCATAACCAAACTCTGATAGAGCAACAAATCAGCACTGAAATAAGGCATGAAAATACAGAAACCACATGAGTGTCCCCACCATGAATCAGAGTACGCTACACTTCAGGAGATAGCTCAGGAAGCAATTTCGGTGGTGGAGATGGAGTAACTGTCCTATATTGTCCCTTGAACTTCTACCTGTCTGGGGTATTCCCGAAGCAGATTCTACATAAGCCAATGACCGTGGTGGTAGCAAAACAGTTGCCCTCATCAGATTATCTGTGGACACTGCCAATGGTACTGAGGGTTCAGGGGTCATCCCAGTCAGGTGGGCCTCTGAGGGATGTGAGCCCTTGGCCAGAGCCCAACCTGGTCAACTCTGATTCCATGTCTAAGGTGCAGAGTAGGACAGTCATGTCCTATGTTTCAAATGTGGTGAAGGCAGAGCTTTGACAGTTGGGTAGGGAAGAATCCGGGAGGGGTGGGACACTATTTGCTTGTTAAATATACTTTTCTTTAATGGGAGAGGGGGAGAGGGCAACGTCACGTTCCTGGATTCCTACAAAAGGGCAGACAGGCCCAGCAGGCATAGAACTTTCTCATTACAGTATAAGTAAATATGCATTCGTTAGCTTCTTCCCACTGTGACTTTCATTGCTATGGCTCTTTTAAAATTCTTTCCAGAAACAGTAGCATAGTTGTGCCCCTGGATCTTTTGTGCTTGTGCAAATCTGAAGAACTATATGAAAGAAACGTATAATGAAGCCATTTTTTGTTTGTTTCTAAGGTATATACTTCAGTTACAATTTGGAGAAGGGAGTTTAAATGATGGGCTTAACTATTGAAGTCACTGTAATGTAGCATCTTTTCATTAACATTTTCCTAAAAAGCTGCACAGCATACACGGGCATCAGATCCATATTGAGTGCTCACCTAGTTACTTCCTGAAGTGCTTCCAAGGGCTTTCTGGCCTTCCATGAATTCATTCAGCAGATGGAGCCCCTGTAGAAGAATACTGCAGTCCAGGCTGCTAGCTTCTGGATAGGGATTGCTACAGGACTAAACAAGCATGTCCTCTCCAAATATGCTTCCTGCATCTCAGTGGACCTATACTTACATTGTTGCTTAAATAACCATGAAATCTTTCATATGTTATATCCAGGCACGGTGAATTAATGGTACACAGTTGCATTAAATATAGCCAAGATTCCTCCCTCCCTCTTTCCTTCTCTCTCTCATCCTTTACATTAGGAGAAACCCTATGTAGGGCTGTGTGAAGAATTCTGCCACAGTGTGGTGTATAACACTGTGCAATAGGCCTGCTATTTGTACGATACCAGTGTGAGGCCTGAATTTGTAAACAGCCAACATACAACCCATATTATATATCCATCATATATAGCAAGCCGCCACATTCTGCGACAGATCATAAATCCCAAGGGTCTTGAAGAATTGCCCACCATAGAGCAGAAGACTACATTCTAGACTTCGGGTTAAAATGACCAGATCTGAACAGTCAACATTTTTTTTTACCCAATAATGAAAATACAGGCAGCCATCACTGCAATTTAGGGTGCAATGATGGAGTTAAGCTGGCACAGTTAGGCCAGCAAAGTTTGGCCAGCACAAGACCCACCACAAAGTGCATTTGGGCCACTCTCAGAGTCAGGGAGAATGGCACACATCTGTGTGCTGACCTCTCTAACTCCAAGAGTGGTCCAAACACTTTACGATGTTCGTTTGGTCAACTTTGCTGGCCTAATTCCAGATTAGAATTGCACCCTTAAACTAGCATAGGGTGTGTTGAGATTATAACAAAAAAGAAAGAAAATAAAAAATAAAAAAGCATTTGGATCAATTAAATAAATCCATGACTAAACTGCTCTTCCAATGCACTTCTAATTAATTGTGTTTAAGAATTCCCAAAGCCACTTTGCAATTTAATACAAACGTTCAGATTCTCTGGTAAGTAGCAGCTGCTCCCAGGTGAAATAACAACAGGCTTAAAACAGAATTATTAAAATAAGGAAAAAGCCTTCTACAGCTTTCCAATGTTAAAACTATAATTAGTTACAAGCTGACTATCCAGAGGGTAAATTCCACTTTCCAGTTCAACCCTAAAACAGAAGACCAAGGCTATTTTCCATAGGAAATCGGGTGTGCCTCTGCTTCATTGCAAACAATGCAACTGAAAGCACACACCAATTCAGCAATAACTCCTTTTAAAATATCCATGCAACTTTAGCTAGCCCAAAATGCCTCCAGTTTGTGCTCCAAAAGGCAAGCCAGAAAGACAATCAGATTACAAAGTACGTTACAAAGTAAAGTAAAAAAGGTTTATAAATCTTCCTGGATTCTCTCTCTCTTTTTGCCAGGTGTCTGGACAATCATTTTCAGTTAGTAACTATGGAGACACAATTTAGTCCTTACAGCAATCTTTCTTTTCCAAAGAACCAAAGGGAGAGCGCCAATGATTCTTTATATGGGCATATATATATACCCACAAAAAAAAATCAGTTTTCTGATGGAATTATAAATAGCAACAAACATGGAAGACAGTTTATCTGGTTACCTGTCCCTTTAAAAAAGAAAAAGCAAGCAATAGCTGGTTGTTCTTGATAGGCGGATTTGCCCTCACAGTGTGGGTATAGCTGAGTTGGTTGGGAGTGCTCAGCCAATATGGGCATCCTATGTTATGGCATCAGAGTTCCAGGATTTTTTTAAAAAATCCTGCAGCCTGCATCTAGCACAGCTTTGGAGCACTCAGGAGCCTTCCCAGGGCATGGGCACGTTTGCACCTTTGCCTCAGGAAGGCTCCAGCCTGCCCTATAGGTTCCTTGGTTCTGCGCCTGCTAATGGCCGCATCCCAGCTCCACCCCCCTCCCCAGGCCAGTCCACCTTCCAGCCTGCCCACCCCCTGCCCAGTTCCGCCCTCCATCCCACCCACCCTCCCCCTGCCCAGAATCGCCCTTGTGCCAGTAGAGTTCAGCTGGCGCACAAGTGGTATGGTCTTGGGCTAAGCTGCTGCTGCTGCTGCTGCTAGTGTCAGCCTAATAGCACCAGTGTCGGTGCTGGTCGGTGCCCTCATGTCAGCACTGGTGCATTGGAAGAATGGGGAGTGGAGGAATGGGGAAGTGTCTGGGTGGAGACGGGATGGATAGGAGGAACCATAGGAAATGAGGGATACCAGCAGTGTTGGTGTACACCAGGATTTTATCTCCATTCCTTCCCCTGTTCCCTCTCCATTAATCTTCTAGGCTCTGCGCCAGAAAAATGGCTGGCGCAGATCCAAGGGTACCCATTAGGGAAGTGTAGGCTTATCCAGAGTAAGGGAACAAAAATTCCCCTACTTCGTGAAAGCCTCTAGGACTCCACCACCACCACCACCATCACCACCCCCGGATTAAGCACACAGTCCACTGGCATGGCTGCACTGTCAGGCGAGATTTAGGGTGCAATCCTAACCTGGAGTTAGACCAGCACAGTTAGGCCAGCAAAGTTTGACTGGTACAAGGGGCATAGTAATGCTGTCGTATTCAAACTTTTTAGACCGGGACCCACTTTTTAGAATGGCACTTCTCGGGACCCACCAGAGGTGATGTCATGGTGGGAAGTGACATCTTCAAGCAGGAAGTGCTGTCATTGTAACATAATAAAACGACACTCCTGAAATGCAAATGGGCATTCTTGGACTGCAGCAATTGGACAACCATGAAAGATCCCTGACAGAAAAGCAAGAATAGGACAAAATACAGTGTAATTTAAACAAAATTAATGAAAAACCCTCACTTGAAGATTCAATCTGTTAACACAAAAGGAATGTAACAAGAGTGAGGTCTGCAGATTCCAAGATGGCTGCTCACAGGTTTCCGTGACCCACCTGACATCAGGTCGCGACCCACCAAGTGGGTCCCAACCCACAGCTTGAATACAACTGCGGTAATGTATGCTTGGTGATGTATGTTCTCAGTGTCAGAGATGTCAGCACACAGACATGTGCCATCCTCCCTGACTCCAAGAATGGTCCAAGCACACTTTACGGTGCCCCTTGTGCCAGCCAAACTTTGCTGGCCTAACTGCTGGCCTAATTCCAGATTAGGATTGCTCTCTCAGTTAGTATTAGGCTGTTGGTAGATGGGGATTTTCTGGGCATGGACCACATATTTTGGCAAGGGAACATAAGTTTGGTTATTGAATGTTGAATGATTGTAGTTGCTTTGCTTTTTCCTGTAGTTTGTATGTGGTTTGGCTCACTTCCTTGAGCCACTTGATCATTTTCTGGAATGGTATATATGTCTTGCCCTATCAAGCACTTCTGAGACAGAGAGCCAAGTATTATAAAAGCACAGCATATAACTGACATGGGTACTATCTCTATAAAGTGTTCTCATAGGAAGCAATTAAAGACTAAGAAACAAAGGAGTCATCGCTGTATATGTATCTGAGACAGTGGATTCTAATTTTAAAAAAATCAATGCTGATTGCATTTTTACTCCCTCCTAGTCCTATTGTAAGACCTATTAAAAAGTAGAAAACAGATATTTTTTAGTGCACAAATGAATTCCAAAGCTGCACTCAATCGATGCTGATTAGATTTACAATTTAACAGCCATTTTTATCGTTTTCACTAGAGAATTTTCTTCTCGATTATGGTTCTGGACAGATCTATACAATAGGAATTGCTTTAATCTCATATACTGACAGTGCAACTGCCCACACGCAATGCAATTTAGCTCTCCCAAAGCTCAGTATTCTGGTTTCTCATTTATGGCAGGCTTCCCCCAGATTTACACTGAATGACACCATACAGTTTATTTGCACACTGCAGGTCCCCTGTTGTGAATGCGCTGATCAAGTCTCATCGACTGTGTGATTGTTTGCATCCCATTGGTTTAGAATGCATTCATGCGTCAGTGGATAAGAAAAAAACAACCTATGTTTCTACTGCTATGGCTCTATGTGGACCTTCTATAGGCTTAAGGGCGCAATGCTGATGGTGCCATTGGGTTGACGCTAGCAGCAGTGCCAGCCCAAGGGTGCCAGCCAGAGGCCACCCTGCACAGCTTGTGTGCCAGGTGTGCTGGTCCACGGAGAAGGCGGAGCTGGGATGTAACCTATTGGCCACATCGAAGCCTCCGTCCCTGGGCCGTATGGTATCCTTGGCTCTGAGCCTGTTGTACAGCAGGCGCAGATCCGACGAGCACATAGGGGAGGCTGGAGCCTACCCTGGGGCAAAGGCGCGAACGTGCCCTTGCCCTGGGGAGGCTCCCGAGCGCTCCCAACTTGCACTGGATACAGCGCAGGCCCGCCAGCCTTGCTGTTCCAGTGCAAGTTAGGATTGGGCTCTCAGCTACTGATGGCAGGAGAATAAATAGATGAGAGACAAGTTCCCCATGGCATGATAAAATGTTTTTGCTCACTGGGTATTAATCATCAAATGGAGACAATGCCAAACACAGTTGACTGGCCTGAGACATTACTTACCCTTAAGGTCCCAACAGGCTGCAAGAGTGAGGTTAGATTGATCAATCAATCAATCAATCAATCAATCAATCAACAGGTACTTATATACCGCTTTTCAACACGAAGTTCACAAAGCGGTTTACAGGCAAATAGTAATAATAAAGTTAAATGGCTCCCTGTCCCAAAGGGCTCACAATCTAAAAAAAAAAAAGGGCAGACCGCCAGCAACAGCCACTAGAAAGACTGTGCAGGGGTGAAGAGGGACAGTTACTCTCCCCCTGCTAAATATAAGAGGAACACCACTGGAAAAAGTGCCTCTTGTCCAGTTAGCAGGGGTAATTGCTAACCTGTGCAATTCGCAACCTGTGCTTCCAGGCTGCTGTTGGAAATATCCAAAGGTGTGGGTCACAGACCAGTGGTTCCTGGAGGCTCTGCCAGTTTTGGTAAGTTGCCAGTGGTGACAAGGTGGGGAGGTTCAGAAATGTTGTCGGGAAGGGCAGGGGGCAGGTGCAGACTTGAGGAAGCCCATTGCCGGGCCAGTGCCCTTACTCAGGGGACAAATGGCACCATAGGATTGGGCTGTAAGCAGCGGCGTCATGCAGCCGGAACGCTGGGCGGAAGGAACGGGTGAGGGGCGGGGAAGACGGCGAAACGGAGCGGTATGCAATGGGTGGGCTGCCGCTCACCCGTTCCTCCCGCCCAGCGTTCCGGCTGCATGACGCCGCTGGCTGTAAGTCCTTAAAACAGTTTCCTGTTTTCCCACTGAGCAGGGCCTTGTTTCTTGCCACAGGTCAATATTGTATTATGCACATTCTTTTCAGATGGACCCAAACCTTTGTCAATTTCTAATGGTTTTTCTAGTAGACTTGACATTTGCAAAACTGCATTAGTAAAACAAAATTGGATTGCAGTTCTACTTTTGGGAGGTCAAGAATTATAAATACCAGTGCCCAAATATTTAATTGGAATCAGCCCTTCTGTTTTCAAAATGCAAAGATATAAAACCAAGCTAAATATAAAACCATCCTAAAGATGGGGAAAGATCGATACTTAGATATTCACCTCTGTGTAGGTACTGTATATGGAGGAGATATAAAGCATAAATTACTTCACACTGGAAAAAAAGCAATGCATAAGTGTGTATATGCAGCACACTGGGGTTGCAATCTTCTAGCAACTCAGAATTATTTGTATTGATTCCAGTCTGAATAGGTAATTGTAGAATACTTAATATAAAGGAAACAACCAGGGCAGAGTCCTTTTCCCCCCTATTTGAAAAGCATTTGCTATATTAACTGTCAAGCCAATACTGCTTTCTGAATTGGAATTGCAGCATAGCTTTGTGGCGGAATCACCCGCAGCCCAATATATTTTTTAATTAAACATTTTTCTGTTGCCAGTTAACACACACACACACACACACACACACGCGCGCGCATGCACGCACACACACGCGCGCGCGCACACACACACACACACACACACACACACACACACACTCCTGCCTTTTGCTGTGCTGGGAAAGGGCAAAGGATAGCTTACATGAATGTGACAATCATAAGTCCCTCTCCAGAAATCTGATTGACAGCGCAATCCAACCGGTCTTCTGAACAGCGCAGGTCCCTTGCCCTGTCCCAAGTGTTGTGAGCATGCCATACAACATGAGGCTACTCAGGAGCAGGCTAGGCCAGTGCAAGGATGTGCATTGGCCTAGCAGTGCCATAATAATGCCTGGGTGGGGTACATTTCTGGTGGCCTGGGCAGGCTGGTGCAGAGGGTGGGAGAGGGTGGCGGGAGCAGAGAATGGAGGTGGGGAGTGGGGGTTTCAGTGGATGGAGTGTGAACTGGGATGTGGATCAGGTTTGGGAGGGGAGTTGGACCACAGCAGCGTAGGCCAAAACCTAACCCTTGGCCCAACCAGCCTCCCATAGGCTGCTTGGATTTGCGCCTGCAAAATTGTGGGCACAAAACTGAGTAGCTCAATAGGGCTGTCTGGGGCACAACATGGAGTAAGGGGTAAAAAAATTTCCTTACTCCAAGTTGCGCTCCAGCCCACACCTACCTTGCACTGAATTCAGTGCTGGCAACTTGGCCTGCCTGTTCCAGTGCAAGTTAGGATTGCGACCTAAGGCATAGATATTCCACTGCGAGGAATCATTTTCCAATTCTGTGTTCCCTTTTTATTAACTGTTTTTTTAACATTGTTATCTGTCATGATTTAATGTGCCAGATATAAAAATGTGCAAGTCAATTCTTTCATAGAAATTGTCTATTTTATAGACATATGTCAATGATTTTCATTGACATATATCTCACAGCACAGTCCTATAGCCCGTTAGCGCCGGCGCTACGCTCTTGCGCTGGCCGAACGCTGTCGCAAACGTGCCATAAAGCGCATCTGCGTCGGCGCTATGGCACTTGGCCGGCACCAGCGCCAGCACCAGCGCTCGGGCACCGCCGCGACTGTCAACAACACCAGCCATGGGCCAATCAAGTGCCGGCGTTGCTCGGTTGACGCAGGGTCTCTGTGAGGGCGTTCCAGAGGCGTTCCAGGGGCGTAACTGGGCGGCGCAGTGGGCGGAGACGGGGGTTGTGACGTGGTTGTGACGCAGGATGGCCATAGTGCCTAATCCTAATGCCCGTTCAGAAATCTGATTAACATATTTAATTTGGGCCGCTCCTGTCCACGTTCCTCTGCACCTGCTATTTTGCCGGCGCAGATCCGAGCAGGCCCATAGGGGTAACTGGGGCTTATGCAGGTGCAAGGGGAAAACCTCCCCTTCTCCTGCACGTTGCTGCTGCTGCCTCCTAATGGGCCATGGGATATGGCCTTGCTATGTCGGCCTTACTAGGCCGGCATAGTGTAGGATTGCACTCTCAATGATTTTCAATGTTTTTCATCTAATGGTACACAGTGAAGGTACACAGTCATTTTTTTGTAATAATTGACAAGACACTGTGCACTGCTAGTCAGGGGCTCATATCTCAGAGGGGGGCCCTTCTAATATATGACCCTCCCCCAAAATCCTGCAGCACACTTGCAAACCATTTACAGCACACCAATGTGCCATGGCACACTTGTGGAAAATCACTGCTGTATGCACGTTTCAAAACATCTATAAGAAATGTTTCTTATCCAGAAACATTCTGCAGTCATCAGAACAGGAAAAATTACCATCGTATATGAAAAAGGAAATAGATAGAAGGTTGCATAGGGAGGAAATGCAATAGTGATGGCCCAATCCTTTGCATGTCTACTCAGAAGTAAGTCCTCTTATAGTCAATGGGGCTTACTTCCTGGTAAGTGTGGATAGAATTGGAGCCTGAGTTTTCAGAAGGCAAAATCACAAGTGGACGTTCATGTTCTCCACCCATTTAGAAGAAACCAGGGCCATATAGTCCCACCCCTGACCTACATGCCACCATTATCCCCATCTCCTTACCTCTGTGCATTAAGGGAGGAAATGTCAGAATGGGCCCTATGTGTGATCAGAACCAAGGGCACCTCATACAGACAGATCAGCCTGACACTATCAGCAGGCTGATAGACACTACCCTATTCTCAAATCCCCCTCCCCACAACATGTGAAGATTGGGATGAAACTAGAAGCTATCGGCTGGTCAGGAGTGGGACAATCCCCTCCATGCACTGAGTGTGAGAAGGGGGCTAATGTATCCTTATCTAATTCTGTCTTGAACCCAGCAATGTTCTTTCCACCCACTAACTGTACTACCATTTGGCAGCTGAAATATGTTGGCTTCCTGACTTACAGGCAAAAGGTGTTGACTGGTAGCCTTTGTTTTCTTGTATTATTCTTTGCGCACTTGTACCCAAAAAATCTACACTTGAGTGGGTTCTGGTCAGTGAGATTATTATAATGGCAGCAGTTTATTCCATAGCAATTACAATAAAAGTGCACAATCCTAACCTGGAGTTAGGCTGGCACAGTTAGGCCAGCAAAGTTTGGCCAGCACAAGGGACACCATAAAGTATGTTTGGACCACTCTTGGAGTCAGAGAGATCAACACACAGATGTCCTCCCTGACTCTGAGAGCTGTCCAAACGTGCTTAAGGTGGCCCTTGTGCCAGCCAAACTCTCCTGGCCTAACTGTACCAGCTGAACTCCAGGTTAGGATAGTGCCCTTAAACTAGCCTTTGGTTCCTTTGAATTCTGAAAATGTCTGTGAACCTCACATGACTGATTCTTGCCTGTTAAATATCTATGATAATACAATAAAAACCTAAACACTACCAACATATTAACAAGTGCTTAATAACAATTGTTATTAAAAAGTTCAAATTCAAATCAACATGATCTTGTATGTCCTCAGCAAACATCTCATCTATAATGATGACTATGTATTTCAGCATGAATAATGTCTCTCAAATGCTTAACCTTGTAGCAACTTAATCTCTCTCTCTCTCTCTCTCTCTCTCTCTCTCTCTCTGTGTGTGTGTGTGTGTGTGTGTGTGTGTGTGTGTGTGTGTGTGTGT
>JAJKFI010000019.1:3586149-3615638 GCA_029204185.1 Lerista edwardsae
TTAACAATGAATCCAGCTGTAGCCATGGTAACAAATGCACTTACAACCGGCCAAGAGACTCAGCATGACAAAGGGGCCAAACTCTCTCTCTCTCTCTCTCTCTCTCTCTCTCTCTCTCTCTCTCTCTGTGTGTGTGTGTGTGTGTGTGTGTGTGTGTGTGTGTGTGTGTGTGTGTGGTGGAGAGGGATATATAACCAGTATGGTATGATCACAAAGCACTTGCAACACTCACAAAAGAAATACAGCAAGAGTAAGGTCTGCAGCTTCCAGCTTGCTATGACCCACCTGACATCAGGTTGCAACCCACCAAGTGGGTCCCGACCCACAGTTTGAGAAACACTGTACTATAATATACACAGAAAAAGCCTGCATTGAATTTATGCTCATCATTTATCTCTATTTGCTTCGGACATACATGCTGTAAAATGTAATATTTATATACTCATATCACAGTACTATACTCAATGATGTAACTTTCCAAGTCTCATTATAACTGTCAGCTTATGCAACATCTGAAGTTCTCTTAAATTTGATTATTTTCATAAATGTGGAAGATTCCTCATCTTAGGAAACACAGTATCATGTTGGTTTTTGTTACTGTGTCTGTGTGCTTTAGAGTGTGTTTTAATTTCCTTGCTTCTTTGTGAGCGTGTCACACTAACTTGCATTAAGTTTATTAAGAACATAAGAAGAGCTCCACTGGATCAGGCCAAGGCCCATCTGGTCCAGCTTCCTGTATTTCACAGGGGCCACCAGATGTCTCAGGGAGTACACAAGACAGCTAGATACCTCCATCTCCTTAATGCTCTCCTGCAGCTGAGAGTGCATTCCAACATTAACATTAACCTAGGCTTTTTTCTTTTTTTTTTTAAAGGTTCTCCCAGTCTTTGGGGGTCTCCTGGATGCTATATAGTTCTCTTTGGCAAAGATAGCTGTCACTAGCCATTTAAAAAAAAAAATTAAATGGTTTCCATAATCAAAAACAATATAATCAATGCACAAAACAACAGTATCGGTGTGCCTTCTTCTTTCTGTCTGATCTTCCAGTTTCTGATTGCTTTCTGTGACTTGCTATTGCCGTTTCCATTCATCCTTGTCCAAGTGAGTCCCTCCCTTTTCCCATGTAAAAAATGGGTTCCCTCACACAAACACCTATTCAGTTATGTTGCATGCAATACTATTGCAAATGTCTGTTGAGAGTCATTGGTTTCAAAGTAGGACTTGAGCTCTTCTCCTGTACTGCTTTTGGGGGCCTAAATCAGTGATGTCATTCAGGGGGAACGGACCAGAACGGGCGTTTCGTATCCTAATGGGCTCCGTGGCTGGTTCTGGGTTCTCGACAAGTGCCAATCAAAAGTGAGTTCCTGTTCCTAAATCATTGGAATGACACCACTGGCCTAAATACCCACCTGATGTGGCCTCTTCCTCTAGAAGACTATCCAGTCTCCATATAATAATGCTATACATTTGTCCTAATATTATTTTTGTGAATTGGAACTGGTGTAGTTCTCAGAAGATTCCATTCTTAGGATTCCCTAGGGAAAGGGAATTATTATCGAATTTATTCTTTGGTACAGTTTTGCAGCCTTTGTTCTCTTTCTCACATATTTACACAGTTGTCCCTTGAATTTGTAGATCCTGTATCTCCAGATTCACTTATCCATGGTTCTCTGCCCCTCGTGAGCACCCATTACTTATCTGTAAATGGAGCCCTAATTTTAATGTGGCATAGCAGGTGCAAGGAAAGGAAATTGGCCACCCCAAGCCAATTGGATACTAGACTTTACAACAGTGGTATTCAAACTTTTTAGACCGAGACCCACTTTTTAGAATGGTGTTGGGACCCACCGGAAGTGATGTCATTAACGTGGAAGGGATGTTGTGGCAAGAAATGACATCATCGAACAGGAAGTGCTATCATGGCTACATAATAAAATGACACCCCTGAAATACAAATTGGCATTACCCTTTCATCTCTGAATACAGATTCCGGACACAGGCTTGGGGTATTGGGTCACTTTATTAACAATACCATGGGAAAAATTCTGCAGCAGGGGTTCTCAAACCACACCCCAACGTGCGGGCTACTCTTTGGAGGAAACGGCACTAGCCATAACTTCCCCCGGGCTACACGGGCGTGACAGCCTGGCTCCGAGCTCCCCTGGTCTTGAGCCGAGAAGAGCCCGTCTCCACCAACACCAAAGGATCAAGGCTGCAGAATCTGACAGAGCCCACCAAGTCTATGCTCCAGTGGTGCATTGTGCCTGAGTCAGCCAGGGCACATGCCAGCCAAGCTCACCGACCCGGTCAAGCGTCGTCTGAGTGGTCCTGACCCATCCCCTAACCAGGAAGTGCTGTCATGGTTACATAATAAAATGACACTCCTGAAATACAAATTGGCATTCTTGAACTGCAACACAGTTGCTCAACCGTGAAGCATCCCTGACAGAAAGCAATATTAGGACAAAATATTATGTAAAAGCACTGAATTGAAAACGAAATTAAAAAAAACAACACCTACGCTTGAAAATTCAAACTGTTAACACTCACAAAAGGAATATAACAAGAGTAAGGCCTGCAGTTTCCAAGATGGCTGCTCCCAGCTTTCCATGACCCACCTGACATTAGGTCGCGACCCACCAAGTGGGTCCCTACCCACAGTTTGAATAATGCTACATTAGAAGGTGCAAATGTTTGTTGCAAGTTCCACTTTTACTTGTGCAATTTTTGCATGTTTGATGAAACCCACCTTACAGATTGAAGGATCTCTTCCTAAGAAGTGACTGTATGCATTTAGATGGGGTTACAAGAAGGTAACTAAACTGCAGACTATCAGTCTTTACATATGCATTGCACTAACGTTGTGGAACTGAGCATAGGAGCATGACAAACAAAAACAAATAATGATTCTATGTGTCATGGTAGAACAATATCATCATTGCTGAATGAGGAAAAAACATTAAATATTGGAAATTCATTTTGATGGAATCCAGTGAACTTTGCCTGTAGCTTTCAGGGTGGTTTCTCATAGGCATACCAGTTATTCTGGCAGGCAATTAGTTTCACTATGATATACTTATGATATACTTATGAACTGTCCCAAGGACTTTATTGGTCACTGTTGGAGTCTGAGTGTGGAATCAGGCAGAGTATTGACATGGGTTTTCTTTGCAATTCTCCTTTGCACTGTGTAGCTTAAAGGAAAGTTGGGGAACTCTAGTTTGACAAGTGGCTGACTAGATATAGCACTATTGCTGGAATATACTTGGGTAAATGTTCAGAACTCTGGAGTGAAGAAAGCAGAGGTTCAGTGGAACTCGTTGCCTCTTATCTCATGTACAAATGGCAGAGAATATCAGTCAAGATGGGTAATAAAGGCAAACATTGCTATCACTGGCCTCTCATGCATCTTATAGTGAATGATTGAATACACAGCTTCATATAGATATTAGTATGCTGCAATCAGTACCAACACATTTGGGACCCAATCTAGATTTTCTGAGCATGTTTGAAGGAGTGCAAGTGCCTAGATGCAGCTTGAAGATTATGGCAAAGGTAGCCCAGTGCAGGTGTGTTTGTAGGTGGCAGGCTTGACTAGCGTTTTCAGGCAGTATTCACCTCTGGGCCCCACAGGCTGTACTGAGGAGCCCCTGTCAATCAGCTGTCTCCATTGACCTGCAGTCAACCATTGCTGGGCAACCCAGCCACAGCAGCCACCCCAAAGCAACAATGCATTTGCTGCTGAGGCCGCTAGGGCAAGCTCAGTCAGCTCACATGATCAGTGCCTGATGTGGCAGTCACTCTGGGTTCAGTGAAGTGCCCAGGTCATCGATGGCCCCAGCCCTTGTTCTATCAGATTCCCTTGTCAAAATATTATGCCCACAGTAGGCTAAGTAGCCTCCCTCCTTCAACAAACAGCCCTAATTTGGCACAAAGCACCACTAAACTCCACCACCCATATAAAGACAACTAGCAGTTTGCCTGCTCAAGCTGCACAGATCCTCCACTCCAGTCAAAAATTGTCTCCTCCATTCTAGCCAAAAAATCTTTGCACCTGGTAGCAAATGGCCTAGCTACACCACTGCATGCATTTATTGTAGACCAGATAAGCATATTCTTTTCCATGTCTAGGCAAGTTTCCACTGGAATAAATTCACACCCAAGATAGATACCCAAGTTGCTCGTAGCTTCACTTTCACAGAACATTTGATTATTTGTGTAGCAGCATTGTCTCTCAATTGCACTTTATACCGGCTTAAACCAGCTTTCCTTTCCATGCTCCCTTACAGTCTGACGGAGGAGGCAATTTTCCCCCCCTCACAGAATCATTATCCCATTGTCATGATGGGAGAGCTTTTCACACACTTCTCCTGTAGTGGGCTTGGATCTGTTTGCCTGCAGAGAGAAGAAAGGAAAATCTTTCAAAAGGATGGCACTGATTTGTATGAAAAGAGAAAGGAAATCACACAAAGAGGTCTGGCAGTTCCCAAATGTTGTCTAGCAGTATCACTGGAAAAGGAAGGGGACTGAGTTATATTGCAAAGGCACCAATTAAAACAGGGTCAGGTAGCGGTATGAGTGCAGAGGGGAAAAAATTCTAAAAATAGCAGTCTGTTAGTGCATCTCTTCTTTGTGTGGGAGCTGAGTAGCACTTATTTCAACTTTTGTATTACTGTCAATATTGCTGCCAGGGAAACAGAATTTTCTATTCTTGATATCAACCAAACTGAATATTCATTCTCTTCCTCCCCACCCCCACCCCTCCCTTCACATCCACATTTTGAATGCTTCCCTCCTCAGCCTGTGATCTTCAATGCTGGTGGATCATGAGATTTGAGCGATGTCTTATATTTCTATGTGAACGTGGACAGCCTGTCTAGATGCTCCTCCCATTTTCTTGATGAAGCTGTGCTGTAACTGGTGATTTCTATAGCCAGAGCAGAATCCCTTCCAGCAGCATAGCTAGACAGAGATCAAAATGCTAATTATTGACTGCACCGCAATGTATCATGAAAACAGTCCCTTCCCGTCGCTGCCGGAGCCATGCTGGGCAATGACTGCAGTGCATAGGAGATGATTCTGCATTGCTCTCACCACTAGGTATAGCTCCACCAGCAAGGGGGAGGGGCTATCTACATGCACATTGCAGTGCCATCAATAGTGTTTTGATCCCCCTTAAGAACATAACAGCCCTGTTGGATCAGGCCAAAGGCCCATCTAGTCCAGCTTCCTCTATTTCCCAATCGCCCACCAGGTGCCTCAGGGAGTGCACGAGAAAACAAGATGCTTGCATCCTGTTGCCACTCCTTTGCACCTGCAGCTGTTTTGAGGCTTCCTGCTTCAGGTATTCCACTGTCTCAGCTACTATTCAGACATCCCTTACTCAGAAGCTGAGATGCCAAAGACTGGGACGGGGAGGGGGACATTCTTGCTCCAAGCCACAAGCCACTGGTTTTCTCATCTGCAAATTGCTGTGCTTTATATGGTTGTCTGCAGTCTTTTTCACTGGTCTGCTGCTCCCACTTAAGCTTTTGAGGATGCGTCTATCTGCTTCTCATCTATCACCTTGAAAATAATGCTTAGCTAGTCCATTCTGAATAGAAAATATGAAATAATTGAAATGCAGAATTAGGCAGGCACCCAGTGGTCATGCCTATGTTTTGAATGCAGCAGCACCCAAGTTCAATCCTTGGCATCTCCAGGTTAGCCTGGGACAGACACCTGGAGACCTGCTCCCAGCCAACGAGGATAATCTGGAGCTGGATAGACCAAGGATTCAGTATGATGAAGCTTCATGTGTGCCACTGTCACTATTGCATGATCAGTAATGCCTGTTCTGTGCCTCTGCCCAAGTTCCATTCAGAGCACCAGACCTGTACTTCTTATGATGTTGAGCAGAGGCAACATTTGTTCGAACTTGCCACATTATGCATGAATTCATGTAAACTACCTGGCCGGGGTGAGATTCACATGGGAAGGACAAGCGTACGTGGCCATGTTTGTAGCAGAGGAAGAAGCCACAAGGAGCAGTTGCTGATGTGCCACGGCAATAACCTGGATTATCCTTTCGAGTAATAAAGAGATGTTTGCAACATAACTAAGCTCGAGAATCCAGATTAGATCTATCGAATCTAGCTATATTACTCTAGAACAGGAGTCTCTACATTTTTTGGCATGAGGGCCACATCATAAATCTGACGTAGTGTCAAAGGGCCAAAATAAATAAATAAATAATACATGGCACAAAATACCACGTTTTTGATGTGAAAATATCTGAATAAAAACACAAAACACTGCATTTTTGTGTTTCAGATATTTTCCAAAAATTAAAATACTTTTCCAAGTAGAAATAATACTGTGGATTCATCTGCTCTTCCATTGGCTGGGCTTAAGGCAGCAATGGGCTAGAGGCGCATTGTGTGCCATGGGTCTCTGGGGGGCTGGATCTGACCCACGGGCCATAGTTTGGACACCCATGCTCTAGAAGTTGAAGTTGTTGTTGTTGGGAGGGAACCCTGGGCCATATCAATTGAAGTGGAAAAGGAAAAAAAATCCACTCTAGCCCCAAAGGCAGTCAGCTAATCTCAGACTATCCATAGGGTGGGTGAGGTGGGTAGAACACAGCCTGAACTTAAATGGGAAGCTCCAAAGTAACACTAGAGGGACACTGTTGAGGGAGCACCACCGGGTGCCAATCAGGTGCTGTTATCCCCCATCTTGTTTTGTGCAGGGCAGGGCTGAGGAAAGAAAGTCACAGCCACCAATGGTAGAGTGGCCTCATTCTTAAAAAATAATATGTATATACAGTTCAGTTTTCTTAGCAGATAAAAATATGAGGTGATATATGCTCCTGCCAGTTGGCAACAGTTATACAGAGAGGTTTGGGGGAAAAAGATGGGACTAGCGAGTTCATCTGTATGATAATGATTTAGACATGCATTTTTTCAGGTCAGGACAATTTATGTCCCATTATGGCTGATTTGATGGATAACTTCAGGACAAAGGAGCCAAACTGAGCTGACCCAGGACTGCTGTGCTGTGACAATCTGTTCTTCATTCGTTCGGCTCTACTTCTTAACTAAGCTCATTACCTTGCATTTTGATATTTTCCACAATCCTAGCTCTGTCTGCCAAATCTACCCCTCCCCAAACCAATGCTGCAAAAGCGCGAACCAGCAAAAGCTCTAACCAGGACAATCCAAGTATTCTGAACAGGGCAATATTTCCAAGGTGTATGAACAAAAAGTGGGGAAGGAGCTCCTGCTAATTAATTCCCATACCATACCATACCACAAGCATCAGCTAGGTCCATAGCTAGGGGTGGGTGTTGTTGTTGTTGTTGTTGTTGTTGTTGTTTTGTGATTAACACAGAATGCTAAATAATGAGAATTTCTACTGAAAATGCTACATAAAACAAAATTTAGGGCAAAATGTGAAAAAAACACCACTTTACTTATTTTTGACAGATTATCACAAATTTAGATCAATTTCACAAAAATAACACCACTTTTGTTTATTTTTGACACAGTTTTGAGGAATCCACAACTAGTTTTCAGTAAGGGATCAGGAGGAGGACTAGCAGAAACAGGAGGAAGCTTGCTTAAACTTGCATGAACCCAGCAGACACAGGCGTCATCTCTGAATTGAAGCTTGCTCTCTTGTGGGCCCTCAAAATGATGGGGTGCCCACAAACAAGGATTTACACTTGCACATTCCAACTGTCACCTATCAAACAACAACCACAACTACATTACAGTCAAGCCATAGCACTACCTCCAGCATTCTTGGTACTCCAGTTCATGACTCTTCTTAACTGGTGGACCCCACCTCTGACTCTCCAAAATTCCTCTTCCGCACAATTTCAAAATGCAGCCATAGGCCCTGCGTAGGATCAAGCCATTAATACTGATTATTATTATTCAGGGTGCAATCCTAAGGAGCGTTGGAACAGGCAGGCCAGTGGGCCTGCGCTGTATCTAGCTCCACTTAGGAGGCAGCAGGAGACTCTCTGGTGCAAGGGCACCAGGGGAAGCTCTAGGCTCTCCACTGGGTTCCTCGGACCTGCGCCAACGAAACCATGGGTGCAAGTCCAAGGAAGCTGAGTGGCCCAAATCAGAGCCACCCCACCCCACCCTCATCCCGGGCTGGCAAACCCACTGGCCCTCCCACCCCTCCTAGAAACGCCCCTTGCCCACCCTCCCTCCTCCCAGAACTGCCCCTGTACCAGCCGAGTTCAGCTAGTACACGGGAGGCCCTCCGTCGGCCACATAGCACTACCACCACCGGCCCAAGTGCTCTCTCTACAGTTGTGCCGATGCAGGGGTGCCAGTTGGTACTGCCACATCGGTGCTACGTTGGGCATGGGTTCGCATCCTCAAGGTCTTTTTCTTTTTAAAGATATTAATCACTATGTGGTTTGTAGAGTTGGTTCAAGCATGATGAAGAAGAAAACTCTGCACATTTATGGGTAGTGCATAAACCATTCTGTCACTAAGCCTGTCAAGCGTTCTCATGGCCCTGAATCATGGCCTGATATGGCCTCTTGCCTTTTCTGTCTGAACTGATTTCATTTCACATATGAACCTTATTATACGAAGCTCAGTCTCGGCTCCTGCCTGCCATTTTCTCCTTTTTCAGCCTCCCACCAGTGCTATATTATTCAGAAGCTGAGCTAGGATTGCATCCCATTCAGGGAAGACCTGCGTATGCGTGTGCTATTTATTTACCACTAGGAAATGGTATGTTTAAATATCTGGTTGCCTCCCTGCCGTGTTATTGTTTCATCAAACTAGCTGAGACTGGAAGAAGGTTAATTGGGCTGGACCCCTTTCCCAGCTGGCGGAGAACCCTGGACTTTGGGATGCTCCTTATTGCCCTGCCTGGTGCCCTTTGCCCACGGGCATCTGTAATGCTGACGCCTGAGGCCACAGACACTTGCAGACATGTTGGAAAGGGGGCAAGGCAAACAACTGCCTTGGTGACTATTAGCAACCCAACAGCGCTATGGGTTGAACAAATTGCTCTGAAGTGCCATCCAGTGCATCGACCCCCGAAGAGCAGCCAGTCCAGCATCTCCCGTACGGCAGGTCATCCTGGTTGGGCATAGTTGGAACAACCACCTGCAGCCACAATTCTATCTGCTTTCTCTGCCACTCAAGTAGCATATCCTGCATTGCTCTCATGCAAAAATGCTTATCCCACAGTTGGACCACCAGATCGTGAGTGCAATTCTAGCCACATTTCAAGCACTGACATGGCTGTGCCAGTGGGGCATATACTGCATCGAGCAGTTGGGGGGGCACTCACGGAGGCCTCCTCAAGGCAAGGGAATGTTTATTCCCTTACCTCAGAGCTGCATTGCCCTTATCCCAATGCTGGGAAGTAGGTTAGGATTGCTACTTCAGGGGCCGCCGAGCACGGGATTGGGCTGTTCATTATTTCTTTTTAAGAACTGTAAATCCCATGTTCAGAGTCCCAGAATCCTGCAGGATAGTTTAGTAGATGGCAAATCTGCCACATAACCAAGAGTGCAATCCTAACCTGGAGTTAGGCCAGCATAGTTAGGCCAGCAAAGTGCAGCCAGCCCAAGGGCCACTGTAAAGCGTGTTCAGACCACCCTTGGAGTCAGGGAGCATGGCGCACACCTGTGTGCTGGTCTGTCTGACTTCAAGAGTAGTCCAAACATACTTTACACTGTCCCTTGTGCTGGCCAAACTTTGCTGGCCTAACTGTTCCAGTCTTACTCCAGGTTAGGATTGCACCCTAACTCAAAAACAAGGAACAGTTGTGGCACCAATGCAAAACTTTGCCATTGCAAATGTTGGCAAAGTGCTGAACATTTTTATACAACAAGAGCAATTTGATAGAGCTCTATTTTGTATTATTGAGTTGCTTTCTTTTCATTGCTTTTCTTCAGGCAACTAATATTAAAATAGCTTTGCTACTTTTGAAACCATTAGATATGATTTCTGTGGTCATTTTTATAAGCTCAATAAAACAGTGAAATGAAAAACTCACCAATTTTTGTATTATTACTGCTGGAAATTAGATCTCAAATTGAAACAAATGGTATGCAAATATGTAATAAAAATTCAAACACCTGTATCCAGGGATGCAGTAGTAAAACTTTGAGAAAGAGAAGGAGAAGCAAGGAGAAAATAAATAGAATAATTTTACTGTGATGAGCAATAAAAATGAACAAGTCACTTGGGCCCAGTGCCTTATGTTCTGCAGGTTTGATTTTCATCTTAACAGTAGCAATTTTGATGGAAACAGTCCTCAAAGTCCTAATTCTGACTTTTTCTGTGGCACTTAACAGCCACTATACTTCCATGGCTTTCTCTGCTGCTGCTGCTTTAGGGCTAAATCCTGTCCAACGTTCTAGCACTGTTGCAGGCACGTCCTGCGGCAGGAGTTTGTTCCCTTACCTTGGGGGGTGCATTGCAGTAGCATCAGCACTGGAAAGTTGGATAGGATTGGCCCCTCAGTGGCCATTTGTCCTCCATATTTTATGCCCCCCCCCAAACTGATCCTACCGAAAAGAGGTTACAGAGTGGATGTGATGACATCACAGTGCTATATAGCACTCACACCCCCAAGAATTACCTGAACGCTGACATGACTAAGAAGATATTCTGAGCCCAATTCACCCCCACTGATGCAGCCACCCCCAAAATGGATGTTCTGTATCCACCAGGGGTGGGGGGATCAGGAGGCTTCAGAAAGGAATGGAGAATTACCCCTTCATAAGTCTCCCACCCTACAAGGGGGCTCCTTGGAATGCAAGGATGGAACCTGCTTGCTACAAATGCTTCTTTGGCACCACCCCCATCCAGCCACAAGTGGTGGTGATGGCATCTGGCCTCAGTGTCTTTAAAAGGGGATGGGACAGATTTCTGGAGGAAAAGTCCACCACAGGCTACAGGCCATGAAGGGTGGTGCAACCTCCTTATCGTTGAAGTAGGCTACCTCAGAATGCCAGGTGCAGGGAAGTAGTAATGAGATGCAAGTATCTTATGGCCTGGTGTGCTCCCTGAAGCATCGGGTTGGCCACTGTGAAATACAGGAAGCTGGACTAGATGGGCCTTTGGTCTGACCCAACAGCGCTCTTCTTATGCTGCTATGGTCCACCCTACTTGCAATTCATCAAGCACTTCTTTTGAGCAAGCGCTTTTGGAATAAATGGGAGTAGCCCAGCTGTAATGGTAAGTCATAAGGGCTAGAACAGTTGAAATACTTTTTTCACGGTTGTGGGTTGCAGGGATAAAGAAAGCCAGGGCATGTGGGAGGGGTGGGTGAGGGAATATTATGTTATTATGGAGCTGAATTTTGCATATTGATTTTTGGAGGAAAAACAAGACTGATCTCATTTTCCTTCTCTGTGCTTCTTTCGACTCAATATTTTTGGGTCTCCTCTTGACGAGAAGATAAATATTTTTAAGGAGGCTCGCGTTATAATTATATTATACGAGGCGCACCATTTATTATTTATGGAAACTGAACTTTAAAAGAAACCATTTGCTTTAAGTCACCTGAAAGATCTTCCTTCGACCTCTTTATGGAGCACGTCCTGCTGTGCAGAGCATAAATTCTTTTTTGAACAAAAGGCATTTGATTACCGAGTAAACTTTCCACTGGAACAGTCTCAAACCCCTTTTGGGCTGCTGTATCATGCCACAGAAATATATTACAAGCTGTGGGGGGGGGAAGAGAAAGTATTATTATTGATTGTTCCAGAAAACTATACCTTGATCAAAGCCAGAATACAGGCTCTTTCACGTATACCCGCAGTGGCACAGAAAGCCTATCTCTGCCTACATGTAGTATATCTGTGCAGGAAGCACATCAGGTAATCACGTACATCTTTTGAATCTGATCCTTATCCATCCAATCCATCTGATCCATTATCCAACGAAATGCATGTCATTAAAATCCCTCAAAAGCACAATGCTTTGCTCCTCTGGTGGTGCTGACATCCCTCACATGCCACAACAATAAATCTGCAAGTTTTAATGTGGCACAGGTTTTGGTCTCTCTCTCTCTCTCTCTCTCTCTCTCGCTCTCGCTCTCGCTCTCGCTCTTGCTCTCTGTGTCGTTTCACCATTATAGTTAGTTATATATCACATTTGAAACCCATTCTATCTCCCCCCTTCATAGATCAATATATAAACTATAGCAGGATCCTATTTTGTCCTTTTTGACAATCCTGTGATTGCTGAACAATCCAAATACTCTGTGATCCAAGCAGCATGCTATCCTTTACACATCATTTCCCTGTCTAAGGGCCCAATCCTATCCAACTTTCCAGTGCTGATGCAGCCACAATGCCACCCTGAGGTCAGAGAACAAACTTTCCCTGATTTTGAGAAGGCCTCTGTGACTGTCCCACCCACCTCCACTTCAGAGTGCCATGCGCACAACCCGTTGGCACAGGGCTCTAAGTATATTGGTATTATTTCATAATAAAGAGCCGAATCCTATGGGAATGCTGCACTGCCAAAACGCACAGTCCTGCAGTGCAACGTGATTTACAGTGGTTGCAAAGGATGATGCACCATTCTGTGCAGTTAGAGACTGGGGTGAGGAGGAGGGTGTCGAGGCCAATCAACACAGGAAAGGTGTGGTATCAGTGGCAGCAGTGCCACTGATATCCTATCCTCTGTCCTGGCCTCAAATCTGCCTTCCTAGTAATTGCTGGCACAAGTCCAAGAATACCCGTTGGGGCAGTGGAGGCTTTCCCAAATGTTCCCTTGTCCAGGGTGCAGCATGTGCTCCAATAGTGTAGCTGCATCAGCAGTGGAGCGGTTAGATAGGATTGGACTGTAAGATTATACTTTGCCTTATTTGAGGATTTTTTTAAAAAACCATCCTAGAGAATTACAGACAAATCTGTATCCATCAATTGTTTGCAAAAGCTGCTTCAAGTGATCTGTAGGCATGCAAAATACATTGACCTGAGGCACTTTTGTCCAGCAGATGTTCTGCTTCCATTTCTGCCTAATATACATGCATACTTCGGTTAAATATAAACTTTGGACCAAGTCTCATTGGACTTAAGAGTGAATATCTCAGTGCCAATCAAGACAACTGAATGCACCAGCAAAATATTATGCAGTCCATTATATCTTCATCCTCCCTCTTCACTTTTCTACAAAAAAGTTCCCAGCTCAGAGAAAAAAATCAGCTAATAGCCCAATCCTCAACTGTACTGGGCCAGCCAGGCTGCACCCCATGTGCTGCATTCAAAGCAGCTTAGGAGGCAGCTGGAGGTCACCTTGGGGTAAGGGGATATTTTTTTCCCTTTCCCTGAGTAAATCTCCAGCTGTCCCTATAGAGCTACCCGGATCTGTGCCAGCTGCTTAATATAGATGTAAGGTACAGAAGTCTATATTGTAAATGGAATAATAACCAGCAAGCCAATACGTATATGAAGATGGAGCCTGTTGTAAAAGTGATGTCTTAGAGCACAATCCTAACCATGGCATGGATATTTTTTCCCCTTACCCTGGGCAAAGCCCCAGGCTGTCCTATGGGGCTTTTCGGATCTGCACCACCAGGATGGCCCTGATCCAATGAACAAAAAAAAAAACATCAAGAAGGACAGAAAAAATGTCTCCAAGCTGACATAAAAAAATGAATTGAGCCCTATGAAAAAAGCTCAGTACTTTTTCATAGCAACAACCCCAGCAACAGAGGGATCTGCCTATGTAGGGGTGCTCAGCACAGGTGTAGGGGTTAGGATCATCGGTGTTATGCTGCCGGAATGCTGGGCGGGACATCCGGGTGATCGACAGCCCACCCGTCGCGTTCCGGAGCATTACGCCATTTGCGTAACGTATGCAAGCAGCGTAATTGGTTACGCAAACGGCGTAATGCTCCGGAATGCGACGGGCGGGCTGTCGATCATCCGGATGTCCCGCCGAGCATTCCAGCAGCATAACACCTCTGGTTAGGATATGGCGGAGAAGGCCTTGGCTGACCTCACCCTCCCAAGCCTGATCCTTCCTCTATTCCGCCCTCCCTACTCAAAATCTACTCTGATTAGGAGAAGCTCTCCAGGATCTCAGGCAAATGTACTTCCCAGACCTGTTACCTGAAATCCTTTGCCAGAGGGATCAGGACTGAACTTCAAGCCTTCTGCATGCAAAAGTGCGTATTATCTGAGCTACCACCCTGCATTAGATGCTAAGCACTCTTTAAAAGGGGTTGACCATACAGTAGTGATTAACTTCCCAGGTATCCACAGCTAATTGTGCCAGTGGAGAGGCTATAATTAGTTGTAATAACTTACGGGCCTATGTGCATGCATGATGAAGCATGCATGATGGGCACTGAAGCTCTTAAAGGTCACTATTTTTATCTCCTTCCACTTGAGCCTGCCCATTCTGTAAGATTCTTCCAGAAGGCCCTTTTGTGGGTTCTGCCTCCTCCTGAAGTGTGATCGGCAGTGAGAGGGCCCTTATGAGAGGGCATTTTCTGTGGTGGCCCCCACATGTAGACTCTCTGCCCTCTGAAGTATGGTGATACCTGCTCTGTTGGCTCTTCACTGCCACTTGATTGGTTCTTTGTTGAAGAAACTTTTGCTGGTTTCTTATTAGTTGCTGTTCTTGGATCTGGATGTATTTCTTCCATCTTTCTTGCTTCTCAGTTTTTAGACTGTATATTTTTGTAGTTGTTTTAATGCTGCTTGTCTGTCATATTTGTATATACAGGGGGTTTGCGTTATCTGCAGGTTTCCACAGATTTCAGTATCCGTGGGCAATGGCATTCCGGGGGGAGGCAAAATGCAGTTGCAAGAGCATGAGCTCCTGTGTAGAGCAGCCCCCCCCCCATTTCCAGAGCCATTTGAAGCTTGGAGAGCAAATCTTCCAAGTTAGTACTTCAATCCGCAAATGGCCCTGGAGTCAATGGGAGGGGCCGCTTTACACAGGAGCTTAGTCTCATGCAAATCAGCACTTTGCTCTCCCTCTAGAAATGCCACTGTCCGTGGATGCCGAGTTGCCCCTCAAACTCTCCGAGCCCTGCTGGAGCACATGTGTATATTAAATAATCACATTTTCCCCCCATTTTATCTGGCGCCATTCTCCTCCCCATCCATTGTTGTCTCCCTTCTGTCAGTTTTAGATTGTGAGCTCCTCAGGGCACATTCCCATCTTCTCTTCTCTTGAAATGTGCTATGCGCCACGTCAATCATCATCATCCTAAAATGGAAACACAGTTTGGAAGAGAGTCCAAATGATATTTTCGGCAGATTCAGTGAATATCTGACTTCAAATAGGCAGATGATGCCAATGGAATCCCATCCTCTTCACACCATGAGAAACAGCTTAAAGGCATCCTGGCATTATTCCAAGGGTAGACAGGTCTGAACTGACTACAATCGACCAATCAAAGGGTAGCTTCTGGCCAGGGGGACAAACACTCTTCAAGGTGCCTCCCTTTTCCTGTGAGCTCAAAGATGCTCTAAGGCGGGGCTCGGCAACCACCTGGCGCTTGCTCCAATATGCAAACACGGCGAGGGGAATTCTTGGCGGTTGTCGACTGCAAACGCCTCTTCAGAGCCTTCTCCACTTCTCTGATCCCCTGATGAATACAACAGTCAGAACAGCAGATGAAAGCCATTTCTCTGACAGAGACAGCTTGTATCTAAAAATATTTTGCTTCTCGTGTATGATTAACTGACAGAGGGAACAAAGGCATGACTTGGAAATTGTTTATCAATATTTCTCTAAGAGAGACAGCTTGTATTTATAAATATTTAGCATCTTTGGTAGAGCGAGCATGGATTGGAAGCCCTTTGCGTCGCATCCACACTATCAGGCAATAAGCTAATTACCAGAGAATTATAATCAATTATTTCCGTCAGAGATGGCAGCTTTTTCAATAGAGGCATTAGCAAAATGAGTGCTGATAACTGACTGATTGTAACTAATGGCAAACGTTCAGTTTTATGTTTGTCTTTGCACACAAAACCATCACGGAATGCGGTTGTTGTTTTTTTTAAAACGTATTTATCCCCCACCTGCATATGTGATACCCCCAAGTTCTTGCATCGCTTGATTATTGGCACAATAGAAATGTCTGCAGAACAGCTTGGATTTGTTAGGTGAGCGGAATGCTAAGAGCCCTGTTAAATAGGAATCATACAAGATTCCTCCACAATTAAAGCAGACATCAATATTCAGCATTGCCGACACCTGTCCTGTTTCCGAACAGCAAACGCAGGAGTCAGATTGCCAATCCTTATTATCTGTCGGCGCTTGAAAGAGAATACCAGTGATGAGTTTCGTGGAGATTGTATGGTACTTGAATGCGGGCAGGCCTGGGACTGCTGATACAATTGAGGACTCAAGCAACATGAGAGCTATTGTGCGGTAACAAGCTCAAAATATCAGTTGTTTCAAACTCGGGCATTGACATGGATAATAAACATTGTGAGGCTTTCGCTTGATTCTGAAATGGGTCATCAGTTATGAGTCTGAAGACCATTCTGGAGAGAAAGTCTAACATTTTCTGAGTGTTAAATTGTTGGATAATGTTGCTGGGTTTAATTAAATCGATTTAAAGTCTCTGTTGTTTTATTTTTGTCTAATTTCACGACACTAATCCTGGTTTAAATAGAGCTAAGTAATACGCCCATGTGGGATTTCAAAGGCTACACAAACCAGAAATGCTCCTGTGCCTTGGGCAAAAATAAGCTATATAACCCTTGAACTTTTCTGAAGCTTCTCACCCCCAAAACTGTCACCACACATGATCAGGTGTAAATCTGATCGCAAACATGTGTCTCCACTGGATCCTTGAGCATCCTAGTCCGTAGAGTAGCATATAATCACACATACAATATTATTTATTGAAGGGCTAATTGTACCATTCGGGGAAGTGGAATCACAGGCAAAATGCAATAAAAAGAATGAAATGCTAAACCAAGACCACACACACAAACATAAACAAAATAGACCCATAACTTCCAAGTCACAAGAAGTTGTGGTTCCTCTTTACTTCGCATTGGTGAGACCTCACCTGGAGTACTGTGTTCAATTCTGGGCACCTCAGTTCAAGAAAGATGCAGCCAAATTGGAGCAGGTTCAGAGAAGAGCAACAAAGATGATCAGGGGGCTGGAAAACAAATCCTATGAGGAAAGGATGAGGGAACTGGGTATGTTTAGCTTAGAGAAGACTGAGAGATGATATGATAGCACGTCAAATATCTGAAGGGCTGTTATAAGGAAGAACGGACAAATCTGTTCTCATCTGCCTTTGACAGTAGAACTAGGTCCAATGGGTACAAACTGCAAGAGAGGAGATTCTGGGTTGGGCATCAGGAAGAATTTCTTGACAATAAGAGCAGTTCAACAGTGGAACAGATTGCCGAGGAGGATGGTAGATTCTCCCTCACTGGAGACCTTCAAGCAGTCTTGACAGGCACCTGCTGGAGATGCTCTAGGAGGATTTCCTACTACAGGCCGGGGGTTGGACTAGATGACCTTGTAGATCCCTTCCAACTCTATGATCACATACACACACACTTACAGCTCATATGCAACACACAAACACACATAAACAAGAGGAATTAAGGATGGGGAGAATCCAAATTTTCAAAGAGGAGAAGGAGCATGGAGATACAAAACGGAGGAGAAAATAAGAGATGTGGAGAGCATATACAGAAGGACATGAGTGCGTAGAGCAGTGATTTCCAACCATTTTCATCTCAAGGCACACTGGCAAAGCATTAAAATGGTCAAGGCACACTATCAGCTTTTTGACAATTCACAAGGCACACTGTGCTGCCAAGGGGGGTGTGTGTGTGCTCACATCCCCAAATGGTTCTACTGACTCTCTCCCAAATTCCTGCAGCACACTGGAGGTTCATTCGCAGCACACCAATGTGCCACAGCACAGTAGTTGAAAATGGCTGGTGTGGAGAAATGAAGTAGACTCTAGTCCATGAAATCTTTGAAACTGATTCATGAAATCTTTGAAACTGAATCTTTGAAACTGATTTTGAAATCTTTGAAACTGAATCTTTGAAACTGATTCATGAAACTGGTTGGCTTTGAGGTGCTCCAAAACACTTTGTTGTCTTATCTGCAACAGCCTGACACAGCTACCCCTCTGGAAGCTGTAATGCAATAGAATAGTGGTTCTTAAACCTTTTAGCTCCAGATCCCACATTTTAGAATGACAATCTGGCGGGACCCACCAGAAGTGATGTCATTAACCTGGAAGGGATGTCATGGCTGGAAGTGACATAATCAAGCAGGGAAAATTTTTAATAGCCCCATATGACCAAATCTAATTTAAAGCCTGATTCTGAGGTCTCTTTTGCCGGCGGTATGCACGTACCTCTGGCTAGAAGTGTCACGAACATGCCATAAAGCATGTTTACAGCGCTGCAGGAGGAGGGAGTGCTGGCTTTTGGCCGCCAGTCAGAGCTCAGCCTCAGCACTGAGCAGGAGGCCGGCCAGTGTTCCAACAACGCTGGCAGCGGTAAGTCTACTCAGGGTAGGGAAAGGCAGGGGGGCAGCAGAGGCAGATCTAAGGGAAGGCAAAGCTCTAAGTTTTGCAAGAAGCCTTACTTGCAGTGGAAATCACGCCTCTCCTGCACTGTTTTAGCCAATCCTCACAGGGAAAAGCAACATCTTGGCATTGCTTACTGGCTACAGCAGCAAGGGAGAGGAGGGATTTACATGACAGGGTAAGGCTTCTGGCAGCACTTAGAGCTTTGCCCTCCCTGTAGATCCACCTCTGGGGGGAAGAATTGGAAGGGGGAGAGGAGGATCAGGTCTGGGAGGGGGTGGAGGCGGCATCATATCCTGAACCCCCTTCTGATCCCGGTGGCCTGACATGAGCCTCCTTGACTCGGTGTGCATTCACAAACAGGCGCAGACAGATGAGAGCCAAAGCCGCTGGCTGCAGGGAGAAAGTGCTCCCTTCCCCTGAAGAGACCTCCAGCAGTATCCTGGTGGGCTCAGGATCCAGCAGTCACCCTTTCAGCGCCGCTGGAGTCCTGGGTGCTGCCAGGTTCAGGACTGGGCTGCCCGTAGATACATTAAAAGTTTACAATGATTATAAATTTAAACATTTTTTAAAAATAAAACTCTCCCAACCCTAACTCTCCTAACCCTAACGAACACTTGCTGATTGTTTAAAAAACATTCCCCAAGATCCCAAAGGCTGCAATCATATTCACACTTACCCAGCAGCAAGTCCCATTGACTATCAATCTTAAAAGCATATACAGAGTAGTTTCTTAAAAGTTGTGTTATGTAACATTTCTCCGAATGCATTCATATACCATGCTAGCATCAAGTCTAATACATTAAAATACACATTGAAATGAATGGGGACCCACCTCGTGGGTCCCAGCCAACATTCTGAGAGACACTGCAATAGAATATCTTCCTTCTGAATTGGAAACCGTATTTTTAAAGTAACAATGAACAGAAGACAGTTAGCTTCAGACTAAAACCTTCAATTATGTTTTGGTATTGTAAGGAGGGGAAAAAAAATCTGTTTCTGCTACCATCTGCTTCCATCATGCCTTAAGCCATTAAAAAAAATATTTACACAGAGGTTGCCTTGTTACTTCTCATGACTGCTATAAGGAAAACGTCTCAGTATGCATATATAGGCCAACTAGAAGCAAGTAGGAATGTATTTATTTATCTCTGGGTTGTCGTCCTGGTTGCCTTTGGGTCTAGGTGGAACCATGCCAACTATGCAGAGCTGGCATTTGTCCAAGGCGAGTTAAAGGGGCAGGGTGGACTGGGAAAGAAGGGATAGAATTCTGTGCAAGTTACGGCCGCTGAGATTCAACCCTCCCCTGAATTGCCCCTAGCCTTCCCCCTGTCCACCCCCAAACTTCCCCAAATATCCACTTCCCTGCCCATAACATACTCTTGCTGCTGACCTGCTTTGGTGATGGCTCTAAGAGATACACCGTCATAAAAGGCACATAAAAATACTGCCATTAAAACAAAATCCACAGGGCAAGAGGGTAATTTCCCTAGGTGTGGCCAAAATGTGGACAGATAGTTTCTGTGTCCATTTTTTGTGCTCAGATGGCAGACAAGATCAAATGGAAAACATGCATTAGTGGGATTGTCTAAACCCCCTTAACCTTGAAAAAAGACCCTTTTCTCATGGGAAACCCAGTGATCAGCAAAAGATCATTTGTAGCATATGTGACTCTCACTATTGTACACCGTGCTGCTGGATTCATCAGAAGGCAGGATCAGGGAGGAGACAGGACAATGATGGACACCAAGTAAGTCCCTTAAGATCAGCCTCCTTGAGCACTTCATTTATTTGGTGGGGAATGCAGAATACAAATCATGCAAATCAACCAATATCTTGCAGCAGCTCTTCAGCATTTCAGACCAAAATATTCCCTAGCTCCATACTAGGGATTGAGCAGGGACCTTCTACAGACAAAGTAGGTGCTCTTCCTCTGGGCTGCAGCTTCAGCTGGTTAGCGCTCTCTTTTTTGTAGTCATACCTGCTGCTTTGGGGAGAGGACCTAGGGGTGGGGGATGGAATCCAGCCAGGCTTCTCCTCTCATTCCCTCGAAGGCAACAGGATTGTCATTGCTATAGGAAAAAAGGCAGGTGAGGCTGGAAAGAGGCTGCAGCAGTTCCACCCTCTGTTTGCAGAATGTGCGCTGGAGAGAAGGTGCTTTTCCATTACAACTTCCCACTGAGAACTGCAATCAAGCCCAGTGGCTGCGGAATAATGAACCCCTTTTTCTTGTTTGGTTTTATTGCACACTGTGGGGAATTCAGGGTCAGAAAGACAGCCTTTGAAACCTCACTGCCTTCCACCACCAGCCCTCGCAATATTTGCAGGGTCACCAAAAATGGTAGCAATTTGCCACCATTCCAACTTTTCTAGAAAAATGGCTCATGCCTCTGCTTGACTCATAACAGCCTGCTAATAGTGTGAGACATGACAAAGCTGTGATGCAGAGGTCACTGCTAAGCATTAATGCGTAGAAGGAAAGAAGATATAAAAGCTGGCTTTCTTCACCCAGGATGCAAAAAGGGTAAGGCACAACAGATTTGCGTAGTTACTGAATTCCTAGATGTCCTTGTTTAGGCTGTTTCAATCCACCCAATCTGGCAGCAGACACACACACATTCCCTGGCCTGGCTATCTCTGACCCAGGTGGAGCTCCAGAGCACCCTTTAAGGAGGCACTAAAGGCGTTCTCTTCTGGGGAGATCTGAATGCCATTCATTTATCGGGAAAATATTCACAATTATTAGTAGAGGTGGGTTTTTTGGTGATATTTTTTCTTGATTAAAATAACAAATTGCAGTGTTGTGTTTTTATCCAAATTTTTATTGTAAATTGTACAAACAGTGCAATACATAAGGATGAAAGGTTCTACTGTACAAAGGCAAGCAATCACTGGCGCGCACACCCCAGCCTGAAATGACCTGCTAAAAAGTTCCCAATCTGCACTCTGATTGCTGCTCGGAGCATCAAGAAAGTACTTACTACTTCCCCATTCCATTAAAGTTGCCCCAGCATGTACTGTGAACGATGAACATGCATATTCATAATTAAGCAAGCTTCCTCCTGTTTCTGCCTCTCCTCCTCCTGATCCCTTACTGAAAACTATTGGTGGATTCCTCAAAACTGTGTTAAAAATAAACAATAAGTAGTGTAATTTTTGTGAAATTGATCTAAATTTGTGTCAAACTCTGTCAAAAATAAGCAAAAGCTGTGTTTTTTTGTGTTTTGACCTAAATTTCATTTTATATAGTGTTTTCAGTAGTGTTATATAGTGTTTTTATTTATTAAAAAAATCCCTAATTGGCCATACTGGCTTGGCACTGGGGACTCGAACCAGGGCCAGCCAAATCATGAAGCAACTTGATGTGACTTGCATCAGGGGAGACACAGTCATAAACCACATTTATCTGCTTCTTGCATCCTTGGGTGAAAAGTGGATCATCCACCTCCTCACCATGCTCCTCATATGGTTTTTGCAAGCCTGAAAATGTAGTACAGTCATGTCTCATTATCCACTGATTTAGTATCCACTGATTTGACTAACCACTGATATCGGGGTCCACCTTTAAATGCCTTGTATCAAGGAAAAAGGGGCAAAATCTCATTGTCTTCCTTCCTACCTTCCATTATATTCCATTATTCAACCCATCTAGTGGCTGAATGCAGTATAGCTTCTATACCAATACATTCTAGGGCGACAATGAAGGAGCAAGAAATCTGGAAGTGGGCCTTTAAAGCTATTTTACCACTGATTTAGATATCCACTGATTTTGGTAATGAGACACAACCTGTACTTCTGGTTTTATTTACCAGGACTGTGCACAAGAAGGAGCAGCTTAGGACCAAATCCTATCCAATTTTCCAGCCCTGGTGTAGCTGTTCCAATGGGGTGTGCGCTGCATTTGGTGGTGACGGTGGGGAAGTCATAGAGGCTTCCTCAAGTTAAGGGAACATTTGTTCACTTTCCTCAGGGTTGCATTGCAGCTTCATCAGCACCAGAACGTTGGATCGAATTGTGCCCTTAATTTGTGCAGTCCTTTTCAATACAGGGAGAAGTGCTGCACTTTCAGGTTTGTGAAAACTACCTAAAGAGCATAAGGAGGGTTATTTTTTTTCTCTGCACACTGTGGCATCAGTAGCGTCAAGTGGCACCTGAGGCCACTCTGCCCCCGACTGCAAGCAATCAATATAACAGAAGGAGGTCATGTGAAAGTCAATCACCAAAGACTTATGAGAAAGAGGTTTGACATCGTAATACATATTCAGGGCAATTTGCAATAAACCCTCTTAAGTATTGAATAAGTAGGTGGAATTCAGAAAGACAGAGATGCCATTCGACATCCGGCACAGTGAATGTCTACCTCAGGGACACAGCCCAGAGAGCAGGAAATTCCTGTAGAAAAGTGGTTCCCAAACTATGGGTTGGGACCCACCAGTGGGTCATGAGTCAATTTCAGGTGGGTTGTGAAGCACCTAGAGCAGCCATATTGAAAATATGGGAAGATGGGATGCTGGAAAGGGAGAGGGCTGTGCGGTTGTTTTGCATGTGTTAAAGTTGCAAATAGGCTTTCTTCCCCTTTCTGATTCACTTTGCAATTGGAAAATGGCTGAAAAATAACCCAATTTATTGCTGTGTTCTCAAGAAAGCAGCAGGCTCTGGAGTCACAGTGGCAGCACTTCTGGCCATGACGTCACTTCTGGTGGGTCCTGGACAGATGGTCATTCTAAGAAGTGGGTCCCAGTGCTAAACGTTTCGAGAACCACTGCTGTAGAACAATTCAGAATCACTTCAGACAGATGGAACGAGGATTGGAAAAAGCTTTGGAAAAGAAGAGCGAGCCAGTTTGTGTTTGCAGAGAAAGACAACAATGAATCCAAAGATGGCAGCCTGCTCTGTAACTAGGTAGGCAAAGCATAGATTCTGCCCTTTTGAAAACAAAAGCTAGCAATGACAAGTTTGTCCAAACCTAAAGACAATACAGGCAGGTTCATCTCGAATATACATGCGGTGTCATTACTCTTCCTGTGTCAGAGTTACTGCTGCTGGTCTGTTTACTTTCAAGCCTAATTGAGTGAAGTTTCTGAGCATTTTTTACAATTACCATTCAGGGCTGAGTCTGCAGGGGCTCTGCTTGAAATAGAAGCCGAAAACAGGTCTCCATGACTCCAGTAAGTATTAGAACATCGTATCTAGTCAAGAATCCTGATTTCTTATACTTCTTATTCAGAATATCTTATTAATATGTACATTTGCAAATTGGAGGACAGGTACCTTGGATGATCTTCTTGTAAACACCCTGCGTGTATGAACACAAGTTACTCTAGGCCAGTGTTCTTCAACCTTGGGGTTGGGACCCCAATGGGGTCACAAAGCCTCAGTTGTGGGGTCATGGCAACATATGGGAAAGGAAAAGGTTGAAGACTATTGGACTAGAGCACCACCAGGTAAAGGGGGAGGCACCTGATGTACCCCTTCAGTTACCAGGAAATTGCGTTCCCGTCCTGCTCAGGTTCTTAGCAATTGTGCTTAAAATAGCTTTCACTAATGGTACCCTTTCATGGTACCCTTTTCTGCTCTCTCTAATAAGGATGTTTCGTTACAGGGAACAGTGCTGGGAGCAGGGGGTCAGCATAAGAACATAAGAACATAAGAAGAGCCCTGCTGGATCAGGCCAAAGGCCCATCTAGTCCAGCTTCCTGTATCCCACAGCAGCCCACCAGGCACCCCAGGGAGGCATGAAACAACAAGATGCTTGCATCCCGTTGCCACTCCCTTGCACCCGGTACCAGTAGCCCACCACCTTTGCAAGGAGGTTGCACAATCCATCATGGCCTATAGCCCACGATGGACCTTTCCTCCAGAAATCTGTCCAATCCCCTCTTAAAGGCATCAAGACCAGATGCCATCACCACCTCCTGTGGCAAGGAGTTCCACAGATTAACTACCCGGTGGGTAAAAAAGTACTTCCTTTTATCTGTTTTAACTCTCCCAACCCTGAGCTTTAGTGGATGCCCCCTGGTTCTGGTGTTTTGAGAGAGGGAAAAGAACATCCCTCTGCCCACCCCATCAGCAGTGATGGGGTGGGCAGATAGGGTCCTGCGAGAGGGCAGGATCAACAGTGGGGTCCCAGCCTCGTACCGTATGTATTTATTGATATATTGGAGTCATTGCATGAAAAAAGGCAGGCACTGCTTTAGACTGTAAAATGGAACAGTGTCTGGGACAGCTTATTTTCTTCAACGGCTTCTGCAGACGTTAATGTAAACAAGAAATTCAATGAGCGAGAGAGTGCTGCACTTCTCTATGTCTCTATCAAGTGTCCCCCAAGCTGAGATTAATGGCCTCTGGGGTGTCTCAGACACCTGTTCTGTGGCGTTACAATATTCTCAGATGCTGTTGCTTTCAGTCCATGATTTATTGATTTATCTTGACAAGCAGCTGTGCATTTTCTACGACACCAGGAATGCATGCATTTAACAAGGCTTAATTACACCAGCGACAATAAAGAAATGGTAGAATAGCAATATGTTGTTGTTCTTCCTCGGTAGCTCTGCTAAAACAGATAGTGCTTGCGCTGTGTTCTCTTGCACGTGGGCGTCCTATGAAATGGGAGGTGGCAAATGGCACATTGCCCTGCTAACTAGATGAATACAAATCTGTTTCCATCCGCCGGAAAGAACGCAAACACTGTGACACTCCGCATTTCACAACCCCTACATCTGAGCGACAATGAACTCTTCAGCCACTTTTCCTGTGGCAGTGAATAATATCCCCCTGTCATTTATAAATAAAAGGATAATTAAACTTTGCTTAAAAGTTAATTTCTTGGCAGAAAAGGGCATAAGCAAGAAAATCACACCTCATTACCATCCATGGCTGATCGCTCATAAACAGAACATTAAACACAACACAACCAAATTGGAAGTCTCTCGGTTTCTCTTTATTTTTTGGAGAACTGCAAAAAGAAAAAAATTCTTCGAAGATATGTACAAAAGATGGAGCACTTCCATTAGCTCTATTTGTTACAATAAGTAGAAATTATGCAGTGACCTTTTCTTCAGCTATCCTGGTTTCTCCATTTTTAATCATTACACAAGATTTGGAGGGGAATGCGGCTGACACATTGGTCCTGAGGGGGCAATTAGCAGAGAAGTAAATTCTCCAGAAAGTCAGCAAAATCTCCTTACTTTACAATGGAAAATGACAAGGAAGAGCCCAACTTTGGTGGAATGTCATAATACCCATTTCCATTGTGTGACTTCCAATATGCATGTAATTACAAACAAAAGTCTATCAGAAGCAAGTATCTGAGGACAGCCGTGCTAATGACATACCATATTATCAGCTATAAATTTTGCGTTAAATAAAAAAGCACTCAGCTCTTAGTATTCACGAAAGTGCACCATGTTAATAAACTCTCAGAGGGCAGAATCCCACACACTTTTGTTCGTTTAGGTAATACCCATGCATACAGTCGAGCTACACTGAGAACCCGAGCCTAGGGATTTGTTGTACGAAGGAGATCCTGTTATTTATCCATTCATGGAGGAACTAAGCTGACAAATACTCTGGTGAGCTCTGGAGACCAATTCTATGCTGATTATTTAAAATACACAAACAGACCGTTTATGGCTTCATTTCTTTTATGACTGTTATTAACATTTCCGCAGAGGATGGCTGCAAAAATCAAATGAGGCTCTATGATGGCAGAGAGACGGTAGAGGTGCTTAACAAGAGCTCTCCATGGTCCTGAACAGCTTGATGAAATCCCAAACGGAGCTGAAACAAGATCAAAAAATATTCCAGCTACCACAGTCACATAGCATATATAATATGAGTATTGTGTTCTTCTAAACACAATGTCATCAGATTAATCATTTTTTTTCCCACCATAGGCTCTTCCAAAAGTATTTTACACCAGGTGCTTATTTAAAAAGAATCCTGGATTTATTTCAGAGAATGGTAGAATGTACTTGGCAACCCTGATTAGCAATCTGAATCCCTAATATGCTTAACTTGATATACCACACAGATAAATGTATCAGATTTTGTTCTTCTGAATACAAACAGATTTCATTAGATTATGAGCTATACTGCCAGGTAAGTGTTAGGTTGGATGCCATCCTGAAGGCACTAAGACCCCAATCTCGAGGGCTCTATAGCCAGCAGTACGAGCAGTAGGAGCATGCTACTAAATGTAGAGCACATTTATGGCACCTGGCGAGGAGGGATCACAGGCACTGGGCCAGTGTCAGCGGTGCTGAGCCACAATGCCTTGGCGCCACCATTGCATCGCTGGACCATGTTAAGTGTCACCATGGATAGTGCAGGTTTGGGGGGGCATCTGAGGATGGAGGGTGGTCGGAAGAGAGAAGTGGACTGGACTAGGGTGGGACTGGCAGTGGCATTCACCACCACATCCCCAGCTCTCAGTATCAGACTTGCAAGCCCAACATGTGCTGCTTCAGTTTTGACAGGAAAATAGTAGGCGGAGATTTGAGTAGCCCAACTGTAGAGCCCATGGCTTTCTTTGGGGGAAGGGGATGAAAGTCCCCTTGTCCTGCGGGCAGACTGGAGACTGCGGCTCCCACAGTGGTGACCATTTTGGCACTGCTGCTCCTATGGGAGCCTGGCAGCTTCGGATTGTGCTGTAAGGCTCATTCACACCTCAGTATCAGGACAGTGATGGTATCTTTATTCCAACCAGATACTCGTATGACTCAAGTCCCATGCAAAGCAATTCACGTAACACTGGAATGGGAATGAAGAAGACTTGCTGAGAGTTTCAAGGTGTGATAAAAGACCCATTAAAGCAACGGAGGATACCTGAATCAGCGTTATGCTTAAAAAAACAACTTTATACATAGGTAACAACTGGATCGTTCTTTCTCACCACCCAAAACATGCATTTCCCTTTAACTGTAGCATTGTGGATCTCTTCTTGCACCATGGTAGCTAATATAGACCCTACCAACCTGCTTGAATTATTCTATGTAACAATATTAACCAGACCCATATGGGATTTGCAAACTGTTGTATCTAAGGTGATAGGATGACACATTATTTCAGGTTACTACTGATGATTGTACATGTGGATTATGCTTTTGGAAGCCAGCCATTTGCACAGTGACACTCAAAGCGTAGGTGGTACCGAAATTTCCATCTTAGCATAGAAGATATGAGTCAGTGCTTATTTAAAACAACTTCACACTTCTAAAGTGATGCAACGGTCTGGTATGACTCACCATATTTTGGGACACTGCTTTTGTTGACTAGGAGGAAGGTGAGAAAACCTTCACATAAGCACTCAAGCCCTATGCAAATGTTCATTGACATAGGTGATGGCCAGTAAAATACAGAGATTCTTGAAAAGGCAAGCTGTGTTTCATGGGCAGAAGATTTAGTTGAGAGGGTTAATGCCTCCATTTGCCTGAAGATAAGAGCTAAAGATCTGCAGGTCACCAGTTTGGGACTACCGGAAGTCTCTGTGAGCGGCAGACCTTGTAAATTGTGACTGATTAACAGCTGAGCTGTCTCCGTCTGCCTTGTGTGAGGGGGAGTTGTGCCGAAGTCAGCTGCTTCTCTGGTGGGAGCAGGGAAGCTGCTTATTAGCCAGCAAGTAGACAAACGGGTGGCCAGATAGAGGACTAAATCCAGAAAGATCCATCTGTATGTGTGTAGTTCTTGCAAGATAGAATGTTTCTGTAAAAATTGTAAAAACCTTTGGGTTTCTGAATAAAGTCTGCCTATGTAAACCGCCTTGAGTTATAGTCATTAGAGAAATCTGGTGACCTAAGATAAATACAAGTATTATTATTATTATTATTCTGCTCTAGAAAATATAAGAGGTAAAAAGGAGTGACAAAGAGATATTTGGGCAGGAGGGATATTTTAATGGTCCTAATAAGGTCAGAGCATCATGGAGAGATTGATTCAGTCCATGACATGCAGCTGCTGGACAGTAATCAAAGTGTCTTGTATGGTTGGTTTTCAGTGTGAAATGAATACAGAGCACAATCCTAACCTGGAGTTAGGCCGTCAGAGTTAGGCCAGCAAAGTTTGGCCAGCACAAGGATCACCGTAACATATGTTTGGGCCACTCGGGCAGCGCAATCCCATTGTGCCCCATTGTGCCCCATTGGGGCGGAGCACCGACACGGGGCGCCAATCAAAAACCCCACGTCAGCAACAGGACTATTGCTGCAGGCAGTGCCGGTCCTGTTGTACCTGCGCTGAGCCTCTTTTGTGTCAGCTGAAGCCAGCCGGTGCAAGGGAGGCTCCGCGCAAAGGCGGATGTGCAATTGGCGGCGGGAGGGAGATTGTGGGCGGGGAGAAGATGGGGAGAGGTTGGGCTTGGGAGGTGGTCATACGGCCACTTCCTAAGCCTGTTTGGGAGGCCACACGGCCCCAATTCAGGCCGCAAGGTCTCCTCGGATCTGCTCCTGCTATTTAGCAGGCGCAGATCCGAGGAGCTCATAGGGGAGGCTCCAGTCATGCCCCCTTGCTGCGGGGAGGCTCCAGCCTCTCCTAAGCAGCATCGAATATGGCGCTGGCCCGTCGGCCTCGCCAGTCTGGTGCTGCTTAGGATTGTGCCCTCGGAGTCAGAAAGGGCACACATGCCAGCACACATGCCAGTGGTCCAAAAATGCTTTACATGTGGCCCTTGTGCCTGCCAAACTTTGCCGACCTAACTGTGCTGGCCTAACTTCAGATTATGTAGTCCCCAGCAGTAATCTACCTCTGGCTACTCCTTGGCTTATTCCATCTTCCCTTGGCTTACTGCAGACTTGTGCCACTCCACTCCTTTTCACCATTATTCTGCACATCTCTCACTTCTGCTTCCTTTTTTACACCATGTAGCCATATCCACCTACATTGCAATGTCACAGCGTAACCAGCTTTTGAAACAAACCTGTATTTCAAAAGAAGAAGAAGAAGAAGAAGAAGAAGAAGAAGAAGAAGAAGAAGAA
>JAJKFI010000019.1:3615648-3638274 GCA_029204185.1 Lerista edwardsae
AAGAAGAAGAAGAAGAAGAAGAAGAAGAAGAAGAAGAAGAAGAAGAAGAAGAAGAAGAAGAAGAAGAAAAGCTTGCTTATGGTTGAAAACATCCAAAACCCTGCTGGATACACAATGTCATTGTGCTTTTGCTTTTGTCTTTTAGTATGCTGCAGTATCCTCTTAAAAATATTCAAAAATGGAAAACATTTGCAAGAGTATTTGTTGCTCAACCCGAAGTGCTTTCCCCTCCTTTTGTAAAACATAGTATATCTTTTTTTTAAAAAGGAACCACAAGTGTTATCTAAAATAAATCGAATGTTGGACTGAGCCCGATAGCATCAGTAATGTAATATGTGTTGATTAAGTGTTATGAGGACTCATTTGCAACCTCTGCAAGTGTTTGGGAAGGAAAAAAGCAACATAACCTCTGAAGTAGCTACTGCTATTACCAAGAGAACAGAAAGGATTTAGAAGTGATTAAGAAATCTGAATGCTTGCCATTACCTTCTGCATTAAATAATTAAGCTAAAACGAGTCCAATAATAGTAAATATTAATAAACTAAAAATAAACATCAGCTACAGGGGAAGAAGTCCTCTCTTCCATCTAGTCTTACTAATGAGGGTGAGCTGAATAGTCCACCTTTCACCTTAAGTAAAAATTGATCATACATATTTTTTATATGAAGTCCCATGGATGCCAAATTGAGCAGTCTGTCTTCAGTTTGAGCTGGCAACACAAAGGCCATGATTATTCAGTCCTTATACCATGAAATACTAAAAAGAACAGATCATTCTTTTAAATAGAATTTTGAACCCACATATTTGAGGAGTTTGCAGAGTGGAATATTAAAAAGGGTACGTTCAGTAAACGTTAAAGATCAGCAGCAACAGGCAGCTCCCCCATGCATCTACTCCCCAACAACATCTGCCCTCTCTGCCTCAGACACCATCAATTCTATATGGCAGTGGTTCCCAAACTGTGATCCATGGGTCCCCGGGGAGCTGCAGAAACCAGCTAGGGGAGCTGCCAAATCCTCAGGAACAACCTACCATCCTATACAATGTAGCCAGTTTGTAGCCAGTGGTGTCATCCAAATGATTTAAGAACAGGTACTCACTTTTGATTGGCACGTGTTGGGACCCGCCCACCGGAAGTGACATCATAAGCCAGAAGTGATGTTGTGGCAGGAAGTGACATGAAAAAAGCCCTTTTTGAGGCCTCAGATGATTTTAAACTGACCCAACAGTTGCAACAGTATTCCACAGCACCCCCCAGAACATGTTAAGGAGGCCTGGCATCATGTTAAAACCTCAGAGCAACTCATTTTTCAGTGGCAAGGAAAGGAAAGGCTCCGCTCGCTGCCTGCCTGCCTGCCTGGCTCTGAGAACATGCAGGCAACTCAAACATGCAGGAAATTCAAACGTTGCAGAGGGCGGAGTCAACGAGTGGGCGGGCGAATGGGCGGGGCCAGCTGTAATCCTAGAAACCGGTACTCGCGTACCCCCGCGTACCCCCTGCATGACATCACTGATTGTAGCCCTAATGAGGAGCCACAACCAATGGCCCAGTAGGTCAAGGAAGCCTCCAGTCCAGTGGACGACCCAGCTGAGGCTTTGCCCGACTGGGTCGACAATAGCCACCCCTGGTGCTGTCTTCCTGCCCCTTGCCACGCCACACCCCACTTCAGAGCACTTCGAGCACAGGGCCCAAAGCGACTGCAGCAGCTTGAGCGGACGGGTGAGTAGTGGCAGCTCCACTGCCACTGCGCCAGTCTAAAAGGTTTGGGAACCATTGCTGCTTGGGCTGAAGATACCAAAAAGAAAGGTTTTGGCCACAATTCTCCCTTTCATTCCCTGAATGAGTCTCCTTTCCTTCCAGTATCTTTTTCTTTCCTCCTGACAGCAGGAACTGTGTGGGATCTAATTTTGGCATGGTGGCTAGCAAATGTAGGCATATTAATCACAACAAAAACAATGAATCAAGAGCAGCACTACTTCATGCTCTTTTGCAATGTCTTTGCTAGACTTATTTTGGATCCAAACCCCCAGCCCCAGCCCACATGACCCTGATGCGGGCAGTGTGGGGAACCTAGATCTATATAGTGGGCGCAGGTCCGAGTAGCCCATAGGGCGGGCTGGCGTCTACCCTGGGGCAAGGGCATGAATGTGCCCTAGCCCCAGGGAGGCTCCTGGCTGCATTCAAATCTGCTTTGGACACAGCACAGGACCGTTGGCCTGTGCTATTCCAGCGCCGGCTAGGATTATGTCCTAAACTACGCATGCACGCACATTGTTCTTGCATAGCTGAATTTGAACCTGGACCGTGTAATGGGATTCAAGTTCAAAATGGCTTTGAGTCTTGTCATAAAAGGTACTTGCTGAAAGCATAACAGATGGCTCTCTGGAATACAAGATTTATAACATGAAAATGCAGCTAATGTAAGAACATATAAAGCTTGCTGGTTTACGTATGAACATTTTGCGGGAATACCAGCCTTGTAAGAATCATAACACTTGTTAATGAAGCATAAAACCATAAAGATGCTTTGGTGGTTACTAGAATAAACACATGGCAAACATTTGAGCATGGCAAATGTTGCGATGACCACCAGATATTTGGGAGCAAAATTCTACATGTTTTGAACCACAAAATGTAATCCACATTTCACCTTTAGCAAATAGCTGCAGCCCTTCTACCCACAACAGAACAATTCATGCATTGCATTGGGACAGAAGACCATGTAAAGTGTCATTCGTGATGCATACCCTACAGGGAATTCCTTTTTCTTGGATACATTTTGAAAGCATTGTAGGGCTTAAGCATTTGGTTTGGCTTGGATTTTGCAGCTGGCCTTAAATCACTTTTGGATTTAGGATTTAGAGCTGATTAGGTTTTCCCCTATTTAACCATTCTATGTCTATTTACTTAGAACTGAGTCCAACTATATCGATAGCGACCCATCGTTTTTGCTTTAAAAGCAGCAAGATGGTAGGAAACAAAGCCAGGCATACTAGGTATATAAGATTGCAGCCTAAAGGAATTCCAATAGATTTTTAGTGGGAAATTTTCTATTGTTTAATCTTTTCTTGACTGATCAAAGCATCTGCTTTGGGACACGTTATACACTAACTAAATATAAAAAAAAGCCACACACATCCCACAATTTATCCTGTTATATTTAGTTCAGAAACTTAGAACAGTATGAGGCATGCTCTATTCCCCCCCCCCACACACACACATGCACATGGAGGAGGGAATTTACATAGGAGTTTTCCTTACATTCCTGACTAACCCATGGCAGTGTGCACTATCTAGAAGCTTTAATAGGAGGTCCTATTAAGCCTTCTGTATATGCATCATCTCCTTCTCAGACCAAGGGTTAAAGTTGTTCAGAGCTGCAGTTATTTGCATGCTAAGGCCCATGGAAGGAGAAACATGGCTATATGCTTTTACCTCGCACCCCCCAATAAGCATGCAAGACCAAGGCTTGGAAATGAGGGTCACTTTATTAAATTTGCATAATTAAAACAACTTGCAAATGGGCAAAACCATTTTACCTAAACGTGCGGATCTTAGGGGAAACGGTCCTAGTCATCTGCCTCCCTGGGTGATCTGGCTGATCAACGGGCGTACCACCTGACTCCAGACCGTCATTTGATGGGCCAAGTCCATCATCGCTGACCCAAGGGTCAAGGCACCCTGACTGCGCCGCTCACTCTGGGATATTGAAGGATAGCCATTGCAAATCCAGCCAGGGGTAAGCCCACCTGCCTCACCAAGCCCGGAAAGCAACTTATGAGCAACCCTGGCTGTTCCCCAGCCATGCTGCCTCAGAATGGACGCCAATAAAAATAAACCTTCCTACCCCCACACGCTACTTGCCAACCACAAAGTGACCAATTTATTTAACTAATCCCACCACCTGCTGCAGGTTGGGATAGGCGAAAAAACTTCCAGCTATTAAGCCAATCCAGCTAGGATGGGAGCTAAAAATTTCTACCCGGCCCCGAAGTGACCAGCTAGTCTCAGCCTGAAGAATGGGAGGGTGGGCGGGAGATCGCCGGCCGGAGCAAAAATGAGCTGGCCGAGGAGCCAGCCAATAGGGTCCCCTCAAGCCTAGCTCCTGCGTGCCTGGGGGACAGGGGAAAGGCAACGATGCATTACAGTGTGTCATCATCGTTATGAGAGGGTTATCACAGCTCAGCCAGAAAGCTTTCATGTACATCTGTACATAAGCAGCCCAAAAGCAGCTGGAAAGGGAGGGAAGAACACTCACGTGAGTTCTATTCTGAGCCTCTACCATATGCACAGTTGAAAGCAAGGCTGAGCCTGAAAGCAAGGCTCAGCCCATTGACAATGCTCCAGCTAAACACTTTCCACTGGTGAAGCTGGATCCCCAACTTTACTGCTTAGTGGCCATTAAAGAGCCTGCCATTGCATGTTCACACTGGCACTGGGGAACTCTGGCTGTTCCAGCAACAAAAGTCAATTCATTGCTGAACTGTCACTTTGGCTGAAATTTGTTCCTAGCGTAGTGGTTCTTAAACTGCACCTGTAGCCTACCATTGGGTCATGACTGAATTTTTGGGTGGGTTTGCAAAAATGACAAAGTGGATTACGCTGTCTGTATCAAGGGTTAAACTACCTGCCACTTGAGGGAGCACTGCTGCCCAATCACCCTTATAGCCACAGAGGCTTGAATGGCTGGTAAAGTAAAACTTTTTTTTAAAAGGTGTGCCTCAATGTTAACCAGTTTGAGAATCACTGCCCTTGTGTCTTATTTCAGATGCTGGATTTTAGTACTGGGTGCCCTGAATTTTCATACTGGTTAATAACTAACATGGGAAAGAAACATGTAATGGGAAAAGAACTGGTCTGATGATATAGTAACAGAAATTTGGGAGAGCAGAACAGGATCAAGGATGCCCAAGAGAATACATAAAGGTACAGATATGTTTGTGGTTTTTTTTCCCTTCCAAAAAAAATGTGTGTCCTGAAGTGGGGGCGCAGGTGGGCTGACTGATTGGAAAGAGGAGACTGCTCAAGCACAGTGAAATCACTGAAGACCAAGGGCTTCTGTCTGTGAAAGTGCACTCACAGAGCATTAATTTTTATCTCAAGTAGCTCTGTAAATGTAAGGATTTTATACAGCTGTTTTTGGATGCTCTATGAAGTGTTTTAAAGCATCTTCTTTAAAATTTGGGTTCATGAAATGTAGGGAAGCGAATACTGGAAAAATACTGGAAAAAATATTAACCATTTTGTCAATTGAATGGAACTATGGTTAATTTCTAAAATACAATAGCTGACCTAGAAATTCTGCTCTCTTAGTGATTTCAGGTACTTAGACTATGAACCAGGCTGTTGAGGTTGGCAGTAAAATATACTCAACAAAAGATGGGAATGAATTCTGCACATGAAAAGTATGCTACCCCTGCTATTGCTTTATCTGAGTTTCTTCATTTTAAACCGGGTGCCAGGTTGAATATGGCAGAATATTGGCTGAAGTTAAACCTTGGAACAATGATGCAATTGCTCTGGAGACTAAAGGTACAATTCAAATAATGGTAGGCCACCTTACAAAGGATCCCATTAACAATCAATGAAATTTACTTTGCAGGGCTAGGTGTGTCTACTCAAAAGTCCCATTAAGTTCAATGGGACTTGCTCCCAGGTAAATGTGTACAGGATAGCTGATTGTAGGGCCTAAAGAACAGTGAAGCTGTTCACATGTTAAACTGTACGTCTGTGTACCTGAGTACAATTATTGTTATCCTGTACCATTTACTCCTATATTACATTCAATGGAATACAATTAGTGTACAATTAGCGTATAGTAGTATACATGGGCTATGAACCTGTAAAAATGAGCCAAGTACAGTAATTCATATGGAAATGAGTATCTGGGGATAAACATTCTATTCCTGAGTACAGCAATTTTTGTGAACAGTCCTGTAGTGAGTTATAATACGCAAAGGCATTGTGTTCATAGTGTGCAGTGTAGCAACTGCCATGGGCACCAGCTAGGGAGCTGAGCACACTGCCTCTGTTACACTCTGAAATGGAGTGATTCTAGAAACAGGGGGTATGGCGAGGCTGCACATTGTGTGTGTGCACGGTGATGTTTTTTGTCACCACCCTTCCTCAGGTGTGATCAGAGCCTGCGCTGGCTCTCTTCTTGTGTACAATTAGTGTGGCATTTATCTGGTTTCTTCTGTGAGAGTGCAATCCAGAGTACTCAGTGGGCTGGCACATGTCCCTAGCAAATAATAATAATACTGGGAAAATGTGCCGTAAAGCATGTTTGTGGTGACTCAAGAGCAGAGCAGGTGCATGGATGTGTGCTGGCTTCCCTGTGCCATAACCCAGGCCTGCAGAACCCAGGTAAGGCGGGCTGAGCTCGGCAGGCATGACGCTTGGGGAGGAAGGTGAGAGGAGGACGGAAGGCGGAATGGGAGGAGGCTGGAGGAGGGCATGCTCATGGGTGGGCCGGCCCAGGGAGGGTGGTGGTGCCAGGATCCAGCACTTGGGCCAGATCCTAACACCCATCTACAGCGGCCCAGCCTCAATCTGGACTGTTTTGATTTGCGCCGCCACTTTTGGTAGCGCAGATCCAAGTCGCCCCATTCAGGCCACTGCCATGTTACACAGGGTAAGGGGAATAGATGCCCCAGGTTGCACTGCAGCTTGCCCTAACCCCATGCTTGATATGGGGCAGGTCAGTCAGCCTGCCTATTCCAGCATAGGGTTAGGATTGCACCCTACGACATTCAATTTGAGACTTTCTAGCATTTTTCTTAAAAGGCAACGTACCAAAGCAGACATGTACACCTTGTGTCACACTGAGGGCGCAATCCTACCCAGCGCCGGAATGGCAAGGCCAGCCGGCCAGGGCCATATCCAACGCTGGGTGGGGGGAGGCTGGAGCCTCCCGCGGCAAGGGAGTATGCGCTCCAGCCTCCCCTATGTGCTCCTTCGATCTGTGCCTGCTAAAGAGCGGGTGCAGATTCAAGGAGACCATGCGGCCCGAATCAGGGCCTCACGGATGGGCTTAGGAAGTGGCCATATGGCCACCTCCCAAGCCTGCCCAAGTCCCGCCCACATTCTCCCTCCCCCCACCAATCCCTGTGCCGACCCGTCATCGGCCGGCTTAGGCCAATGCTAGGGAGGCGCTGCACCAGTGCAACAGGACTGGTGCTGCCAGCAGCGCTGCTGGCAGCACCAGTCCTGTTGCCTTAGCGCCGATGCGGGGGTGCTGATTGGTGCCCCCGTGTCAGCGCTAAGCGCGCAGCGTGGGCACAACCCCATTGGATTGCGCTGTAAGACTGGAACAGATTCAGAATTAGTTTTGTTGCTATTTTGTTTTAAAGACTATTTTCTATTGGGGGAGGATTGTTCATTTTGTACTAGCAAAATTCTGGGTCTGAATGGAAGGGACTCAACCATCAATATTTACCTACAATGCTAAAAAAGGAGAGCAGATGACCTGGCAGGACAATCTTTCACCTGTGAGCTCCATTTATGCCGCCTTGAGTGCCTTCGGGCATAAAGGAGGGATAAAAATTATTAAATAAATAAATAAATAAATAAATAAATTTGGCTTGGTGGGTCACGAGTTGTGCAAGCCTGGCCTATAATTTCTGTATTATACATTATATTTCTTCGAATATTTTCTGCCACCCTGCAATTTGTTTGCAAGTCCCAGGCAAGAAAGCAGTTTTAATTTGTCGCATCAATATACCAAGGCTGACTAATGTCTAGACGCTGCATTCTTTGCTTTATGTCTCCCTCAGCATAAGAAGGGGACTTTTATGTTACCATCCCTATTTATGCATTTGGATTAGGGATGCTCCTCTCCCATTTTTCTACCCTCTTAATCTGATTCATGGCATCCTCGGAGGCCCTCCTTTCCTAATGCAGCACGTATTGATATACTGAGTTAATATCATAACCCATATTGAAATGTGCTCCTGTAATGTCGTGGGGCTCAATGAACCAACTAAATGGCTTACACTCTTCAAATCAATTGATATCTTTCAAATGTCAAATAACCACATGCTGAAGAACAACACAGCTGAGCTGCATGCTGGGAGCTTGGAAGGAAATGCTTGAGTTTTTACCTTCAGGACCGAGACTATCACCCTGCGCTGAGTTGCAGTGGTTTGGGCTGCCCTCCTTCAATGTAAATGGGGTTCTCATACCTGACAAATGCAGAGGAAGCCTCCCAGCTCCAAATCCTGCAGGAGCAGCATATTAAATGTGACCAGAGCCACCTCCTTGGACTCCTAAAAGGCCTTCCTCAGAGGTTGGGAATTGGCAGGAAGTGTAGCTGCTAGTCCCACCCCTGCTCCACCCCTCCCCGGAACATGCTCCCGCCCTTCCCAGAAACAATGCATCGCTGGCCACCAGCAAGCTCATTGCTCACACGTGATGCGTTGCTGCCGCCGCCTGCACACAAGCAGTGTCGTCATGGCACCCCACCCAGCACCAGCAGTACAAGCTTACTGCTGGTGTTGGAAGTGCTTTATGGCACCATTTACAACAGTGACACGGGCGGTACGAACATATCACCTGCGTTAAGGCCCATTGGATCGGGCCTTCACTCTCTCATGCGAGTTGGCATAATTCTATGATGGAGCTGCAAATATTTCCATGTTGCTTCACTGCTATACCGACAACCTCTTTATGAGAGCAATCCTAAACTGGAGTTAGGCAGGCATAAACTAAGACAGCAAAGTCTGGCCAGCACAAGGGCCACCATAAAGCATGTTTGGGCTACTCTCGGAGTCAGGGAGGAAGGCTCCCATCTGTGTGCAGGCCTCTCTGACTCTGAGAGTGGTCCAAACATACTTTACGATGGCCCTTGTGGTGGCCAAACTTTGCTGGCTTAGTTTATGCCGGCCTAACTCAGTTTAGGATTGTGCCCTATATCTTTTTGGCTGCTCCTCTGAGCCACTTAGAATGCAATCCTAATCTGAAGTTAGGCCGGCACAGTTAGGCCAATGAAGTTTGGCTGGCAAAAGGGATGCTATAAAGGACCACTCTCTGGGTCAGAGAGGCCAGCACACAAATGTGCGTCGTCCTCCCTGACTCTGAGAGTGGTCCACATGTGTTTTACCATGGCTAAACTTTGCTGGCCTAACTGAGCCGGTCTAACTTCAGGTTAGATTGCGTTCTTAGTCCTTCAATTAGTTCACATCCTTCTTAACTGGATTCCTCTTCTGCCTTTTCACCAGTTTTCTTTGGATGCATCAGGAACTTTATCTGAGCTTTCTTTTTTAAAAATTCTGGAGAGCATAAGCAAATCCCTGGCTCCATCTAATCTGTCTTCATCTCTAATGTATTTTGTCTGTGCCCTGAAGAAAGACATGAAAATGTCAGATAAGAAATGCAAACCTTGAAGTTGCATCTGCCGTGGTATGACTAGAGGTCACTGCTTTGCCAGCATTGTGTTACCCCTGCTGAGTTTAATGGGGGGGGCAGGTTGTTCTGATTTTCTTCGATTTCCATATCATAAATGGCAGCTAGGTTTGGCTGTCAACCCGATGCACATCATGTCACTTTTTGCCTTGCTGAGGTTCACAGTCCCCTCAAGAAGATGTTCCCTCTCTGGCTGCTTGAAGGAGTTATGTCCACTTGATGAAGGATGTGTGCATGTGTGTGGGGAGGGAGAGAAAGAGAAATAGTGCTTGGTTTTAAACTCAGTGCAAGAAGTTGTCGAGATTCCCTCATTAAAAGCTGGGGCATAAAACCCCAGTAAATCAAATGAAGTTACAACTTCAACTGGAATGCTATAATGGATGAAATAAACTAGATAACACTGTGAAGGTGTGAAATGTAATATACAAATCAGCCATAAAATGCCCATTTGGTGCATGGTATGTGACAGCTATTGTATTGCAAAGAAATGAAATTATACGTCCTGAACTAGCAAGGGCTTCCAGGTACTGAAACAGGTCAGGAACTAAAATTGTATTTTCCGAGAGTTGTGACTGCATGCTTTGATCCAGCAGAGCTCAAGTGAGCAACCATCTAGTCAGTGCTACCACAGATAGCAACATTAACAGATAGGGGGCATAGACTGAGAAAATCTTTTCAAAGGGAAATGGAAACTAATGCTGTGTCAGAAGACAGGAGGAAGATGAAGACATTGGTAAAATGGGGAAATTGGTAGAATTGTACCATGGAGAATGGTAGATGAAGAATGGTAGAATTGGTAGAATGGGGAAAAAAAGAGGGTGCTAGAGCAGTGCTTCCCAAACTGTGGGTTTGAACCCACCAGTGGGTCGCAAGCCAATTTCCAGTGGGTTGTGAAGCACCTAGGGCAGCCATATTGAAAATATGGGAAGATGGGATGCTGGAAAGGGAGACTGGTGTGTGGTTATTTTGCTTTACTTGTGTCAAGGTTGTAAATAGGCTTTTTTCTTTTTGATTCACTTTGCTATTGGAAAATGGCTGAGAAATTACCCAGTTTATTGCTGCATTCTCAGGAAAGCAGCAGGCCCTGGCGTCACAGTAATGGCACTTCCTGCCATGACAGCACTTCCAGTGGGTTCTGGACAGATTCTCATTCTAAAAAGTGGGTCCCAGTGCTAAAATGTTTGAGAACCACTGTGCTAGAGAGTTAGACCAAAGACAGAGACCTTAAAGGACTTCAATTATGATTAGGAAGATGGTTGCGAAAAGTGGAGTCAGCTGGGATAAGGGCTAGACAACAGAAACATTCTGCTATAGTCAGTGATCCCAGAAGTTTAGTGTGAAGTCTGGTCATCTTAGTTTGTACGCTCATTTATAATTGGAAAGAGCACCACTTAATCGCTATGTAACTCCAAAGCAAGAAAAAATAATTCTGTTCTTTTCCCTGCTGGACATTTTAATTTCCTGGTAAGAATTTCCAGCACTGGTCAGGGTGGACACAGTAGATAGAGGTCAACCCTGGTGGATTTTCGGAGCTGGCCCATTATGGATTTGTCAAAGTAGAACCAAATTAGCAGTGGGCAAAGTTTCTGCAGGTTGAAAAGGTCTGCTACCGTTCTGACGACCTTTTGTCTTTGTGCTTCTATATTTGAGTTGCTGTTTTAGGTTTTTGATTTCTGCTACTGGGGGGTTAATATGTGTTGTTATTGTGTTGTGTGATATTCCTGTAAACTGCCTTGAGCACCAGGGTTTGTTAACTGGAGAAAGGTGGTATATAAATCTGCAAATACGTACATATATAGGAAACCATGTGTTCCTCAGAAAGAATCATGGCTGTTTCTTACAGCGCAATCAGCGGTGGCATTCAGCCGGTACACTGGGCAGGAGGAACGGGTGAGCGGCAGCTCACCTGTAGCTTACCACTCCGTTTCACCATCTTCCCTGCCCCCGCGGGGGCAGAGAAGACGGCGAAACGGACCGGGACGCAATGGGCGAGCTGCCGCTCACCCGTTCCTCCCACCCAGTGATGTCATGCAGGGGGTACGCGGGGGTACGCAAGTACCAGTTTCTAGGATTATGGCTGGCCCCGCCCATTCGCCCGCCCACTCGTCGACTCCGCCCCCTGCAACGTTTGAATTTCCTGCACGTTTGAGTTGCCTGCACGTTCTCAGAGCCAGGCAGGCAGGCAGGCAGGCAGCGAGTGGAGCCTTGCCTTGCCACTGAAAAATGAGCTGCTCTGGGGTTTTGGAACTGTTGGGTCACTTTAACATGATGCCAGGCCTCCTTAACATGTTCTGGGGGTGCTGTGGAATACTGTTGCAACTGTTGGGTCAGTTTAAAATTGAGGCCTCAAAAAGGGCTTTTTTCATGCCCCTTCCTGCCACGACCTCACTTCCGGCTTATGACATCACTTCCGGTGGGCGGGTCCCGACACGTGCCAATCAAAAGTGAGTACCTGTTCTTAAATCATTTAGATGACACCACTGCTCCCACCCAGCGTACTGGCTGAATGCCGCCGCTGAGCGTAATCCTAAGTAAGGCCGACCTAGTAAGGCCAACATAACAGGGCTGGATCCTAAAGCCCATTAGGAAGCAGCAGCAGCACGTGCAAGACAAGGGGAGGTTTTACCCTTGCACCCGCGTAAGCCCCGGTTGCCCCTATGGACCTGCTCGGATCTGCGCCTGCTGTTTTGCAGGTGCAGAGGAACGTGGACAGGAGCAGCCCGAATCGGGGCCGCCCTGGCCAGGAACGGGTGTTAGGATTCGGCACTACGGTTGTCCTGCATCACAGCCACCATCTCCGCCCACTGTGCTGCCCAGTAACGCCCCTGGAAAGCCTCTGGAACGCCCTTGTGGAGGTCTGCGCCAACTGAGCGACGCTGACGCTTGACCGTACATTTGCAACAGCGTTTGGCTGGCGCAAGAGCTCAGCGCCAACGAAACGGGGATATAGGATTGCGCTCTTAGTGACAGCTCAGGAAAAAATGGCTAAAGCATGCTCCCTTGCCCTGATTCCAGTCGCGGACCTACCGGTATGTCAGAGGTGTATGTGTAAATCCCTGGGCACAGAGCTCCTGGAACAGAGGAGGAGGCGGTCCGCCCCCTCCGCTGTTTCCCTGTCCCCGTGCTCTGCTCCATTCCATCCCCATGCCAGTCTCCATTTCAGAGCCAACCAATGGCAGAGGCAGGACAAGGGCGGAGACGAGGCACCTCGCCTTGTGAGAGGCAAGCGGTTTTGGCCCTCTCACCTGCCCCTGCCATCGTACAGGTCTGAAATGGAGACTGGCATGCTGTGGGGGGCAGAGCAGCCCAGGGGTATGGTGCACAAGGGCAGGGAAACAGTGGAGCGGGCGGACTGCCACCTCCTCTGTCCCTGGGCAGCCTATTGGCTGTGTCTGCAACTGCCTGATTTTCTCCCCTTCTCAAGCAAAAACGTGACCCTTGAGCAGTGGTGGTATTCAAATAAATTAACAACCGGTTCTATGACGTCATAGCCGGAGCAAAAAAAACCCCAAAGCCAGCTGAGGTAAGCAAGTGGGCAGGGCCCGGCCGTTTAACAACCGGTTCTATAGAACCTGGGAGAACCCCCTGAATAACACCACTGCCCTTGAGGGAGAACTCACTAGAGATAGGAATCTCTGTGTGCAGGCCTCATCCTTAACTGGAAATGAAGGGCCCAATCCTGTTCAACTGTTCCCCAGTGATGTACTCATGCCTGCAGTGGAGGTGGGGGTGGGTAGTCACAGCCTGCTCAAAGTAAGGGAATGTTTGTTCCCTTTTAACTCAGGGCTGCACTGTAGCTGCATAAGCGCTGGAAAGTTAGATAGGATTGGGTCTGAAAGTCCTAAATGTACTTACTCATGAGCAGAATTTCATGCCTGGAAGCATGGGATTGTGGGATTTTTCTAGCCAGAGAAACTTACAAACCCAAAGCCTCCTAGCAGGAAGTAATGCCACTAAGCATGCTCAAGATACACCATTCCTCTTAATGACTACTGTACACTGGCACCGGCTTCTCCTGCCTTTTGAGAGATCTTCTCATTGCTGTTTACTCATCTTGCCAGTAAAACCGTTTCCTTGGGAAAGGAGACAGGCAGACAAGACTGCTTAGGGGTGAAGGCACGGATGCCACTGTGCCCTGGTCTCAAATTCAGCACGTCAGTCTCCGCTAATATTGAAATTTTCTGAATCCACCAATTTTGAGTTTCAGGGGAGTATATGACTACAGGTATGTACATGTTCATGTACATGAAGGCACTGCCCCTGAAATGTGCAGAATACACTGTTGGATGAACATAGATGGTGGGCTTCAGTAAGAAACTGCGATGATGCCGTTGAACTGCATTGTAATTCAGGGAGTGTTACATAGAGCCCAGTAAAATAAGGCAACTCAATTCACCAAAGTGTTCCAGTTTATGGGTTTTAAGAAACATTTTACATAAATATGATGAGAAGCTGGCTCATATGTTTACTGAAAATACATAAACATGGACTTATTAGGGACACAATTGCCTGACTAAATGAATCATGGTGAACCAGGTTAGTGTGCAGAAAATGATTATAAAGTCCATGGGACCGTAGAAAACATTTGTACAATTTAATAATGGAAAGTATATGCCATTGCCTTCTCATGTGAAACTGATCTGTGAAGGCCATTTTCCTCTTGAATGACAAATGGTTTACCAAAGCAACAGCAACAACGAAGCCCAGGTCTCAAGGCAACGGAGTGTTAAAGAGATAATGTTTCTTTAATCCAATATGCATTGTGAATTAGATTTTTTTTTTTACCTACTTTGTGCAGTAATGTTGGAAGAAACCTTGTGCGCATTGAGTTTTGGCTGTATTTTAATCTGGTTGAAATGGCCTTTGAACAGGTCCCAGTTTGCAGGTTCAGTGAAAGTTCAGTGGTGGTGTGATTAAATAAGTAGAGGTGTTTGAAAATGGTGTTCTTTATTTTACTCAGAAGTGAGCCCATTGTGTTCAGTAACACCTAGGGTGTAATCTAATCTTACTGGACACAAACACAAATAAGGCACACCAAGACATCACTTTGAGCATAGGGGTGGGCCCCTATATTCATGGATTCCGTAGCCACTCACTTATCCACAGATCAGGGCCTCCCTTAGCATCCTTTATTTGCTTTATTTGGATTTATATCCTTTGCTTTATTTGCTTTATATCCTTTATTTGGATGCTAAAAAATCTTCTTGCTTGGGGGTGGGGGAATGGGAGAAATTTAACATGGGTTGCCTCAAACTGCTATCAACAGTTTCAGGTATCTATGGGAAACCAGGAACACATCCCACATGGATACTGGGCAGAGGCGTTTCTACAGGGATGGCAAAGCTCTAAGTTTTGCAAGAAGCCTTACCCTGTCATGGAAATCCCTCCTCTCCCTTGCTGCTGTAGCCAGTAAGCAACGCCAAGATTGGCTAAAACGGTGCAGGAGAGGAGTAATCTCCACTGCAAGGTAAGGCTTCTTGCAAAACTTAGAGCTTTGCCATCCCTGTAGAAACGCCACTGATACTGGGGCATGTCTGTACTTTTTTCTGTAGGCCTATCTCAGAGGGCTCTTAGGCTGAGGGGGTTTCAGGGACCAGAACTCCCTTGGAACCTAAATACATCATAAGAACATAAGAGAAGTTGGATCAGGCCCAAGGCTCATAAAGTCGGGCATCCTGTTTCACTAGCTTAGCTAGAAGGGGGTCACAGCACTAAGTTTTGCATGTGGCTCCTCTCCCTCCACTTCGGAACCATTTCAAGTGGCTAGATGGAGGCATCTCCATTTTGCACTAGTCATCCAGAATGGCTCCCAAGAAGAGGGGGAGGGGCCTCTTGCAAAACTTAGCACTGTGACCCCTCTAGCTATGCTACTGTCTTGTTTCTCTTGGGCACCTCTGGGACTGTTCACTCATCCAAGGCTCTTTGGCTTGTGGATGGCAACACAGCCTAACTTTGAGGATGTGAGAAGGAAGGGATACAAGTGGGAACTGCTCTGAAATCTGAGCCAGGGTGGGCCCAAGGAGGACGGTAGATTCTTTGCTGTCTAATCCCACTAGACTGGGATACCAACACTGAATTGGAAATTCAAAATAAGTTAAAGTTTCAACTCAAGGTAGATATTTTCGGGGTTCTAGCCTTTGTTTAGTCAAGTGTCATTATGGTGTTCACATGGAAACATACAGTATGTACACTGTGCAGGTGATGGAAGCTCTGTTCTGCTTGTGTGGTTTTGTCCAGCACTACTGTATTGTGATTTGGACTACTCTTGGACTCGGCGGAGACTGCAGATCCCAAATCAGATTATCTTAGCCTTAGGGCAAGTACCCATCTCCATTGGCTTTTGCCTTTGTCCTGTTACAGCAGTACCTTCCAACCTGAGGATCAGGATCCCCAGGTATGACATTTAAAAATCCTCCCATGAGATGATCACCAGCGGACACCTGTAGGCAATGGCACCCATCACTTCCAAGTTCTCCCTGCTGCCGACTACAGGGAAGTAAGAAAGAGGTTTTATGGGGCTCCGTAGGTGGCAGTGATGGCAGAGAGATCCCAGAAATAATGGTGTTGTCATCTACTGTACAAGTCCTCCATTGGATCTCAATCTAGTCTTAAAAGGGGCAGGTTGGGAAACACTGAGCTACAGCATTTTCCGAGAACAAACGAAATCTAAAATAGATACCTAACATCATCTGAAATAGAGGGAAAACATATTAAATAAGAAGAGATGGCAGGTGATCATCGTATTACAACACATTTTAGAGTTATGTTCCTATGTATATCAGTGATTCCCAAACTGTGGGTCAAGACCCACAGTGGGTTGCGAACCAATGTCAGGCGGGTCACAAAGATCCGTCATATAGAAAATATGAGAAGATGGGATGTTGGAAAGGGGGAGGACTGTGTGGCTGTTTTGCTTGTGTCAAGGTTGTAAATAGGCTTTTTTTCTTTCTGATTCACGTTGCAATTGAAAAATGGCTGAGAAATAACCCAACTTATTGCTGCATTCTCTGGGAAGCAGCAGGTTCTGGTGTCACAATGATGGCACTTCCAGCCATGACATCACTGCTGGAGGGTCCTGGACAGATTGTCATTCTTAAAAGTGGGTCCTGGCACTAAAAAGTTTGAGAACCACCGTCCTATATTATTGTACTGCAGACAACAATTTTTAAGACTTTCTCTGGAATCTTTTTTAATATGCCCAATGAGACTTGGCCATTCTGCTTATACGCATGCTGTTACAAGTAAATGTTCTGCACATAATTTGCCCCTGGACATACGGGACGGTATTAAGGCTATAATGTTTCTGTGCATACAGCTGACACAGCTGCCAAGGCCTGAAATCTGGGAAGCAAAGGCAAAGAGGTGGTTGCCTTTGAAGAAGAATCACAGCAGAATAACACTGTCTTGCTCCAGGAAGACAGCAGCCAGTGGCAATTGGCCTCCTTGGTTCTGTGCCTGCTATTGAGTGTCGAGGAGGCCTGTGTTAGGCTGTCTGGCCCAAGAGGGAGGATAAGATATGGTGGCAGAGGCTGCCACAGACTCCGCCCTAATTCCGGGCCCGGTCCTCCCCTCCCTCTGCTTAGTTCTGCCCCCTTCCTGCCTTCCCCTCCTGTTCCAAAAGGTCTCGCTGACAAGCAGCAGCCCAATGTACCGCCTGTGCTCCTTGGCAACGTCTTCATGGTGCTGAGGCCCAGCGCTGGCACACTCCCCTTACTGGGAACGACAAACGGGCTTTACGCCACATTTGCAACACCCAGCACCAGAAGTACACAGGTACTACTTGCGCAACATAGCTCAGGATTGGGCTCTTAGTGAGGAAATGGAAGGTAGAGGATGGAGGCAAGTAAGATGATTGGAAACATGTGTCATGGGAAGCTGGATCAGTTCTCCAAGCCAAAGGGCTCTTTGCCTAGAGAATTTACATGTGTGATTCCATCAGGACTCTGTCCTGGCGGGCACTTACAATACTGGATGCAGAACCCTCTCTTTTGGTGTCATCTGGATGGGGAGTACTGGCAATGGAAACAATAGTAACAGTGGCCTAATGATGCATGGCCTAATGAAAGACAACTACAACCCCACTGAATAGCATCTGATGTGGGAGGAGGGATTGCCTCTAGCCATATCAGTGAAGCTGCATCACCCTACTCCTACAGCTCCACTGAGAGCAGAGATGGCAGTGAGAGGCCTTACCATTTCCAGCAATGAGTGCTACAGTCACACCTCCCTGTGATAAGTCCATGAAACACCTTGAGTGATGCATAGTGTTGCCCCGGTCAATCCCTGCACACTCCCTGCACTTCTGCGCGACACCTTCCTGAGCCTGGTACCTAGGGCCCATTTCCCCCCAGCCACCTGCTTTGCCTTCTACTGGGTAGGAGGGAGTGCTATGATCAATAGGATGACAGGCAAAAGGAGACACAACTGTAGTGGACAGGTGGGCCTTGTTCTGGTGGCACTAGGCACTCTTAGGCTTGGGCTATTAGCCTTTTTGGATATCAGATCTGGGATGGGCAGCACATGTCCAACAGTTACATAGACACATAAGTCACATAAGTGAGACTATGTCTTTATCACAGCATTTCTATACATGTTTCTCCAAGCACATGTGGTAACACAAGATTCTGCCAGAAACAGCAGGCGTAGTGCTACCTGCGGAATGAATGGCTGTCGCGTGAGGCTCCAGGTGAGTTTTGGGGTGGCAACACTGGTGGGCGGCAGCAGTAGAGGCGGCAGCCTGTGGTCCTGGCGCCGGGCGACACGTCGACCAGGGCCGCACTGCTTCTTGTAGAGGCACCAAAACTTCTGTCTTTGAATAAATGTCATGACCACAATACTACAAAATTGATGATGACCAAGCAGGGGAGGAAATGGACCTACTCACCCCTTCAGAGCATTTGCATACACTGCTCTGTATATGTGGTATATGCAGAATTGTACCTCTGGTTATATGTAAACAGATTAAGGGCCTAACCCTATCCAACTTCCCAGTACAGATGCAGGAGCAATGCAGCCCCAAGGTAAGGGAACAAATGTTCTGTTACTTTGAGGAGGCCTCTGTGACTGCCCTCCCACCACAAGATGCAGTGTACACCCCACTGGCATCAGCACTGGAAAGTTTGGATATGATTTGGCCCTATTATATGTCTTTTCACCTGCTTTGCTGTACTCTGGTTGCTTGTACATAGGTATACATTTCCAGTGTGAATGACAATACCTGCATTCATTTTTTACAGACTGTACCTGCATTGGTCTATGAATACTAAGGTGCAGATTGATAGCTGTACCCAGGTAATCCTAACAGTGGATTAGGGCACCACAGTGAACTCACAGAGATACCATGAGATGTCCCTGGCAGCCTCTTTTTACTGGCTCTTCTGGGTGCCAACATCTTGATCAGGCCGAGATCACATGAGAATTCGTATGACTGCCATCATGACAGCGTGCTTTGGAAGAAGGGTGCCTTGACAACAATAAAAGCACAATCCTAACCTGGAGATAGGCCAGCACACTTAGGCCAGCACAAGGGCCACCACACCATACTTTTGGACCACTCTCGGAGTCAGGAGGGATGATGGTACACGTCTGTGTACAGTACTGTCCTATCTGACTCTGAGAGTGGTCCAAACATACTTTATGGCGACCCTTGTGCCGGCCAAACTTTGCTGGCCTAACTCGAGAGTAGGATTGTGCTCTAAGTTTGGGAAGCACTGGTCTACTATGTGAACATTGTGCTTGTGCTATGAAGGTGCTAAGATGGCCAATTGCCATACCAGATGCTGTTTATTTCCATTATTAATTTTTGATTATTCCCTATTCTTTTTGTGGGAAGGGGGTGTCCCATGGAGGTACAAAGCACAGGCCTATGACATTCTGCTGCTGCTTTTCTTTTTACATAACACTCCCAGTACAGTTCTTTCAGATCTCTCCAGCGGCATCATGCTGCCGGAACGCTGGGCAGGAGGAACGGGCGAGCGGCAGCCCGCCCGTTGCGTACCGCTCCGTTTTGCCGTCTTCCCCGCCCCCGTTCACCCGTTCCTCCTGCCCAGTGTTCCGGCAGCATGATGCCACTGGATCTCTCCCATTTTGCTTTCCTTCTTGTTCAGGTTATCCAGGCTACCATGCAACCCACTGAGAACAAGTTCTTAACCTTCTGTCTCTGAAGTGACCCACTTCACCCTATTTCATGATAGGGTCAGCACTGGTTAAGGTTTATTTGCATAATATTTTGATGATATTCAGGCAAATCCTTGCCAGAGCTACATTTGTGATTGCACTAACTTCATGAGCAAAGAAAGCACATTACAATAAAATGCTCTTGATAATACTACTGTTGATGTTCATTTTAATGGGACCGTTGTGTTCATGTATTCATGCATGATAACAGGCCAAGCTGAGCTAAGTTTAGATCTTTCTAATCTAACAAAGTTTATAACGGGAGTATGTAGTGTCTTAAGAACTGCTAACTTGGAGAGGATTTCCAAAAGAGAATGGGACACTCTGATCCTCCAAAACCTTACTCACACGCGCACCAATCAGACTGTAGTATGCAGACTGCTAATCTCGTAGATTTATATTCCACCCTATCCTGTAGGTTGATCATTGCTTCTCATGCTTTGCCAATGAATGCTTTGCATGAATGCTACTTGAAAACACTTCTTTTTAACATGATTTAGCTCACCAAATTAGTCCAAAACCAAATTGCCTACGCACCCTGGTAATTTGACAGGGTAATAAAGACACCAGACTGATGCTTTGGATTTATAATGGATGACTTTACTGAATAATAATTACAATGCATCAAGACTGCATTAAAAAAAAAAACCCAAACCCAAAGTACAGAATACTAAGCCAGAGGGAAACAGTTCTAGCCATCTGACTCCCCCATTCATTTCATTGGGTGTACCATCTGACTCCAGATCCAACTTAGTCAAAGACTGAGCCAGTCTTTCATTGTCACTCCTGAAGGGTCAAGACAGCTGAACTGCTTAGACAGCAGGAAAAACCTTGCAGAGCTTTTGCCAATCAAGAGACTGGCCGGCCAGCCTCGACAAGCCGGTCAAGCATCATCAGAGTAGGCCTGGCTCATCCCAGTGAACATGCTGTCTTGGATTGGACTCCAAGATAACAGCCTACTTATTCTTACCCTGCACCCATCCTGCCAAAGTGATCAGTAAATCAAATGAAACCTACCAAACATCCCCACCACTCCTGCCAGTGGGGTTGGGTTGTTGTTGTTTTTAAACTACTATTCTAGACCAATCTGAATGATAGCAAAAAATAAAAAAAAATAAAAATCCTACCCAGCCCTCACATGAGCCACCAGCTACTCTTAGACTAACTATAGTGTGGGTGGTTGGATGAGGCTTCTGGGCAGGATGCAACTGAGATCATTCGGGGGCTCGTGCACCTGATCCAAACTCTGATCCCGCCTCTCCCAGGCTGACCAGCCAATAGGAGGTTAAACCTCAGCCTGGCTTCATGAGCCCAGGGTGGGGCAATCTGCGGCTAGCGCATGAGAACATGCTAATGCATGCTTCTCAAACTTTTAGTACTGTCCGGGACCCACCAGAAGTGATGTCACAGCTGGAAGTGCCATCATTTGTAATGCCAGAGCTGCTGCTTTCTGAGAATGCAGCAATAAATTGTGTTATTTCTCAGCCATTTCCCAATAGCAAAGTGAATCAGAAAGAAAAAAGCCTATTTGCAACCTTGACACAAGCAAAACCACACAGCTCTCCCCCTTTCCAGCATCCCATCTTCCTATATTTTCAATATGGCTGCTCTAGGTTCTTCACGGCCCACCTGAAATTGGCTGATGACCCATTGGCTCGTGTCCCAACTCACAGTTTGGGAACCTCTGCACTAACAGTTTTTCTTTTTTCTCCACACTGAGATCATTCATTTCTGTGGGAGGGGTTTCTGGAAGTTTGTAGATAAACCATAAGCAATATAAGAATTTGAGCTTCCTATCATGTGGCCATTTGTACAGTGCTTGAGATTTGCGTTATCAAATGGTAAAAAAATCATAATAAGTGAGCATGTCCATTTAGCTGCATATTTGACAGCTAAAACACAGAAAAGAAACTTCACTTTCAAAGAATAGATTAGATAACACTGTGAATTCTTTGTAACCTAGCTTTACATTATAGTTTTAACTTCCAACATTTACTGCTGTGTTATTAAAACCACCCCCATCAGAATTTATGGTCTGTTTTCCTAAATAAATCTCACGTTTGTTTAAGTAGTTTCTTTATTTGGATCCAGGTTATTCAAAATCTATTGCCATGCAGCAGCATAATATGCACCACATTACTCCAGTCATCAAGGAGGAAAGTTAAAGAGTAGATTGGAAAGCCACATGAGTTAAACAAGAAATGTGTGCATAGATGTAAAAAATAATTTATTCCACACTGCTTTGAATTCTGCTCTACTCACTAGGGGTACAAAGAAAAGAGTGAGATGGTGACAGCCTTAGACAGCACATGGAATCTAGTTAGCCTACACACATTTTTGATGTTAAACGTTGCTGCCACAATATTGTTGTGTGACAAGTGGCCTCTCTGAGGAGCCACTTCACCCATGATATTTCACAAGTATATAGAGTGGAACTTGAATTTCATGGGAGAGGAGAGAAGCTGCAGAAAAGCTGGAAATATGTGTTTGATGTCTTCCTATTTTCAAACAGACTTGGAAAGCAAAATTACCTTTGGTGAAACTCAGACAATATGGATGTTCATAAATATATGCATAAAACATCTGGTTTAAGAACTGTTTTTCTGCAGCATGTCATACTTTGCTCCACAATAGTGGAGGACTTCAAAACATTTACAACATTTTAAGGTGGAGCAAAAATGGAACACGTCCCTGTTAAAAATACATAGCTCCTAAAACTCTGGAGTCAGCAAGGATGCAGTCAACAGGAAAGCAGATAGACAGAGGTCATGGGCAAGCTGCACACCTCTGGCTGTACCAGCGTGCTCAGGTACCAATCAGGTGCCCAGCCTAATCCCATGATTTACACAAGCTGGGACTGGAAAAGGGTTCATTAACCTCCACCCCAAATTCAGACATGATGTGTTTTGCAATGACAAAATATTTCTGTGCTTCTGTATATGTGAGAGAAAATTAACTGAAGGTAAAAAATGTATGCATGCATGCAATGAGCACTGTTTCAGTGTGTGTGTGTGTGTGTGTGTGTGTGTGTGTGTGTGTGTGTGTG
>JAJKFI010000019.1:3638284-3686163 GCA_029204185.1 Lerista edwardsae
GTGTGTGTGTGTGTGTGTGTGTGTGTGTGTGTGTGTGTGTGTGTGCGTGTTGATCACACACTGATCTGACCTGAGCAAGGATTATGGCTTTGTCCGCATACCCCAATAAAACATGAGACAAGGCTTTGTTACATAAATGACCAATATTTGATAATAACAAGTGCAACAGGTTTGCTATCCTGCCAGCTCAAACCTCTCAGTGTGGCTTCCAACCTTTGGGGAAATGGCTCAAAAACTCCACTATATCTTCCCCCTTTGCAATCCCACCCTGGCTCCGACATGTACCTTGTCTCCTGATGATCCTGGCCTATCACTATCAACCCCTGAAGAAATCAAGACAAAAGTTACATCACTCACTCCAAGCCAATCAGTCTTTGAGGTTTACTTTGCCTCTGTTGCCCCAGGGGATCCCATCCGACATCCCAAGGCACATGGTCTCCGAAAAATAGTCTTTAACCCTTTTATTCAATCCATTTGTTTTAGAACGCATACCAAACTCCTTCTTCTTAACCCCACCCCATAGTGCACTGAACCTACCAACTACCAGTTGAAGATTTTGTACTATACTACAGCTTCATGTAGTTCCTATAGCCTCAAATTCTCTCCCACGTATGCCGTGCCTTGCATTCAAATGTTAGATGCAACTGTTATAACGTAGACTTCAGGTCATACCTTCTGAGTGTGAGAGAGAAATAAATATCGGCCCTATCCTAACCTGGAGTTAGGCCAGCATAAATCCCTGTGCCGGCCTAGGAGTGTCACAAATACACCGTAAGGTTTGGACCACTCTCAGGGAGGAAGGCACATGTCCATGTGCCAGCCTCCCTCACTCTGAGACTTTTGCAAATGCGCTTTATGGTGCATTTGAGACAGTCCTAGGCTGGCACAAAGAACTTATGCCAGCCTAACTCCAGGTTATGATTGTGCCCTAAGTCTCATTGTCATCTTTCAGAAGCAATTGGGTTGCCTTAGTTTAGAAAATACCAAATTTCAATTTTCTGTCTATCATGGTTATAGTAACACACTCCTCTCAGTGAATAGGTCATAGGTCAGAACCTAACCAACTATACTAGTGGAGTATTCATGTTCAAGGACAGACAGAGAGATGTGGCAACAGAGGTTATGAGAGGTGTTTGTAGTTTAATTTTTGCTCTCTTCTTTTTATTATCTAACTGAACTCTTCTTTCATGTCTTCTATTACTGAACTTCAGCTTATTCTCCCAAAGAGCACTCAGAGCACGCTCTTTTATCTCCCTTGAGCGAAACACTTAAGCCGACTTTGTTCGGAGAATCAATCTTATGAGCAGATAAGGAATCAATGCAGAATGAATTGGCTATGTTAATGAAGAAAGAACTTGCAGTAATACCAATTTCAGTTCCACATACGCTTTTCAGAGAAGTAATTACTTCAGAAATGTTACAACTCCCCTTCCATGTAAACAGGCAAGGCTGTAGCTTCACTTTCCTGACCCATCCTTTCACTTCACACTCTCAATTAAGCCTGGAGGATACAATGCCAATTCACAAATAACAACTTCCGGTTTAGTTCACATTTCTCTGTCAGTTAAAAGCAGATAGTTGGCTGTTTAGGCTTTTTAGCTGTTAGCTATTAAAACACAGTTACCCTATGAATTAATTTTTATCTTTGTCCTCACACATTCCTCTTGGGAAACATAAAGGCGCTAATCACTTCTGTCCAATCTGAAGTAGTGTGTGCTTTCCCCCCCCCTCAAGATAAGGTTCTCAACTAATTAGCAAAGGTTTTGTTGATTCATGTGCCCTTTAATGTATTGCTAGGAGTGGGTTTTTTGGTGATATTTTTTCCAAAATTTCTTGATTAAAATAGCAAATTGCGGTGTTGTGTGTTTTTATCCAAATTTTTATTGCAAGTTGTACAAACAGTGGAATAAATAAGGGTGAATGGCCCTACAAAGGCAAGCAGTTACTGGCACATACACCCCAGCCTGAAATAACCTGCTCAAAAATTCCCAAGCTGCACCCTGGTTGCTGCTTGGAGCATCAAGAAACTGATGCTTACCACTTCCACATTTCATTAAAATTGCCCCAGCGTGCACTGTAAAACTATGAACATGTGTGTTCATGCAAGTTTAAGCAAGCTTCCTCCTGTTTCTGCCACTCCTCTTCCTGATCCCTTACTGAAAACTATATGTGGATTCCTCAAAACTGTGTCAAAAATAAATAAAAGTGACATTATTTTTATGAAATTGATCTAAATTTGTGACAAACTCTGTCAAAATTATTTAAATAGTTCCTCTCTGTTAAAATCCCTTAACCACACTATCCTTTCCTAACTTTGTGAGCAAGGTGCCATAATGCTGCTCTTAGCAATGGTTGCCATTGCCATCCCAGCCGGCATTCACAATGCCCTTCCAGTAAAACTACCCAAGTTAGATCAGGACACAAATGCAAGCACCTAAATAATACCTTTATCCCCTATTTAAACCCCAGCTGCTATTGACACTTGATCAATAAAATAGCCAGGAGCACTAATACCACAATTCCAAAAAGAATTCCATTTCCAAAAATGGAAAAGTCTTCAAAAAGATGAGGGTTTTTTTTTAATGATGTATGATGAAGACGGCCCTTTGGATATCTAGCAGCCGTGACATTATGAAATTTTAATTGCATCTCAAGAAACCAGATTTCTTTCTTCGTGCCACCAAAGATTGTTTACTACGGGCCATTCTCTCAGGTGCGTAATTAGTTTGACTTTAAATACACTAACAGTCATTTATTATCTGGCATATAAATTGCTGGGGGAAGTCACAGCACTGGCATTGAATTTATATATAATTTCATATGACGTAAATATAGGGAGAGGTGTCTTTTTATCCTTTCCTGAAGAGAGATAATTGTATTTGAAAAGCAGTGCTTGCTCACCAGTTTTCAGCAGATGTACTTCATCTCTTGAAAAGCACCAAGTCAGAATTAATATTTAAAAATCCAAGAGAGCTTTGTTGTTCTTCACAGAATTGACCATAGGCCAGCCAGAGGATGCTGCTGTTGCCTAGAGTTACAATAACCAGCTGCTAAGCTCTTCCACAAATTCTAGCCCCTTGCCCTGAACTGCTTTCTGTCACATCATTCATTTAGTAAAATTATCAGGGATAGCGAATGGAAAGAAGATACATCTCAGGCCTATCATCAATTAAACTAGAGGTCTCCAAACCCCAGCCTGGGGGCCAGATGCGGCCCTTGGGAAGCCCCTATCCTGCCCGCAGCAAGACTCTTGTCCCCGATGAGCTTCTGGCCCTCCTGACCCTGCTGGCACAGGGTGCACCCTCGAAACTGTGCTTTGGTTGTGTGTGGAGAATATTCTAGAGGTCAGGGAGGCCACATGCATCCTCCCCACCCTCCCATGCCTGCGAAAGGCCAAAAATCATCACTTCCTATTTTCAGAAAGACCCGGAAGTGATGTTTTTAGGGCCTCTAAAGGCCTTAGATGACTTTCTGAGGGTCAGGGAGGCCTCCCCAGCCCTCAGAACATGCTCTGGGTGTTTCCTTTCCTGCGATCTGCTGGTTCTGAGATATTTACTCCAGCATGTTAAGTAAGCTGCTTATGGGGGAATGGGAGTCCATTAAACTGTGTGCTACATTTCTGAGGTATGTGTTGGTGCTTGGAGGAATCCTGGAATTTTGAGTTCCATTCATTCATACAATACGTTCGCCTCTAATGCGTTTATTTAAATTTTATATTTAAATTTATTTATTTTTCTGGCCCTCGACACTGTGCCAGATATTTATTTATTATTTATTTGAAGAATTTATACCCCTCCTTTCCTATGCCGAAGCAAATGCCCAAAGTGGCTTACAGAGGACAAAACAAAATACAATGTAACCATAATAAGTAAAACACATTATTTGATGTGGCCCTCTGACTAAAATGTTTGGAGACCCCTCCAAACCACCAAGAATCCAGTCCCATGCCTTTGCTAGGTTTACGTTTTTATGTTTTTCTCAATTTCTTCACGCTGATACCATTCAACTCACATAGAAAAAATAAAATGCAACTACGTGAGTTAGCTGAAACCACACTGTCTCTGGTCTCAGATACCTCAAGTCAAAGAGTATAATATTTATAGGACTGAAGTACTCTTCAGGTGAGATACTTTGAGTTATTCATGATGCTCATTTCACATCCCTTGTTTGGCAAATAGATCTTGGGGAGAATATTACATGCTGGTAAAGTCACAGGTTTTGTTGCCAGAAACTCTAAAAGATAAAAACCAACCCAATCCTGGGATACCAAATTACTGGATTGAGAAATCAGATTCCTATGCCTTCTACTGATAAAAGTCAACAAATGGATAAATCTTGGTTCGGTTTATCTTATTTTACAACTGAGCATTGAACAGCCAGCCATGAAATATCACGTATGCATACTCATGGTTCAATTAACACATTCAAACATCAACATCTCTCTTTATAACTAAGAGCTTAGGTCTTGAACACCAGTCAGATTGTAGACAAAATGGAACTACACACAAGGAAGATGGAGGGTACTGGGTACTGACTGGACTCCAGAGTTTTGCAGAAATTAGAAACTTTAATTAAAAAACAATGCTCAAAAGGGTTTTAAAAAAGACACAAAATAATTTGTTTCCTGCAGAGTGTAAAGATTAAAGAGGGAACATGAGAGAGTCTGGATTTCTAGAGAGATTTCCTGCGCTGAAATGGGATGAAGTCATGCAAAAGAAAGCATTTTATATACACCATGAGTAGTGCACCATGAGTAGTACCCTCTACCAATACAGCCTAATAGTTTAATTCACATTGTGTTTCTTCTGGAGTAAGCCCAATGGACTCCAGTGGGCCTTACCCCAAACATATTCTGCAACATTTATGCAATAATGGCCCCATCAGCTTGCAAGAACTTTCAGGTTCCAGGACTGACATGAGGTTAAAGGCGTAGATATGGAAAAAGACTAGCGTAACACTACTGCATCATTACACTGAGCACCAAAAACAAAAACATGATACTTTCTGCTTACAGGCTGGGTGGACAGGCTAGTTCTAAAAATAGTTCTGACTATTTAAAAAAATCTTTAATTCCTTCACTGTTTTCTATGAGCAATTCTTACACCTACCCAGGAGGAGGAGGAGGAGAAGTCAGGAAAAATGTCTTGCAATTAAATCTATGATAGTTGTCAAGAAATATTGAAGGCATCTATTAAAATGGGGAAGAGGGAGGGGAGGGAAGTGATTGTAAGAGCTTATGGTATCACGAAGATAACCATTGTATTGGCGTTTCTGGCAGTTGTAGGCCATGAGGTCAAAACAGGAGGCTTCAGCAGGAACCAGGCTCAGCCCAAGCTAAGGCGGCATCTAAGGTGGTGCCCAAATCCCAACCTTTTTTTTTTTTTTTTTGGTAGTGCACATATGTCAGCATATGCCTAGTCACCAGGGATGTGCGGTGCAGGGGGGGGGCAGCTGAGGAGGATCACCCCTCTGGAGTTCTTCAAAAAGTGCCGTCATTGTCACTGTGGCTGTGGTACAGTTCAAGAACTCACAGCCCACACACTCCAAACGCTGTTCAGAGCACATATGTTGTGAGTGTTCGTACTCCTCACAAGACAGCAGTGGTGGTGGTGCTTTTTGAAGAACTCTGGTGGTGGGGGCCTTCCTCACCGCCCCCACACTGCATGTTCCTTACAGTCATTCTGTCACCATCAGTACCACTGCATCCTCACCTCTTCCATCGTGTACCTTCACCACCTGCCACATCTTCAAAACAAGCAGGCGTGGAGGATCCTGGAAGAGATTTCTGATCCCAGGATCAGTGGTGGAGGCAATGATGGGGACTGTGATAACAAAGACCTCTATCTTTTGCTCTGCCTCTGCCAGCTTTGGAAGACCATGAGGCCCAAAGAGAGCAAGCAAGGAGAGGACAAGGCAGTGTCCTGATTAAATGGCCAGGCAGGTGGAAGGTAAGGGGAAGTGGCAGATAGGCATGGGGCACCCCCAGGAGTTCATTATCTCCCCAGTCCACTTCTTAAAGCATTTGTTTCATCCTGCCTTATGGGTGGGCTGACGCTAGCAGGAGCATTCCTAGTAAGGGGTGGGATACACTGCAAAACCTACTGGTTCAAACATACTAGCATTATTATGATCCCATCTATGTACCAACCTCCAAATTGGCCATATTTGCATGTTGTATCCTGTGACGCAGTCATTGACTCTATGTTTCACATGAAAAACCTCTCTCATGATTCATATTGCTTGTGTGCAATATGGTGGGGGGGGGGAGCTGGAGCACTGAAAATGGCAGAGTTTATGATCTGAACATTTCTTATTTCTAACAATTTTTTTTCTTTATGTTTCCTGACATGTACAACACCCTTGATACTTCTGCCTTATGGGAAAAAAAACAGCTATGTAAACATTGTAGATTTATGTTCACCCACTTACATTCTCTGCACAGTTTCTATCCTACATGTTTACTGCAGAAGGCTTTCTTTTTCTATTGTAAATCCTCCAGAGTTGTTACAACTCTAAAAGAACATGTTCGATGCCACATCACCAACATCTTCAACTCTGTTTTATTGATATGACTTTCTGATGGGCGTGAAGGTGAGATACCAAAAAACTTGAGTTGCAATTCTTCCCATGACTAGACTACTTGAAGCAATAGGGCTTTAATCAGCCCATAAAGGTACAAAATTGCAGCTTTGATTTTTAGATCTATAATGCTGGGCTTGTTCCTTATTATAATTAAAAAGGTAAAGGTAAAGGTTTCCCCACGACCGAATGGTCTAGTTGTGACCGACTGTAGGGGGCGGTACTCATCTCCGTTTCAAAGCCTGTAGAGCCGGCGTTTTGTCTGAGGACAAGCTTCCGTGGTCATGTGGCCGGCATGACTATATGCCGTAGCTCACGGTACGCCGTAACCTTCCCACTGAAGTGGTCCCTATTTATCTACTTGCATTTTAGGTGCTTTCGAACTGCTAGGTTGGCAGGATTATTATAATTAAAAAGGTACAATAAGAGTATTGTACTCTTTTGTATATTTGACATAACAGTGTTGTTGTTTTTAAGGGCTCAGAAGTCTGGAGTCAGGAATGAACCAGGAGTCAGTGGTCAGGGAGAAGCCAGGAGCCAAGGCAGAGCCCAAAAGTCAACTTTTGCTCAGGTAGTTTTCTAGCCCAACAGGACGTCTTTACTGTGCGTGCCTGTCTCTGTAGGAAAATCCAATGACTAGTATAGGGGTTGGACAGTATTGTTTGGTGTTCCAGACTGTAGCCTGAAGACTCTTCATCTATGTCAGCCACACCCAGAGATAAGACTTCCTAGTTCTAATGATGGGAGTTTCTGATAAGATGCCACAGAATGCCACAGAAGGAGTGCAGGGAACTGCAACTGGTCCTTGTTTCTGATGGTTTGTTTCTGTAGTATTAGTGTGAGCAGGAATAATTGTTTGCTTCCTTGCCAGGGAGAGCACTGGAAGATGAGCAACTGAGTAGTTGTTCCTTTGCACTGCCATCATTTCTTGACTCACTTCTTCTATTCTGCAGAGAAACAATGGCATAGCTAAGCCATCTGCACCAAGGGCACACAAAAATATATAATACCTCATGTAGTGTCAAATTTAACACACCTATGTTAACACCCCCAATCTGTGGCATATGGAGTCCAGGCACGGCCTCCCCTTGCCTCAGAAGGCATTTGGGGGCATTTTCTAAGGCTTCCAGGAGGCCTTCTGAGGCCCAGAGAGAGCAGACGATTTAGCCGAGAGGGTTAATGCCTCCGTTTGCCCGAAGATAACAGCTGAAGATCCGAAGGTTGGGAGCTCGAGACTACCGGAAGTCTCTGTGAGCAGCAGACCTTGCAAAAAACTGCGGCTGATTAAAGAATCAGCTGTTCCAGCTGCCTCGTGTGAGGGGGAGTGTGCTGCTCAGCTGGGGGAGCAGGGAAGCCTCTTATCAGCCAGCAGAAGACAGACGGGTGGCTAAGAAAGGCTAAATCCAGAAAGAAAGATCTGTATGAGTGTTGTTCTTGAAAGATAGAACATTTCTGTAAATTGTAAAAACCTTCGGGTTTGTGAATAAAAGTCTGCCTATGTAAACCGCCTTGAGTTACAGTAATTAGAGAAATCTAGTGATCTTAAGAAAGGCAGTATATAAATACAAGTATTATTATTATTTTATATGCAACCTCCCCAAGCCTCAGAAGGCCACTTTTCTTACCTAACCTTAACCCCTCAAGGCATAGTACCTGGGGCAATATACCCCCCATTGCCCTTAGCTATGCTACTGCAGGGAAATCTGGGTAGGTGATCAGCCATGTACGTTCCCAACACTGTTCCTGACTTCAAATGTTACAGTCTTAACAGAAACACAAGATTGGTTAGGACAATATTCCAAGCTCAGATGCATGAGGGAAGAGCATGGACCCTTGTACTCAGGGCTGGCCTTAAGCTTATGTGACCAATGTCATCACATTGGGCCCTGCACTTTGGGGGAGCCCTCACCAGCACGGTGAGCACATTGCATGCTGCTGCAGCTGGGATCTCTATGGACTGTAAGTCAGTGGGCCAGGCAGCTTTACCTTGGGCCCTCCCACCTGCCCCTGTCTCCAATTGGCCCAAAATGGGCCCTCCTGGAAGCAGTTGGCAATGACGTCATCATGCCACCACCAACTGTTTACAGGGGCTGTGGATTGTGCACGGCACCACAAGCACTCTTCTTGGTAAGTGGGGATCCATGGGGAGGGTGGGGATCCATGGGGAGGGTGGGAACCCCCCCCCAGAATGCCCCGCATTGGGCCCTGCTGCTTCTGGAGCCAACCCTGGTTATGCCTCTTCTTTCCCTCATATCAGTAATGGTGCAGGAAGGAGGCATCGTCTGAACTCCACCTGCAAGGTTGGGTGAGGTAAAACTCTTCCCTCGTACTATTCTCAGGGCAGTTCTCGGGGCTTCTAAACTGGCACACCATGCAATATGTGCTCATTAGAGCTGTAACAAGTGAAGGTGCAATTAGAAAATGCCTAAAGAATATTAAAATGGGAAATGTTTGCCTGAGAGTCTATCCCTAATCAACTGAACGGCTTTGCAAACACACCTTGCTAAATCTTACATTCCAATAAAGTTTTTATCTCTATGGTAATAGATGAATGTAAGAATATCCAAGCACTATCAAAGTTAGATTTTTCAGTGCGAGCGCAGAAGTGTGAGCCTGAGGATTTTGGATTTTGGAGACACTAGTCAGTGACCAGCTATTCAGTGATATGAGGTGAGGCGAATAGAAACGATGAAAATGTGATTCTAATGTGTGCTCTTTTCCATTTTTAAGTATCCCATCAGTCTCACCTCTGTTTCTGTCACTGTTGTGATTTATCCAGCTTTGTTCTAGCCCTGCGATCTTATTGCGCACTCCATCACTTCCATCTTGCTTAATGTGAAAATAAAGCTGAGATGTTGGTTCCTAAGCTCATTGTCCCTTCTAATTTGCCAAGTCAGAAGCACACTGTGCTGAGCATAAACTAGAAGCAACAGATTTAAAGGGCTTGGAAATGGACTGCAGGTCAGAAAGAGCCATGGGATGTAGGGGTCGAAGGTTAAGAAAGCATCTTGGAACTGTTGGCACATGTATGCCTCTAAGTAGCCAAAGCAGGGTGGTAGCCTCCTGTCTTTCACTGGGATAACACACATAATTCTGCAATCACATAAGGTTGCGCAGATCAACCTCCCATTCAGGATTTTGTATACAATGAAAGCAACATAGAGCAAAATGAGGCCATCACCACACATTCAGCTTGGGTTTGGAGCACTTCATGGCACAATCCTATTGTTCCCCTACGCTGGGTGGAGTAAGGGCTTCACCAGCGCAAACAGCTGCAGACATGACATAAAGCATGTTGTGATAGTGTAGGAGCTAGCAGCGTCATCCTGCCGGAACTACTGCAGGCCTCCACGAGTGCCAGAGCAGATAAGATTTGCGCCAAGCATGTAGGGGCAGGAGAAAGGGGAGAGCAGGAAGGGTTGTAATGGGGTGGGGAGGGCAGGATGGTGGGGGTGGATTGGGTCCTGGAAGGGGTGGGATCAGTGTCTCTGGTTACTAGATATAAACTGGGACAGAGTGCCTGTACTGTTAACTATTGTATACAAATGGAATTTTGGCAGATGCCATTTTTGAAAGCCTTCTGTTGAGCTGCATCTGTCAAAATTCCCCTTTAAACAATGGTCAACAGTACAGGCACTCTGTCCCAGTTTATATCTGGTAACCAGAGACACTGATCCCACTCCCTTCCAGGATCCAATCTACCCAATCTACTTGTCCCAGTGTGTATCTGGTAACCCAATATCTTCTATTCCCCTTCTCAGCCAGATCGGCTGACACAGATCCACGCAAACATGCAAGTGTGAAGACATGTAATCTTTAGCGAGTTAGCCAGAGACCTTTTCTCGTCTTCCCTTCTTTCCTCACTACCACATAATCAATGCCTGGTTTTTCAGCCCTTACGTCCCCTAGATAACCCTTCTGAATTCTCTATATTTTACTCCCTCATTCCTCTCCTCCATTTGCACCATTAGTCACCCACTGGTCCTTGTAAGGATTTCCTATTTCTTTTTCCTTCTGCCTAAAACCTGCTGAAGTTTAGGGCCAAGTTGTGTGAGCGATGGTTGTGTGCATCATATTTTCATTCTGATTCCCTTTCCCAGTTATTGTATTCTTAGCCCCCTAATAAGAACTGTCTACTGTAGCACCATTTAATGTTGCCTCCCACCACATTTCATGCCTTTCCATTGCGCCATAAGCCCCTGTGCTTGGCCTTTGGACACACAATAGATTTCCCTTTTCGTGTACAAGTTACATGTGTCTGGGAGCACATCTGGTAACATAATGTCTTTGCTCATCCAGCCCATACACATTGATGGTTATCCTTTTGTTTAATAACGGGATTGTCACCCAACTAGGAAGGACATCTAAAAGCAGCACTGCCTCTTGTCTGCTTAGCATTGCTCTCAAGCCTAGCTTCTGGGACTCAAGCCACTTCCCTTGAGCTTTTTTCAAAGAATGCCCAAAGACAGCACAACAAGAAGAAGCCCAGAGGTCCCTGTAATACTTGGGAGGCGGGGTGGGGAATCATAAAATCTCCTGCAGGCTGCTTATCTCAGACAAAACACAGTACAAAGTGCCATTTCTCATCAAATGAGCACTCTGCACAAATGTGGTCATTTCATTCAGGGTGCTGAGTGAGTCAGAAGCGAGACCTTGCACAGTGCTTAATGGCACATGAAGCATCTTTTCTCACCCAGCAGGTGTAAAATGAAAGGATGCAATATTGCAGGTGCCTCTGATGCTTGATGCGGTGGGGGTGAGAGCATCGGGAGGGAAGCAACAGGGTGTGAGGGTGTGTCAGGATGGACGCCTGAGGGTCACTCTTGCCCAGCAGCATAGGCACCCCATTGGGGAAATTCGGAGCCAGTTCCAGAGGGCCTCCCCAAAGTAAACATTTGAGAATGTTTACATGAGTTTGTATATGACAAATGAATTTTTTCATGGGAGTTCACCCCCCACACACACACACACACATCCCTACTTGACTAAGCAAAAGCAGTAGCACCCTGAGGCCTCATCCCTGCTACCTGACAATTCTCTCTGGGGAGATGAGGTGGAGCTTGCAAGCTGTCAGTTGTCCATCCTTGACTGAAAAAGTAGATTTTCTTCTTCGAACTCACATCTCATTAAATTAAGGTCTTTTAAGGTCCTTTAAGGATCTGATCAGACTTACACTGTGGCTCAAAGGTGATTTCTGGGTTCCCCCAAAAAACAGTTCTAAATGTCAGAAATTAATCTTATGTCAATGAATACATAGGGTAACCATTCACTGATTCTAATGTTGCAATCCTATGCATTCTTAAAAAGAAATGACAGCCCAATCTTATCCATTCCCTCAGGTACCAAAATGGTGACCCCTGAATCCTATGGTGTGAGGCAGGAGTTTTTTTTCTGGGTAAGAGAACATTTGTTCCCTTGCCCAGGGGCAGAGGTGTCCTTAGGGCACAACATATAGCATCTGCCATGGGTGCTATTTTTTTTTTAGGGGGGTGCAAGCGTGTGCTTGCCAATTGCTTCCCTGACTGGTGAAATCACCCTGGCTGTGGCAACAGGACTTCCTGCAGTGGCAGGATTTCTTTTCTTTTTCTTTATAAATATATATATATATATATATATATATATATATATATATATATATTGTATATTGTATATTGTATATTGTATATTGTATATAGTAAGGTAATGGGGAAAGCACAGGGAAGGGATACAGTGTTCCACACAAAAGGTACACACTGATTACAGCTTAATCGTCTTCCCTTAATTACTGTTTGCATACAATCTAAATCATCATCTTCCTGAAAATTATGTATACAAATCTTACTGACTCTTATTCTTCTTTCTTATTTACATAATTATCAACAACCTAACCCTTCTATACATTAATACATTAGCATCGAGTCTTTATTTCTATCCATTCATAAAACATTCTCCAATATTCTTGGATCTTATTTATGTCACCCTCTTTCATTCTTTCGATTAAAATGTCCATTTCAGCAATTTCATATATTTTCTCTATTAATTGGTCAACATTTGGAGTCTCCTCATTTTTCCATTTCTGTGCATATAATAATCTTGCTGCAGTATTTACATGTACAATAAGATGCTTTTTCCCTTTATCTTGAATACTACCCATCATATTGAGAAGAAATAATTCTGGACTGGCCTGTATCTCACATTTCAACATTTGTTGTAACATAGTATGTACTAAATGCCAAAATGTTTTCGCCTTTTCACAAGTCCATCACATATAGTAAAATGTTCCTTCTTTATCTTTACATTTCCAACATTTATTTGGGGTACCTGGATACATTTTTGTAGTTTCTCGGGTGCTAAATACCATCTATAAAACATCTTGTAAATATTTTTTTCAGATTTGTTGCTTTAGATAGTCTGATTTTTGTTACCCAGATATTTTTCCATTCATTAATTTCTATATTGTACCCAAAGTTCCTACCCCACTGCACCATTTCATCTTTTACCGTTTCATCCTCCATTCTCATTTTCAAAAGAAATTCATTTGTCTTTCTCATTTAATAAAAGTTCATCACAATCCATCCCTTTCTCATGGAAACCTATTTTCTCATCTTCCTTTATTCTTGATTTAATTTGGGCTTTTGTCCACCAGTCCAAAAATATTCCTTTGTTCTCCAAGTCTCTATCCTGTAACAGTTCTCCTTTGTCATTCAAAAGTTCATCATAATTCTTGTTCTGGTCTTCTCTCAGACAATCAGGTTTAGTTGATATCTCCAACGGTTTAATCCATCTAGGTATATTATTATATATCTTATGTCTTATTTGTTCCCATGACCACAATAAGGCTCTCTTCAAGGCATGTCCGAAATATTTTGCCTTTTCATATATCAGAAACGCATGCCACCCGATTTGCATGTCATGGGCTTCTAAATTCAATATTCTCTCATTTTGTAGTGTAATCCATTCTTTAATCCAGTTCAAAGTAGCTGCTTGGTAATATAATTCCCAATCAGGTAACCCAAAACCCGATCTTTTCTTATCTTCCTGCAACAGTTTAAATCTTATTCTTGGTTTTTTCCCTTCATCCAGATCAGGTGTTTAGGTTGTAAATCCAAGGTATATATTTTAAGGTCTTTCCAAAGTATTGTTTGCTGTTTTCAGTGTGGAGGAAACAGGAGTTCAGAGCTATCCCGAGCCGACATTGACATTTGGGTCCAAGCACTTCTTCCTTGATCGGCAGTCTCAAGCCCTACAAATGATATTTTCATGCCGTTTGTCAAGCCCAAGACACGCCTAAGCCCCATGCCCCCTCCTGGGCTAACTGGGGGGGAATCATTCAAGTCTGAATGACCCCAAAAAGAAGTCTTGCGTGACGGGCCTCTCTGAGCCCAAGAAAATCACCGCCACCATGCTCCAACGTTCGCAACTTTCCAATTCCCTCTCCTTATTTCATCCTCTCTCTTACCCTGTTTCACTTTTCCACCACTCCCTGCCACCTGTTGACTTACCTTAGTTGGTGATTGGCAGGAGAAGATTCAACACAGACAGGCCTTCCGGGCAGCATGTTGTGTAGCTGCAACACTGACCGAGTGCCTTTTGCAACTGGCACTTTGTTTTATGGCGCAGTCAGTGCCAGCAGAAGACCCAACCCAATGACAGATGATAGGTTTAAGACTGGGTTCTAAACCCCATTACATTAAATGGGACATGCTATAAAAGAAGGATGCATAGGAGTAGAGCCTGATAGTCAAACAGTATAGGCCATTAAAAGCAATCAGATTGGGGGGAGGGGTGGCCTGACCCAGTTGCTTTTTACACCAGGAAAAAAAGTCCAATTGAAGCCAATGGAATTTTTGTTTCCTGTGGCAAATAGTATATGGATCAGGGTCATAATGGATTGGGACTGTAGTATGAAACTGGGGGCACAATCCTAAACTGAGCCGGCATTAACTAAAACAGCACAGTTTGGCCAGCACAAGGTCACCGTAAAATATGTTTGGACCACTCTTAGAGACAGAGAGGCCAGCACACAGATGTGAGCCATCCTCCCTGACTCCGAGAGTAGTCCAAAAATGCTTTATGGTGGCCCTTCTGCTGGCCAAATATTGCTGGTTTAGCTTATGCCGGCCTAACTCCAATTTAGGATTGTGCTTTCAGTTAAAAAACCCCACCTCCATGGTCTGTATCCATAGAGGGCCCCTGATCCATTATTATTGACTACAGAAAATTTAAGTCCACCCAGGCTAACAATGCTTTAAACATCATAGGTATTTATTGGCTGCGGAGAAACAATGGAACTTTATGAGGTAAAAGTTTTGTTTCAAAGCCTCTGTTCCCAGGTTTACTCATTGGCAGGCTGCCTACAGAGATCACTCTACAGCAATATAACTTTAAAACAGTAAACAGGTTTTAGAACAAAACTTTAGCCTCATAAAAACTTGTTCTCCCAATTAAGCACTTGGGCTTGGCAAGTTATAGAAGTTTCTGTGGACTAAGAAGAAATAACTGATTTTTCCACTCATTTCTTTGAAGCTCCCCTCAGAAATATGACAGCCCTGCCTAGGGTGATTTTAGATGCTACTGTGTTCACTTTGGTGCATATTTGTGTTGCAAATTCACAGGCCCTACCTACTTTGTGGCACACAAACACTTTTGCGCTTAAAATCATAGGGAGGGCAGTTTGTTTTAAGGTCACTTGAATTGCCAATGTAAATGCACCAAAATGTTTAAATACAGTGTACCAGGGCCATTTACAAATCTCCAACCCTTCCAGATTAAGCAGAAAAGCCCTGACATATGAACAGGTAGGAGAAGTGTACAAACTTATATGGTTGTGTATAACACAAATGTGCAAAACGTTCCAGTGAACCACGTAGCATTTGACCTATTCCAAAATAAAGAATGTGGCCTGAAGATGGGATGAACTGTGGTGTGTTTTTTCCCCAAAAAACTACCATAGTTCTCATCCCATATTAATTGGCCTGCATAGTAACAATGCTGGTTTTCATTGGTTAGGAAATTGTCAGTAAAGGAAATGAATAACTACAAAATCCCCTGGGCCATTTCATGTGAATTATTATTGGCTAAGTCAAGTTACTCACTAACAAGTTACTGAGTTCAAAATCCAGACTAATTTTTTGAGCAATAATTTTATATAGCAACACTAATTTATTTTTTCAACCATCATTTCATATGGCAACAGGATCTCAAGTGATTTCAAAGAACAAGCTGTGGCACTGAATGTTCAATGACTGGAGGAAGCCCATTAAACTGTAAATTACTTGGCAAAGGTATAAAAGCTGAGCCACTGGTATTCTGAATGTTATATTAGCTTGCAGGAAGGAGGGTTGTATGTTCCATATTGGCCTTTTACCAGGAAAAAAAAACTCAACTCTTTTTAGTCTTGGACTTCATGACTAAAATTAACACAAAGCTTATTTACGCGACCTACATTTTGGTGTACGGTACTAAAATACAGACAAATAGAGCAATGATTTATTGGAATATTTTGATATCATGTGATTATACATCTAAACATATAATTTATATTTCTAAAATTGCTTCTGTTAATGCTTACATTAAGGTCTTAGGATATGGCCTGAGAACGAGTGGAAAAGCCAGAGCCTCATGTGTGCTGCTGGACCAGAGCAGAGGGGGAGGCAGGAGGAGTGGGGGAGGGCAGAATGAGGGCAGGGAAGACTGAAACAGGGTAGGGAGGGGAAGAACAGGGGCGGGGAGGCTGAGGGATTGGGTGGATCAGGTAATGATGGCACTCACTGGATCCTATCCTCCTGTTTCGTAGCTTCCCCACCCGCTTTCTCTCTTCAGACATGCACCAGTGAAATCGCTGGCACAGGTTCAGTAAGACCAGTTGGGGAGCGGACAGGAGTCTTACAGAGGGATGAAGGAAAGGTAAAGGTTTCCCCACGACCGAATGGTCTAGTCATGGCCGACTGTAGGGGACGGTGCTCATCTCCGTTTCTAAGCTGAAGAGCTGGCATTTGTCCGAAGACAAGTTTCCATGGTCATGTGGCCAGCATGACTATTCGCCAAGGCACACGGAATGCCATTACCTTCCCACTGAAGTGGTACTTCTTTACTTGCATTTTTACATCCTTTTGAATTGCTAGGTTGGCAGGAGCTGGGACAAGCAATGGGAGCTCACTCTGTCACATCGTCTCGAACTGCCAGCCTTCCGGTCAGCAGTTCAGTGGCTTAACCCGCAGCACCGCTACCTCCTGGATACATTGCAAGCCTTTTTATCGTGGCTGCTCCAGCATGTGGAGGGGAGCGAGGATAGGATTGGGCAGTATGAAAATGATCCAGCATCAGACTCTAGCTGAGTACAACACCTTGTGGCTGTCCAGACAAAGGCATAGCCAACCCTGAGATTCAAGGCCATAGACCCCCCCCCCCAAACTTGAGACTCAGGCCAAAAACCTTGGACCTGGTAACCCTATTCTTAGCCCCTTGCTTTTCTCCCATTATACGCTGTCCCAAGGTGATCTAATCAGATTCTATAAGCTGGTAATACCCAAATCTACCTCTCTATCCCAGAGAATTGTTTTTTGCTTGGTATAATCAGCCTGTAAGTTTCATCAGCATCTCAAGCTCAATATGCCTGAGAGAGATCTCCCAGGTTCACAGTCTCTTCTTCTCCACTGACATCTTCCAGTCTACAGAATAAGCACCATGTCTTTCAGCCCAATCCAATTCTTTTCCTCCCCCACTGATGAAGATGGATGGATGGATAATTTCTTCACTTCAAAACACATTTTAAGGATTTTAAAAAGTCTAAAATTAGAAATTATTAAAAATTGAACAAATGGGTTTGTTCTGTAATAGGAAGCCTCCCAAACCCTTTCCCCTGGGGACTTTTTTTCTTATTAAGGATGAATTAACCTTATGACACTATGGCAAATAACACCTCCATAAACTGCTATTCTGATAAAGTTTGGGGGACATAATTTGGAGCGCAATCCTAACCTGGATTTAGGCCAGCACAGTTAGGCCAGCACAGTTTGGCCAGCACAAGGGCCACCGTAAAGTATGTTTGGACCACTCTTGGAGTCAGAGTGGCCAGCACACAGACATGTGCATCCTCCCTGACTACAAGAGTGGTCCAAACTTGCTTTACAGTGTCCCATGTGCTGGCCAAACTTTGTTGGCCTAACTGTGCCGGCCTAACTCCAGATTAGGATTGCGCTCTTAGTTTATCACACTCTTTCAACAGGTGATCAGTACTGTCAGAAAGGATACCTGTAATCATTAATTTATCTGGAGAGATCCTTATAAACATGAATTGCATAAAGAACATAATGAGTTATGTACATTGACATTTATATATTGTTGACATTTCAAAATGAAAGGCACTTGGAAATGAATGGCCCTATTGTTATATAATGTTGCATAAACTATTGAGAGCCACCATGGAATTGAGATTACCCTCAAATAAGTGTTTGGAAGCTTGCAAGACTGCTACTTAATTTTTGTTGAGTTTTTTTTCTTCTTCAAAGGATTAAAATTATATTCCTGGCCTTTGCTTTTCATTCTCATGAGATTTTCTAGGATGGGAAATGTCAGGAGAGTGCATTAAATATGGCAGGACTGCTGGAGTTTAAGAGTGGAGTTTAAAAGGTCAGAAAAGTATTTAAAAATGACTTAACTGCCATAATGTACCTTTTAAAAGGTACATTCTTGTTTTAAAAAAGAAACATACATGAAGACAGACTTTCCATCCTTGATTTTTTTTTTAAAAAAAGTCCAAAGTAAGCCAAAGATCACTCCTTTATGGCTTGAAGAAAAACAGTCCTGGGTGAAGGGACACAACCTATTCTGCACTCCTTAACTCACACCCGTGCACACTCATTTCAGACAGTATAGTTCTGTCATACAGGGATGCAAACACTGTACTTACTGACATCTCTTCTTCCAGCCAAATACTAAACATACAGAAGCATAGAACATGCATTTGCATTTTATCATCCTCTAGGCAACCACAGAGTCCCTGATTCCAAGCAGGCTGCCTGATTTCAAGCAGGCATTCTTTAGGCGGATGTAGTGGGTTCACCCATCACCACTCTGCAGATCTAGTCAATCTCCATCATTGAAGTGCAGTGCAGGTGTGGCAGGTGAGGCAGAACCACCCTCCTGGAGTTCTTTGAAAAGTACCGCCACTGCTGTGATCACACAAATACAATCCACAGGCTTTGAGCAGCTGGAGCCCATGGGTTGTAAGTGTTTGCAGGATCGCAGCCATTGACACAGCAGCAGAGGCCCTTTTCAAAGAACTTGAAAGGGTGGTTCTGCTCACCTGCTCCACCCTCACTGCACGTTACTGATCTAGATCCTCTGTTTAGGCTTCTTTTAGATGGCAAACTTATAGGGTCAGAGAGAGAGACAGACTTTTTCTTCTCAATGTATCAGTGGTGTTATTCTCCTGGAACGCTGGGCGGGACATCCGGGTGATCGACAGCCCGCCCGTCGCGTTCCGCAGCGTTCTGCCGTTTGCGTAAGGTACGCAAGCGGCGTAATTGGTTACGCAAACGGCATAACGCTGCGTAACGCGACGGGCGGGCTGTCGATCACCCGGATGTCCCGCCCAGCATTCTGGCAGAATAACACCACTGCAATGTATGTATAAGACACAAACATGCACAGCCGTCCTCCCTTGCACATCCTCTTGTCCATCTCTCACTGATGCACACTTAGAGACAAACTGTATATGTAGAAAGAAAGGGCTATGTACATGTGTATATGCCAGTAAGTAGAAAGAATAGTTAGGGCCCTCCAACTCCATCTAGTGAGCAGATTGAGATCATTTTTTTCTTTTTTTAGAGTTGATCTATCATTTATGCCTTTTGAGGATCAGTATTAAGCAGGAGGAGTCATGGTTGGGTGATGCAATGCATGCTTTCAGTGGGAAAGTTGCAGGCTCAATCCATGATATCTCTCGAAAGGGTATTGTAGGGTTGGGAAAGAGCTGTGCTCAAGACCTTGGAAAGCCAGTTTAATTGTTAAATTGTGCTGAGTTACTGGGAGCACATTTACAGAGGCGGATCTAAGGGAGGGGAAATCTGTACGTTTTGCAAGAAGTCTTACCCTGTCATGTAAATCCCTCCTCTCCCTTGCTGCTGTAGCCAGTAAGCAACACCAAGATGTTGCTGTTCCCTGTGAGGATTGGTTAGAACAGTGCAGGAGAGGAGTGTTTTCCACTGCAATGTAAGGCTTCTTGCAAAACTTACAGATTTGCCTCCCCTTAGATCCGCCTCTGCACATTTATCATATGTTCAGGGCGTTCAATGGGTTGTGAGAATATTTGAGAATACTGTACAGTCTTCTGAGACGATAGCTTTATATAGCTGTCTCCCTCATGCATTCCTGCATGTGTGGGGGGGGGGGTAGAAGAGAGGAAGAGCATGCTGGCATTTCTGCCAATGATGCATTCTCAAAACACCACCTTTCCTGCAATCAGCATTTGTCTGCATCAGGGCTTGCACCAGTTTGCTGGAAACCCTGCAGAAAATCCTCCTTTTGACTTCTCTTGATGGTGCATTGGGCACTACTAGTACTGAGGGTTCAGGGATCAGCCAGACCAGTGGGCCCTCTTATGGGTGTGGACCCTCAGCCAGTTCTCTAACCGAGCACAGGTCAATGGGAAGGTGGGGACAGGGCTTAGTGAATATAAAATTGGTGGGGGCAGGGATTTGTAAATGCATCATCAGTGAATTTGGGGCTTGCCAACTTTCTCTCCCTGCTCCCATCCCCACATGTACAGAAGTGCATGGAGGGAACATCTGAAGTGAGCTTTCTGTTTGAGTGGCTTCTATCCAACAGTGGCCTACTAATAATGATCTTCAAGTTGCCAATATCATGTATTTAAGCAGATGATAAATACATATAATAATAAAGGAAAAAATATTGGAAACCACCATGAAATTATTGGATGAATAAAAAAATTAGGACAAATAAGTGCACTTAGGGAGGTGTTCTTAAGCATCTTCTCCAGGTTTTCAGCCCTTCCCTTCCTTTAGAGAAGGGACCTTCAATCTTGGGATTGTGACCCCAATGGGATCACGAAGCCACATTTGTGGGGTTGCAGCAAGTTAGGGGAACTAAAATGGTCACCAATGATGACAAGTCATACTGTTGAGGTGGCATGGTGTAAAATGGGGGGGCAGAGGTTGCATAGAGGCAAACATTCCACATGTGAATGTGAAAATGTGAAAGTATTTGCACATTGCTTGTACACGTAGAATTGTCACTGAGCCTCCACGGTTTGACTTTGCTATCTGCTGCTTGCCAAGGGGATAGGGCATCTTGATGAGCAAATATGGTTGTCAAACAGAGCCTTCCCCACTGTGGCTTGGGGGGTTGAGGAGTGGGCAGCGATGGGGGCAGGAGTGGGGGACTGAGTTGTGGGAAGATCAATGGTGGGTCCCCAGCCTCATACTTTTTAAATTTATTGGGGTTGCAGCACGTGAAAGTTGGAAGTCCACTGCAGAGCTCAAAAATTCAGTTCTGTTTTGTAGGGTAGTGCAAATGTTAACTCCCATAAGTTTTCATGGTAATGAATCAATGTGCGAACTGGTTGTTGATCAGGGCCCAGGGTTCCTTTTCATAGGATTTTTATTCTTCATATATCCAAAATTTGAGGAATACATGTTAGAAATCTCAGTAAAAAACTTTACAACGTGTAGCAAATTTATCATGACAAATGGAGCTCAAGCTTTGGAAAGATGCATGGGAATAAAATGTTCAGACAATCCAGTAAAATGAAGCGGGAAGGGAAACAGTTGCAACTTTTTGAAAGCTGGTCTGGTTCCTGCCAGAAGCAGCGGTGCTTCATTAAAAAGAAAGGTTTTGTTTATGACACTTCATTGCCCCTGAGGCCATTTCTGGTCTGCTAACACAAATGATACAGGAAAAGACTTTGAGGGTGATTTTGAAAAGTACAGGTAAGGCAGATCAGGTTAATCATACCAGCATCATAGTTAAGCTGAACCAACTCAATGTTTTTTCTGCTATGTTTCTGTGCATGTCTTTTTATTATTTGCAAACAGCAGCGGTGGAGGAGGGAGAGGAAAGCAGGCATGCCTATTAGGTTCCTATGGAATAGCAGGCACATCTTGTTAACATGTTGTAGAATATCTGCTCTCCTAGCAGGAAGTGACAGGATATCAGCAGCTTTGAAATCTCCCCAAGACATACTACACGTCCCTAATAAGCTGCTGAAATCAAAATAGTGCCCAGGTGCTCACCATCTCCGGGAAAATTGAGTGCAAACTGGTTTGCTCCTGGGCTCTCCTTGAGCAAACCACCGAGAAAAGCAAAAAGGGTACAAATATAACCTCATTAAAGCAGACAGCAAGCCTAAGTGGCATACAAGGCTATTAAACAAACGAGATTGGTCCATAATAATAAGAAGCATATTTCACATCTGTTGCTTGGTGCTGGTGCTTTTAACAAGTAATAGAGTGCCAAGTTGGCAGATAGTTGTGCTTCTCCATCCGTATATCATTGTCAGTGGTGGAGCTGTCTCAGAAGCAGCACTTATCTCATACAGTTTATTGCTTGATAGCTTGCTGATTGCTTTTACAAAGCAAGAAATTGATGGCCTGATTCAGCAGTGACATTAGGTTATGTTCATTTTTGGTGATTGATGCTCTGAATTAGAAAACTCTTACAGTCTCTTCTCAGCTTTCCAAATATGAAATTTCAAACAGGCAAGCCAAGTGTCACAAATAGAATGACACGGCCACTGCCAAGCCAGTTAAAATTCTGCATTCAAATCGCTAACTCATCTTGCTGTTTAATACTAGGTTGGTTCATAATTTATTTGTTATGCATTTTTTAAAGCAGGATTTTAAAGAAAGAAACTATGTCGCCAAATAAAAAAGGGGGAAAATTGTGACCTCCTTCCTTGCATCATTGTGAAGATATTCACAAAAATGATTGAACTTTTAGTGAAATGTAATTGAATAATTATGCAGTTTCTTTGAGAGCGGAGTTGAAAGCATGGGCTGCATCTAAAGAAAGTTAGTTGTGATGAAGTCCCATTGAAATCAATGAGACTTCATCATGACTAACTGCCTTAGGGCCCAATCCTATGGGCTTTATTGCCGGCTGTACATTCATATTGCCAACTCTGGGTGTTGTAAATGTGCCATAAAGCATGTTTACAGCACCCAAAGAGTAAGTACTGCCTGCGCTGGGGCTGCACCAGTCAGCATTGTGCGTCAGCATGGCGGTACAGTTGGCTGGTGTTACAGAAGCCCTGGCCAGTGGTAAGGCCTGTCAGGGCAGGGAGGCGGGCTGAACTGGGTGGGGTAGGAAGGAGTGGGTCTGGCTGAGGGCGTGACGCCGGTGGCGGCTTCCACCACCAAATCCTCAATCCCCATGCTGGGCTGAGCAGCCCAACATGGGGCTGCTCCAATCTCCTCCAGCATAATAGCTTGTGGAGACTCGAGTAGCCCTATTCCAGGGGGCAGGGTTTTTCATGGAGAAATGGGATAAAATTCCTTTTCCCCGAGGAGACTCCTGAAGCTCCTGTGGCTCCCACAGGAGGCAATGGAAGCCACATTTGAACTGCTGCTCCTCGAGGAACCAGGCAGCTCAGGATTGGGCTGTAAGTCAGGATTTAATGACAATTAGGATACAATTAGGGGTGGGGTAAGGCCAGGCAGGGGGGCGTAGCATATTGGCAGCACTGTTTCTGCTGATAGATGCCCCCTGCTTGCCCCCCACACCTCCCAGAAGACAATATAACCACCCTGTCTCAGTCTCTGGTTTTTGATTAAGCCTTTTTCCCCAACCCATATGACTGTGGTAGTCCCCATCTTGATGGTGGACAGATGGCAATATCAAATGACGAAGCAGATGCCGCCACAATTACTTACATTCAGAATAGATTGGTTGGCTCTTGTATTAGGCAGATTTTTTTTTAAACACACACACACACACACACACACACACACACAATAAATATCACTCTTAAACATCTAGATGGGAATCTAGCCACCTGGATGAGACATCAAAAATGTGTAGCCATTTTTCATCAAATACATTGGAAAATTGGACAGACCATAATGAAATTGTAGTGGTATAAATCAAATGAAGAAAAAACAGGACAGCTTCCAAAACAGCGACCAGTGTGGTACATGATCCCACCTGATTACTAAACATATTCAATATTTTTTTTTTTAAAAAAAAAGATTATTATTACTAATATAGCATCCACAATGTGCCTGGGATTTTACATAGAGAGAAAAGAGAGGTCCTTGTCCTGAGAGGTTTATGTTCTTGATATTGACACATGGGGGAGGGCGGGGGACAACGACAACAAGGAGAATGAACCAGGGTGGAGATGGGGGTAAACAATTGTTTCAGTGCACAATCCTAAAATGGAGTTAGGTCGGCAAAAGCTAAGCCAGCAAAGTTTGGCCAGTACAAGAGCCACTGTAAAGCATGTTTGGACTACTCTCGGAGTCAGGAAGGATGGCGCACATCTAAACTAGGATTGCGCCCTCAGTGATATGTACAGTACATAGTTTTGTTATAGTGTAGAGAAGACTTAGCGCACAATCTAAACCTGGAGTTAGGCCAGCACAATTAGGCCAGCAGGTGCTGAGATGGCCAATTGCTATCCTGACACCCATGCCAAGTACTGCTTATTTCCATTATTCATTTCTGACTATTCCTTTTTCTTTTTGTGGGAAGAGGGTTGTCCCATGGAGGTACAAAGCACAGGCCTATGACATTCTGCTGCTGCTTTTCTTTTTACATAACACTCCCAGTTCTTTCAAATCTCCACACCTTTGGGTGTAATCCTAACCTGGAGTAAAGCTAGCATAGTTAGGCCAGCAAAGGTTGGTTGGCATAAGGGATATAATAAAGTCACTTGAGGGCTTCAAAGGAAGTAAGCCACAAAGTATTCTACAAGTGCTCTGGATGTTCTGAGTGTCAGTTCCAAGCATAAGGGGCAATAAGGAAAATGGACCAGAGTTATTTAAGAGAACAGGGAAATTTTGGAACAGGGGACCTTTGGATGCTCAAAATGGTGGAGTTGGAAAGCAAATGTTACATGCAGGAGTGAAGAAGGATCTGAAAGCTAACAGGTAGGGAGGGGTGAGGCTGTAAACCACCAGACTCATATGCCCTACAACCTACTCAGGGCCACTATGAGTTGTGATTTCTTTACAGCAGGGTGTGACCTATTTTTTAACAAGGTTTATAACCACTGCTACTAGTCAGGGCCTAAAGTTAAGAAGACTTCTTAACTTCTAAATGCCCTCCTAGACTATACAAGTCCCAATTATTTGGACTTTTCCAATAGTTTCGTAAGCGTGTCCAATTAACAAACTGGTTCCCCTGGTTCCAAAGACAAACCAAACATTAATTGAATTAACTGTAATTTATTTACAACAAGGGTTTACAACTTAAGGAAAGCTTACAAGCAATTAACTGAGATACCTTTTAAAATAATATAGAAAACTAGGCTCCTGCCTCTTACTGGACCCTAATGGTTTACCTTGCTTTCAAGACCATGATTTTAGTCTTGCTAAGTGAAGTCTTCAGGTGGATGTTTCATCAGATCTGGTCTACAGGAGTCTTATAGCTCTGAAGTCTTGATGGTGGATGATGATGAAGATCTCTCTCCTTCAATCCTTGGTATTTTTATACCTTTTTTGGCACAACCATTTAGCCAATCAGGGTAAAGGTTGCCCTCTCCTGATTGCGTTATCTGTTGATGGAACCTCCATGATTGAATTTACTATCCTGACCTCAGCTGTAACCTCACACCTTTTGCAGACCAAGAAGGTGATAGGTTGCTGCTTGATTGAGTTTAGGAGTGAGCTTGATTACTATCAGCTGATGTTATTTTTGCAGCTTCAGCTCACTCCTGCAAGATAAAGTTGTATTATCAAAATGGAGTCAAGCCAGGGCCTAGTCTTCCTTGGCTCTTTACAGAGGCTATTGAGGGTTTTGAAGGCAAATGCAAAACACTTTTGCTGGATTCTGGAGCAGACAAGGATCCAATTTAAAGAGGTACGTGGCATGGACTGTGCAAGGAGTGAGATCTGAAACACTGTATGTAGCTTTGTTGATCATTTGGCAGCATTTGGTATTGTGCTTATCTTATCTAAATGGTATTGCACTAACATGGGCAGTAAATTTTTGTGCAGTAACACAAACTTAAAAGTCCAGGTTAGTTAAAATCATTAGATATCTTTAAAGAAGTAGAAAATTGAAGAAAGAGGCAAGACTACCTCTTTGTAGCCTTCCTGAACAGATTTCAGTATTTTTTTTCTACCTGTTACTAATTCTGTCCCCAAGTGACTCATAATTTTAAAGAAAAATGTGATTTAGGGGATTCAAAAAAGGGCAAATGAGCTCAATTTGGGAATGATAAAATACCAAAAAGAAAGAAAGAAAAGAACTAGATGCAGTGGAGTCTCTGAACAGCAGCAGATAGCAGTAATGATGGTTGGGAAAGGTGCTGCAGGGTTCACTGGCTGGGTGCAGGTCAAAGGAGACAGGGAAGTTCAACATTTCTTTGTTGGAGTGGATCTGGGTTGAAGGTGCAGTTGGGATTTAGGTTAGGACTTAAGAGGGGGCAGTAATAGATCCTGTTGTGGAGGATTTTAAAAGGAAAGCCGTTAATATAAGTGAATTCAGTCTTATAACAAATTAATGTTGACATCTCACAATCACATGAGATTCAAGATGGAAGCTCTCCCAAGCATCTTGAGTCATGCAGGATTTCGCAAGACTCTGCAAGATTTCATGAGAGATCCGATGCAATTCAGGATGATGGTACCCAGTGAAGCACCAGTAAGAAGAGGCTTCCTGGAACAGCAACACAATTAAGCTTCAAATATTGAAGATTCTACTTCAATCAAAAGGTTACTTCAGTAGGGTATACAGTATATCAGCATTAGACTAACAGATTTTCAATAAGTTTGATTACATCACACTTATTGAATCAAATTATCTTGAAGAAAGGAGGACAGTTTGATCAAGCTAAAAATTAGTTGTCCTCACCTGCCCTACTTGCCAGGAAAACCCATCTCCCAGGTGTTATACAGTGCTAAAAAAATGGGGTATTTTTGCTCCACAGTGTTGGAGACATAAGTTGATCTCTTCACCAAGGCCAGAATGTACAAATCAGGAATCAGTGACATATTGGGATCGATTCCTGGAGCCAGTCTGAGCTATCCCTAGCAGTTTCTTAGATAAACATTTTGATATAGATGCTGCATTGGGATATAGGAATTATAAAGCTTCACCCAAATCCTAGAAACGTATAGCGGAAGCAAATACGTAAACTGGGGAAAGTTGACATTTTATTCATCGTATGCAGCATTGTCCAGGGCCAGCACCAGGTGGGAGTGCTCAGACACAAATCCAATTGCCCTCCACTATACGTGTTCACATGCGAGCTCCTTGTTCCTTGTCTTTTCAGGAACTGGGTAGTCGAGCAGTGAAAAGGGAACTCTCCTTTGCAGTGGCAGCTTCTTATCTGCCCTCCCTCCTCCCAATTTCCTGGTAGCATCTTGTCTTACCCATACACTGTACAGGGAGCCAGCCCAGCCCATTTTCTTTTTTTCAAAACGCCGTTGCCCACAACACTGCTGTGGAGACAGGGCAACTTAACTGGGCATTCCCACATGGCCAGCACCAGGATACTTCCAGCACTCAGATGGAGTACTACTGATGCTGCAGTCTACCTCGTTGCTCAGTACACTGTAGGAAGTGCAGAGGGAGGAGAAACTGCCAAGGCAGACAGGTGGCTCATGGCTGGACATAAGCCTGGACCAGTGGTGCAATTCAAATGAATTAACAACCGGTTCTATGACATCATAGCCGGAGCCAAAAAAACCACGAAGCCAGCCAAGGTAAGCGAGTGGGCAGGTCCCGGCCATTTAACAATCAGTTCTATAGAACCTGGGCGAACCCCCTGAATTTCACTACTGGCCTGGACCCTGTCAGTGGTGTGGGATCTCAGTCCATGCATGGTCAGGCCCTAACATGTGATGGCAAGCCTGATAAATGTCCTTTACATTGGGCCTCTAAATTTTTTTTCCTCTGCTCTATGTTTAAACTTAGGGGGGCTGAAATTACCATGATTTGCATTTTGCTGGATGATACACAAAAGTGGCATCATTTTCTGTGGCCATACAAGAAAAAAAAAAATCAAGAATAAAGAATAAATATTAGCTGAAGTACATAGTTCCTTTGCCCAGAATACAGCATACCATGAATAATAATCCCTGACCGCATATTCATTCCCTATGTTCCTGCATAATTTTTGCATCTCCACTGTCTTGAAAAGACAATGGCACGGTCTGACTTCTCAAACAAATGAAAGTTTATTTTATGGAGTACCACATCAACTTCTAAAATATATATTTGTCTCAAATGATCATCAGTGTTGTCGTACTGGTGCCATAGCAAACATTGGCACAGGGATGTTTAGCACAATATTTATACTATTATCATTTCTGTGCTTGCAAACATCCCTGTGCCAATGTTTGTTATGGCGTCAGTCCGACAACAGTGATCAATAGGACTTCTAGCAAGTTGTAGTCAGTTATACAACCTCTGACACTGCATACTGGCTAACTTATCATTGCTATTGATAAACTCATGGTCTTCTCATCCTTTTGCAATGTGTAAAGGTGGGAGAAAACGCTGTTATTTTTTTGTGTGAATTTCAGTATTTTCCAAAGATAGAAGTGCAGAAAGCAGTGTTATGTGCCTTGATTCAAAATTTACATTAAAATGATAAAAGTGGCGTTATGTGTTTTTATTTCATTATCACCGTTTTCTCCCACATCTATGTAGGTAGCAACTGACATACCAATTTTTACGCTGTTTTATCTGTCCATCTATTACTGAAAGGAATAGAAACAACAGTATAAAAATCAGTAGCATTTCTAGATTTAATACCGTAATAAAATGCACTGCAAACAATGTTGGGAAATATCTTTGTACCTTTGAACGCAATCTTTTATAAATAGCTAATATGACCTTGTTATCCATCTCATTTCCCATAACACATTCTCTTCATAAATCTACTAAAAGCACATCTAATGGATATTATATTAAGAAGAAGCAGTTCTCTGTCAGCTAAAATCCAACGTATCCCTTCTAAACCTGAAAGCTAGATGCCATTTGCCTAAAGGATAACATGCTATTGAAGGCCAGAAAATATATACCTTAAGGCTGAGCGTGATGATCTACACTAAACCAATTTGAAAACCTTCCCTTGAGCATGCATGAAACCCCAGGCAATTGAAAGATGATGCATGGGGTCAGTACATCATATGGTTTGTATGTGTGTGTGAGCTAGTGCTAGACTAAAAATTGTGTCAGGAAACCTGGAGAGAGGGTGGATTGATAAAAGGTTTGGAAGGAGAAAGTAGATGGTTTATCATAACACTTCTGAATTTTCTGAAATAGAGATAAAACATTAGGCTGTTAGACCTAGCTGAGAAAAGCTCAATGCAATTCACAGGGGAGTGCAAAAGTGGTTTTAAACATTTTCTTCGGGTAGACTTTGAACTGAGTCCAGAGAGAGAACATTTGGAGCCACTTATCCAGTGCTTTGAATCATATCAAATGCTAGTGGTCCATCAGGGATGCATTGCGGATTGGGCTTTGTGTCATGCCGTGATGACACCGACATTCAAAATTGAAGGATTTAAAAAAATATATATTTATCTTTCATTTCCATTATCTGATCCTGGGAGACTGTATACTTTCTCAGCTGGGGTCTGGTGGTAGTTTTGGAATGGAAGAGAGGGGAACACACTGAATTCAGACAAGATTCTGAGAAAGTAATTCTGTTGGTTGTTGGTTGGAGATCTGATGACCTGGGAGGAGTAGTGAAATTTGTCTCACACACGTACACAAATATTTACCCCTATTCACAGATTCACACACAGCAGAGCACAGGGACAAACTAACCCTTGAACCTTGATTTGCTTATAGCCAGAGGATATTTTAAAATTGAAGTTTTACTGAAGTGACCCCACGTTATCTTTGTTATACTCTAGTATTTGATGTGATAAAGGATGCAATCCTAACCTGGAATTAGGCTGGCACAGTTAGGTCAACAAAGGTTGACCAGCACAAGGGACACTATAAAGTATGTTGGACCACTCTTGGAGTCAGAGGGCAGCACACAGACATGCACCATCCTCCCTGACCCAGAGAGTGGTCCGAACATGCTTCACGGTGGCCCTTGTGCTGGCCAAACTTTGCTGGTCTAACTGTTCTGGCCTAACTCCAGGTTAGGATGGCAGCCTGAGTTTATGTGATTCCGAACACAATCCTATGCTTGTCTATTCAAATGTAATCTTCAGTGGTGCTTATTCATAGTGCCTTTAGGATTTGCAGCCTGCCATTGTTTGTATTTGTTTGTGTTGGGGTGGCAGTTTTTTTGCGCCTTTGCAAAGCTATTTGTTTGAAATCTTGTCAAACACTGAGCCACCGCATGGATTTTCCCAGAGAATTGGGAATGGATATCTCTGGGGCTTGCTTTTGATAATCTGAGCAGTTCATTTCAAATATCCAGTGTCAAGATTGGGTTTTTCATCTCCTCTTCCTTCACCATGTGCTAGGGGCTGGGGTACTGCTTGCTGAAGCTTACTTTGGCTTATTATTTTGAAGCATTTTATTTGAGGAACTACAGCTTGCCAAGATTCAATTGATCCAAAAGCAAAGAATTCCAATTATTTTATTTCCATTTACAATTACTTTAGATGGCAGTTATGCGTTGTTTCTCTGTGCATCCTTTTTAATGTCCTCTAAAATAAGGCCCCTTGGTCATCATAATCTCACACAGTGATTGTCAACCTTTTTAATCTCATGGCACACTGAGAAGGTGCTAAAGGTTTCAAGGCATACCATCAGTTTTCAGACAATTGACAAGGCACACACTGCCGACCTGGGACTCACATTCCCCAATGGCCCTACTACTATACGATCCTCCTGAAACACACCTGCAGACCGTTTGCAGCACATCAATATGCCACAGCAAAGTGATTGAAAATCACTGATCTAATAGTTGACAGGCATGAATCCTTGTGGACTGACTTGACAACCATGAAGTGTCATTGGGAAGAAAAGTTGACCTGGTTATCTTATTGAAAACAATGGGTTTTCAGTGCATCAGAGGTTGATCAAGTTGGGCACTGGCTCATTTGGTTGGCCAACCTCTGGACCATCAAGAGGCATGTGGGGGGCACCACAAGGGACACAGCCACATGGCCCCCAGTATCCAGGTACTAGCGATACTTGGATGTCAGCTACAGTGTAATTCAGCAGCATCAATAGAAAAATGTAACGTTTTTTATTGGAAAACAGCTTAGCATTACATGGATCCAACTTGCCAGAGTACTAAGTACTAGGAATGTTTTTTTAACTCATAAGTTTCCCTTAGGATTTAAGAAGTCACGATCTTGATTTAGGCCTCTGCATCTTGAAGTAGAGTTTTCCTCCCCAGTTCGATGCACTAATTGCCTAGTAAATGATCTCCGCACATGTTTGACAGCAAGAAGAAATTATTATTCCATAGTGTGAGAGGTTATGACCTTAAGAGCTGGATAACAAAGGCAACGTCATTTTTAATGAGCTAGGACCCATTATATCCCATGTTATTTTCTTAATTGCTTGATGCGCATGATCAGAAATTTGACATGGGAATAAGTTAGTTTTACCGAACAGAAAAAAATTCCACTTTTGCAGAAAAACAAAACATAGCTGCCCCCTTCTTTGTATCTTGTCAGGTTGATAAAAAGAAAGGAAAAACACATCTCACTTTTTCTTTGTTCACTTGATATTTTAGTCCAACATTCCAATCAATAACTTAATAGCAAGGACTGCAGCCTTTTGGTCCCTAAGTGAGAGCTGGCATTTAAGTAATCTAATCAGCACAGAACATTTAGATCTATGGAGCAAACACTATTGCACTTACTGAAAAGTTTAAAAAAAAAAAAAAGCAGGATATAGACTCAGACCAAAGGGAACATTTATCATCCTGAGCTGTGCCTTCTGCAGTTCGTGCCTTACCTAAGAGTGCTCTGTTTTATAGGATCATATTTATGGGTAAATAAACACCTTAATTTATCAAGACTTTAGCTCATCAAGAGTTTGCTAACAGACAAGGTAATCTTTTTTTGAGAACCGCTGAGTTACACAGAGGACATGGCTGTAGCTGCATAGCCCTCAGTTTACATCTGAACATCACAGCCATCATTTGGAGCTGTTTGAAAGAAACCTGAGATTGGCAATTCAATCCAAATATGTTGATTGAGCAGTCAGTCTGACCCACTGAGTTTAGTGGGGTTTACTTCCTCGTAAGTATGCATAATTGCACAGTGCTTGTTTTATCACATTTTATCCAAAACCTATAATCTCTGTTGCTCATTCTTATGGCAGAGGCAGGGTGGAGAGTAGGCAGGCCCATGGGCAGGGCATTTTGGGGAGGGGAACAGAGGCCAGATCCTAATTTTCATCTCTGGCCTGAGCGGTCCCAATTCGGCCACTCTGAGTTGTGCTACTAATTTTGTGACGCAGTTTTGAGTAGCCCCATCTGGTAGCTGCATGTTACATGGGGGAAGGTGAATATTTTCCCCTTTCCCTGGGAAGAGCGACAGCAGGGCTGGATATGGGGCAGGCACGTTGGCCTGTCTATTCCAGCCCAGGGTTTGGATTGTGCTGCCCAGGAATCAAAAGGTTTGAGCTCTTATAATTGTGCTTCCTCTGTAAATGTTGTTGTTGTTGTTCAGTCGCTAAGTCGTGTCCGACTCTTCGCGACCCCATGAACCACAGCACGCCAGGCCTCCCTGTCCTCCACTAGCTTCTGGAGTTCGCCCAATTTCATGCTCATCGCTTTGGTGACACTATCTAACCATCTCATCCTCTGCCGCCCCCTTCTCCTTTTGCCTTCCATCTTTCCCAGCAGGAGGGTCTTTTCTAAAGAGTCCTCTCTTCTCATGAGGTGGCCAAAGTATTGGAGCTTCAGCTTCAGGATTTGTCCTTCCAGGGAGCAATCAGGCTTGACTTCCAGTAGGATTGACCGATTGGATCTCCTTGCAGTCCAGGGGACTCTCAAGAGTCTTCTCCAACACTATAATTCAAAAGCATCTATTCTTCGGCGCTCTGCCTTTCAAACCTTTTTTGGCAGAGTGATGTAAATGTTAGGTGACTGCAAATAGCTTTCCACAGTCTGTTCAGCTTTTTGAATGTGATCTGCTTAGCAGGCCATCTCAGAGCAGCCTAGATCCAATCCTCAAGCCATTTACACTGAAGCACTCTCATTCACTTCTGTAGAGTGAATGGTTTGGCAACTACCATTTGAAAAGCTGGAAATGAGTCAACTCAGACTGAAAGTAAAAGCATGAAATAAAGGAGAGATCCTTCCAGGGCACAGCCAAATCTCATTTGGAAATTTTACATTTAATAGGGAACAACAAATCAAAATAATAGTAGTCTGTAAGATTTATCCTTTTGACCTTTTAGCTTTATAAAAGTGTGGATTTTTTCTCTCTCACATGAGATAAATCCAATTCTTTTGCAGTAAAATTACTTGTTATGAAAGCCAGTCAATACTTCACTAAGGAATTTTGAAGCTACAGTATGCTAGTAACAAATTAGCACTTTGTTTTAAAAAGTGGGAGATTAATATGCTAAAAATATTATGGGAAGAAACTGGAAATGCAGAGGCAATAACAGGATACTTGGAGCAGAGGTGTAGCTAAAGAAGTGCAGGGGGTGCAATTTCACTGGGCAACAAGCTTTAGGGGGCAGCAATCTGAGCTAGACACTAGTGGCCAAAATCGTGAAAACTTTGGTATGTGTCAATAATACCACCATGTTATATACCATTCGATGCAGAATTTAATGGAGAATGCAATATAACAAACCAGAGTGTAATATCTTCATGCTATCAAAAGTTATGGCCAAAAACCCAAGAAAATGAAAATACAACTGTGATGTCAGTTCCTATGACAAATAAATGTTCTATTCTATTCTGTTCTATTCTATTGTAACGTCGCTTCCATTTGCCCTCAGTACCGGGCTACACTTTCATTAGCTACGCCAGCAACTTGGAGCTTCTTTCCTAACTTCTGACAATGGTAGATTGCTATGCATAGTTTTGCAATATCACCCTGGCTCTACTAGTCAAATTTATTTATACCACCACCCATAAAGTTTGGGACTTTATCAGCAAGACATTAAGCTTTTGGAGGAGGGAAAGTGCAAAAAGCACTTGGCATTAAAGAGTCTTTTGGTCAAATGAACTTCAGAGATATTTGCCCTCCACCACACATACCAGATGTTTTCCTGGAGTCAGGATCTTTATCTCCCATCAACTGCAATGCAGCATGATTACAAGTGGTAACAAATTGTTGGAAAAGGAGGTCCTAGCAATCAGAGCAATCAGCAGACAAACCTTTTCCTTATGGGAAATTCCACCACCCAGCTAGTTTGCTTCTATCAGTAAACACACACAGAATGGGAGGCAGTTAATATTTTAAAGAAATACCTTACTCGTATTTTATACAGACATGCCCTGGTATCCACTTGGGTTCTGTCCTGACCTCACCATGGATACCTGAAACCGTGGATACTGAGGACACCTTTTTAAAGATAGGGGAACATCAGTGGTTTTGCTGCAATAAGATAAAAAAAGACATTTGTTTAATGTTCCCCTATCTTTTTTATAGGTGTCCCAGGATCCATGGTATCTATGGATAACTGAAGCTGTGGATACCAAATCCGTGGATACCAGGAAGCACCTGTAGTTGTATATGTATCAGCATCTCCTACAACTTATGGAAGAGAGAACCCTATAGCTGTTGTCTCTCCATGTGTGTGTGTGTGTGTGTGTGTGTGTACTGTATGCCATTATGGTGGCAGAGCTTTGAAGTCTGCATCCTTTTCCTTTGGTGGTCAAGGAGAGAGAGAGAAAGAGAGGGAGAAAAGGTTATATCTCCTCTAGGTATCTTAGAGGGAGAGTAAGAAAGTCTTCGGTATCTGGACAGTATGCTGTGCCCCAGAGTCCTGGAGGCAGCATGGCACCCAAATTCCAACACAAATAGAATAATTCAGAGGTTAATTCAGAGAATAATTCACAACAGCCCAGCCAGGGAAGCTCTGTATCTGCTCTCTTAAGGAGCAGATGGTTAGGGATAGGTTTTTTTTCTTCATTGATCAACACAGAATGCTAAACAATGAAAATTTCTACTCAAAACAAAATCTAGATCAAAATGCAAAATAACACCACTTTTGTGTTATTTTTGACACACTTTGACACAAATTTAGATCAATTTCACAAACATAACACTAGTTGTGTTTTCGTTTGACACAGGCTCCAGTCTTCCCTATGTGCTCTTCGGATCTGTGCCTGCTAAAGACTGAGCGTAGATCTGAGGAGACCACATGGCCTGAATCGGGGCTTCGAGGCATTGCGGGTGGGCTTAGGAGGTGGCTTAGGAGGTGGCTGTACGTCCCACCCAAATCCCACTCCCAGCCTCCCTCCCAACCACAAATCTCCTTGCCGCCTTGGCACGGAGCCTCCCTTGCACCAACCAGCTTCAGTTGGTGTGAACCCCGTTGCACCAACGCTGCACAGTCTATAGGATTGTGCTGTAAGTTTGCTTTGGCTTTAAGATTCCTTGTGTTGGCAAATGGGTTCCCTGGATGGTACACAATTTAATGGCTGTGAAAATTATGAAGGATATAGAACAAAGACTTGCAAGAAGGTGACACAGAGGCAGATGTGTGGTCTTTATACTACTTATACCCACAACTGTGGGTTTCTCCTTTAGGGTGCAACTCCTTTAACCTGGAGTTAGGCTGGCACAGTTAGGCTAGCAAAGTTTCGCCGGCACAAGGGAAACCATAAAGTATGTTTGGACCACTCTCAGAGTCAGAAAGACCAGCATACAGGTGTGCACCATCCTCCCTGAGAGTGGTCCAAACATGCTTTATGGTGGCCCTTGTACCCGCCAAAGTTTGCTGGCCTAACTGTGCCAGCCTAAGATTGTGCCTTAATTAGAGGGCATCAGGTTAAACCAGTGATTCTGTGAGCCTTAGCTCCTTGGGAAGCCTGGAAACCAGTCACAGGGGAGCCACAGAAAACTCATGGAAGAAAATACCACCCTACAAAACATATAGAATTGTAGTCCTAATGGGGAGCCGCAGCCAGGCCAAGCCGCTAGTCAAAAAAGTTTGGGAACCCCTGGGTTAAAAGATCAAGCATCACTTATCTGACCTGATGGGACAGTCAGTCAATGACACCATCAATCCAGAACTTTCTTCAGTATGACATGCATCTTTTGATTCAGCTGTTGCTATGATGCTGACTCATAGACTTTGATGGCCAAGTGTGATACAATCTGCCTTAAGACTTTTCCCTGTGCACCCTGATGATTTTCACCTTTTTAGGTTTTACATTTGAGGGCAGCTTTAGTTTTCACTAAGTATTGCCTATGGGTTGCTCCATCTCTTTTGGAACTTTTGAATGTTCACTATTCTTTTCGGAGAGGTGCCTGAAGGTAACGTCTGGTGTTTTGGATGATTCTTTTGTTTACAGAAGGATAGGTTGTCTCTGATCACACACTGAAGATGTTTGAAAGACTGGGTGGTGATCTCTGTACTTCTTAACATAAGAATAGCCCCACTGGATCATGCCCAGGCCCCTCTAGTCCTCTGTCTCACAGTGGCCCACCAGATGCCTCAGGGAGCACACAAGGCAACAAGATACAGTCAATCACAACCTCAGTATTCATGACCTCACCCACCCAAGAGAGCAGTGGTATAGCTACCTATGGGATGGGGGTGGGCCATCCTAGGTGCCATCCTTGGGGGGGGGTGTCATCACTGCACCCCAAAATTTTAAAATCATGGTTTTACAGAGTAATACCATCATGCTATATACCATTCAATGTGGAATTTCACAAGAAATTCAATGAAAAACCTGGAGTATAATATCTTTATGCTATCAAATATTATGGCCAAAAAACTGAAAAAAATGAACTTTTTATGTAAAAATCATGGTTTGTTAAAATCACGGTTTTTAGGAATAATACTATCGTGTTATGTGCCATTGGATATGGAATTTCACAAGGAATTCAATTAAAAAAACAGAGTGTAATATCTTTATTCTAGCAAAAGTTATGGCCAAAAAAAACCAACACTCATACAACTTATGAGTGGACTGTCTTATGCAGGAGTGTCAAACATACAGCCCAGAGACCTGCACAACAAGTCCATGAATGAGACCTGCAATCTGATCCTCATGCTGCTTGCCTTTACTTGTCTTCTGCCCTCTGGCAGCAATCAAGCAGCTACAGTCGCCGCAACCATTTCTATGATAGCAATTGGTCATCCAGGCCAGCAGGGGGAGCCGAGATTGAATGAGTTTAAATGAAATTGCCCCCAGCAAAGGCACAGAGGAAGGCCAGTGTAGGAATGAAGAGCAAGCAAAACCTAGTAAGAAGCAGTTGTGTGTGTGTTGCTCATGGAGCTAGAATTCACTGGAGGCGGCATCCCTTAAGAACTAATAGGAGCGAAGTGAAGCCAGGGGGCGGGCTTAGCAGCCATGTTGGTATACTCAAAACAATCCTCATTCCAAGCATTTCAGATTGCTTTGCTCATACTGTTTAGGACTGAATAGTTTATTCCTGAAATAAAAACTTACGAAAATAAAAACATGTGATCGTGTAGAAACATTATTGGTAACCTTATTATGATTTAATATGCAATTACAAGGTTAAATTCCTCATAATTATATTACTGAACATACCTGACGAAATGCTACTTGCTGTCTATTTAAACTCGGATTGCACTGTTTTGACAGACTTAGTTTTTGAAATCTACACAAGCAAAAATAAAACGGTCATGCCCCATAAAAAAAAATTCTGATAATGTTCAGAATTTCATAAATATTACAGTAGAAAATGAAAGGCGGAAAAATAAAGTGTGAACGGGAAGGAAAGAGAAAAAAAGGGGAGGGTGGGCAAAAATTAGATAAATATATAGGAAAATTTCATTAAAATCTCTTCATAACACAAGTAGTTGTCAATATGAGAGTAATTCTTTTTTACTTCTAGACTATTAAGAGTATTTTTTTAAACTTCTACACTCACCCCCAAGAAAAACAATGGGCTATTAAGAATATTTTTTTAAACTTCTACACTCTCCCCCCCCCCCCAACAAATTCTGTTAATGTTCAGAATTTTGAGAATATTACAGTAGAAAATGGAAGGCGGGAAAATAAAGTGTGAATGGGAAGGGGGGAAAAAGGAGGGGGGAAATATATATATATATTTACCTTCTAGACCATTAACAGTGGGTGTCAGAAAATGGTAAATAAGACTGCTAGGAACAACAAGAAATTACATAGCTTCAAAAATAGTGCACTCACTGTTTCAGTGAACTGTAGTTTTATTGAACCGATGTAATGTGAATACATGAATCTTTCCGTGGAAATTAAATCCCATTTTTCATACAGCGATTCGCACACCCGTATGCAGAACACGCAGGCATGATTAAAGAGGTTGATATCAACTTTTACATACGTGCAGGGAGATTTTTATTCGTGAATTCGCGGCAATCCTCCTTTGCGGCAATGATCTGAGTCAGCCATATTGGTCTACCCAAGGTGGCTTCAAGAAAATGACATCATGTCGCCTTCAGTGAATTCTAGCTTCATGGTGTTGCTGTTAATTCCCCAGGTCTCCTTCCTGGCTCTTACTGTATAGAGGCTTCAATACAAGCCTCTTTCCTTTTAAAGCCTCAGTAAGAAACAGCAAAACGGTGATGGGGATTGTGGGAGTGAGAGGGAAGCCTTTGGCTACAGGGCAGTCTCTCAAGAGCTCAAGGTTGAGCATTCTTGATTTTAAGAACGTTCTGCTTTAAAAGCAGTTAAGCACTGTTGGGAATGGGGCTTTCATGGAAAGAGGGGCCACTTTCAGTGAGACATAACTCTCATGTGCAGGACTGCAGAACTGAAGTACTTTGAAATGGTGAAAATGGCTTGTGAATCTCTTTGCGGGGGGAAAAAGGGGGGAAAAGGCTTAAAAAAAAGAAATTAACATTTGTTAGGAATATGCACCATATGACAATCAATGCCACGTACTGAAAGTAGTACTGAAGTAATACACAATGCTTTGCCAGCACAGAATTTTCTTTGAAAATATCCGAATTAAAAATAAACCACCTGTTCAGAATGAAGCCAGTATTTGCAAATCTCACAAAGTGAGCAGGTGAGGATCCCACCTATCTACACATTTAGAAATTGTGTATACCTTACTCTCAAGGGAATAAGGTGAAACATGTCTTTACATCAGCAGTGATAAGCTTGTTATATGTGGCACAATCCTGTTAAACTATCATACGATTTCCATAATTGGGACTTTACTGGTCATTGTGAATGTGAAATTGACTTTAAATGTCTAGAGATCTCACTGGGGTAATCAATTAGCTATCTTAATAAAAAAAAATCTTTTTTGCTTCCTTCCTTCCAAATTAGGTCAAAATAAGTGAAAGTTAAATATTTAAATGTGTGCATATTCCTGTGCGAAGAAATGACTTTTGAAAGGAGGGCTTATTTTGGAAAATAAGCACATTGGAACAGTGGTGTTCCTATAAGATGGGATAAAATGCTAAGTATTGCAGGAGCCTGAGCGCCTATGTAACATGGCCCGTCCCCGTCACTTCCAGAGTCATTTGCTGCTTGGAGAGCTGACTTGGAGGCTTTGCTCTTGGGGCTGCAAATGGCTCTGAAGGTGAGGGGGTGGGGCTGCTTTACACAGGAGCTCAGGCTCCAGCAACACTTAGTGTTCCATCTGTTGTTGTTGTTGTTGTTGTTGTTGTTGTTGTTGTTGTCGTCGTCGTCGTCGTCGTCGTCGTCATCGTCGTCCCCTGTAGGAAAGGCACTGCAATGGAACTCTTGAAAGTTATGCTATGCCATTCTATTGCAATGCAATACACACTTTTCTGGGAGTACGCCCCACTCAATGGGAGTTACTTCTGAGTCGACATGCCTAGGATTGCATTGACAATGAAATAACTACATAGCAGATTCTTCATTAGAACAGGATGCTGCTGTGCTAAGGGGAATCTCACTTGCAAAAATTTCTGCATGCCTTCTTAAAACCCAGTGATGTGGATTGCATCCAAAGTGAGGCTGCCATGACCAAACACTACTGAAATCAATGACACAAACTGGTTGTGACTTAAGTCCTATTCATTTACTTAGGGACCAATTCTATCCCAGGCCAGCAGGTACAGCAATTTAACATCCTGTGGGCAGGCTGGGGACCAGCCAGGCAAGAAAAGTAAAGAAAATGTTTACTTACCTCCTCTGTTATTCCCTGGTCTCCTATGGACCTACTCAGCTCTATGCCAGCTATTTTACTAGTGTAGATGTGTTAGGGCAGTGGTATTCAAATTTTTTAGACTGGGATCCACTTTTTAGAATGGCACTCATATCTGGACCCACCGGAAGTGATGTCATGTTGTGGCAGGAAGTAACATCATCAATCAGGACGTGCTGTCATTGTAACATAATAAAATGACACTCCTGAAATGCAAAATAGCATTGTAGGATTGCAGCAATTGTACAACCATGAAACATTCCTGACAGAAAGCAGGATTAGGACAAAATATGTAAAAGCAATGAACTAAAACCAAATTTTTTTTAAAAAAGACCGTCACTTGAAAATTCAAACTGTTAACACTCACAAAAAGAACATAGCAAGAGGAAGGTCTGCAGTTTCCAAGATGGCTGCTCCCAGCTTTCCGCAAACCACCTTACATCAGGTTGCAACCCAGCAAATGGGTCCTGACCCACAGTTTGAATAACACCATGTTAGGCTGAAGGGGGCATGTGGAGCTCCAGACCCCTGGGATATTGCTGCTGCTACGACCCACCCCAACTTGCTCCCAACCCACCCTCAGCTGGGCCCAATTCTCAACTTCATTTGCTGCTGGCCCACCAATAAACCTGAGCTAATTTCTATTCTGTGATTTGTTGCTGCTGGGCAACATGCTGACACAGGGCTTACTGGTTGCCATACCGTCAAAGGATAGTAGTAGCCCAATCCTATGCAATCTACTAAGAAGTAAGTCCCATTGTGTTCAATGGGGGCCTTCTCCCAGGAAAATATGGACAGGATTGCAGCCACTCCAAGGCGATGGTGACCCAGATGATATGATGGGGGACAGCAAGATCCGCTAGCATATTGGGGGCATAGATCCGTGGGATTGTGGGCTATTAGTCACGGCTAACCTTTTTGGGAAACAACATTTTTTCCCCTGGGTCCCCACTTGTAAAAACTATAAGTGCCATAAAAATAGATTCTCATTTGTGAATAAAATGGCTTCTCAATAGGGTTAAGGGAAGCAACAAACCCTGATTCAGTCTTTTAGTGCAATGTAAAGCAATTTTCTGCAGCGGTAAATTGCTGTCAGTATGTAAGACATGAAAGAAGCCAAGTTGTGTCTTAAATTAATCAAAACATCTTGATTTGCAATTTGAAACACAGAATGACAGGAATTAAAAAAATATAATATGAAACAATACAAACAATGAGGCAGCCTGTGCATATTTTATAGAAAATTAAAGACTGTGGGAGGAAAAAAAATGAGCAATCTAATCTAAATATTTTATAAGCTCTTATACATGGTGAGAAAAGGGAATTTATGTTTAGTTTCTGATGTTTTATAGAGGCAATTATGTTAGCAGAAGCTACCATATTATAGATATTGTAAATATTTAGAAGTCTTTTTTAAAGGCTTTTTTTTTTCCAGGAGGAATCAGTTTACATGCCAACACAGGACAGGGTCCAAAGATTATTCAGAGAGTTACACTTATTTTGACAGTTACTTGGTTATGGATCAAAATCAACAAAGTCAAACCAATTTAACAGGGAGATAAATATCATTGAAACCACTCACTTCTGAGCTGCACAGCACTTTTATGCCAAGGAAGACAAACTGTAGGCATGAGTGCAGAAAGGTGGACAAATACAATCTATTATAGGTGATGTTCGAGTTGCCACCTGATCTGTTTTAATGTGATCCTCCCTTCAAGAAAAAACTCTCCTCCCCCCTTAGGTTAGTGAACAAGGACCAGCTCATGTGACATGTCATGGATATCAATGCATGAAGGGGGTGGTAGTGGTATAGCACCTGCTAGCTCGAACCCCAGTTTCTATCAGAAGCTATAACCTCTATTGTTGGTGAACACCCAGAGAACACTGGTCAGAACCAGTGGACACACCCCTGCCCATCTCCATTCATTCATAAGAACATGCATGTTGCATAAGCATGGCTTAGGGTTGCCATCTTTTAATGTCAGTAATACTGAGCTCTTGAGCATGTGGCAGAGCAGATAGACTATACTGGCAAGATGGACCAATCAACTGACTCAAAATAAGATAGTTTCCTCTGGAATTTGGTAGTTAGCTATACCTGTAGGATCTCTGTGGGATCAAGGGAAAAACCTAACAAGGTTTCTTGCAGTTCATGACCCAAGCCTTTTGCAATGTGGCGGCTCAGAAGTGAGGTGAGGATTGTTCTGTAGCAACAAATATGTAATGACAATTATATTTCCTGGAAGCACAAGCTTTTTTGGTACTAATAACTCTCCTACTTGCTTGCCCGGTTGACACACAACTTCCCATTGCATCCCATTTGCTTATTCTTCCCTCTTGCTGTCTTTTGTTGCTTTTACTAACCATCTATCTTAGTCCGAGCCACCCACAGTTGCCCAGATAGGGGCCACGCAGCATGGGGACAGGGGTTAGGATCTGGGAGAAGGTATTCTCCTAGCCCCGGGTTGCGCCACAGCCAGTCCCAACTTATCAACTTGGGCTTTGGATTGCTCTCTTAGGGAACAGCTGCACTTGAAACATATATTGACTGTAGATCACTTTAACTGTTACAGCTTCTTCTTTAGAATCCCAGGAACTGTACTTTGCTATGAGTTGTTTTGAGTTTTTTTTTTTGAAGACTCTCATTTCTCCACACAGAACTACAATTCCCAAGGTTCCTTGGTATGGAAGAATGAACCCATTGATATATGAGTGTATGCTTTCAGTAACATTTTGCAATGACATGAGGAAATGCAATTCACTTGAAGGTGACAAGGCATAAGGTGTAGATTGGGATAGATCTTGACATTCAGGAGTCTGTCCAGGCAAGGAGTCACAGTAATTGATAGTATTTTCTTAGCACTATGACTAATATATTTAACAGGCATTATTCCTCTTTTTCTTTGTTTATGATGATAGGTTGTGGTAGAAATTTGACAGCCTTTTCCTGCATCCTGTTTTAGTTGCTTCTTTCAATTTCTTCTTTTTGCTCTCTTCCCTGTGGAGCAAAGCTTGACAAGAAGCACAGCCTCTATTGGGTCCCAATGAAGCAGACTAATGAAGGAAAAGAAATGGGAACTTGTTTTACATCCCTCTGTGCTGCAGGCTGCATTTCCTTCATGAAAGAGAATTGCACTGTGAATGGTAGATTCTGTCACCCAAGAGATATAGACGTACAGTAGTAAAGAAACAATTGCTAGGAAGCAAATACTGCTACTGTTAAACTAAGAAAGAAGCAAAACATTGCATAAGACCTTGATCAATTAAGCATTGCAGGTGACCTGGTTGGCCTATAAACCACAGTCTGGTGATAACTTTAGAAGGATCAATCAAATTGACACAAGAGCTTGACGTTCTTCAGAACAGGCTGGCTAGAAAAAAAAAAGCTCAAAAAAGGGCAGGGGGAGCTGGAGCTGGTGAAATAACCTCAAAAGGTCTATAAAAGATTGCAAAATTCTTAAAATTGAGTCAGGAGGAATATTGCAGACTCATGTTGATTAACCTATCAAAGGCCCCAATCCTATCCTTGGTTGGACTATCCTATCCAGGGCGCAGTGGAACTGACAAGGCCTCTGTTACAACTGGTGGGCCAGCCGGGTATCGTGGCATGATGGCAAAGTAAAATAAATTTTGGGTCCCCTGTGGTGTCTACTCAGATCTGCATCAGCTGTTTGGCTGACACAAGTCCAAAAGGGCCCAAGGTGAGGACAGTTTAGAGTGGGGTATAACCAGCGGTGTTATGCTGCCGGAACGCTGGGCAGGACATCCAGGTGATCGACAGCCTGCCCGTCGCGTTCCGGAGCGTTCCGCCGTTTGCGTAACGTATGCAAGCGGTGTAATTGGTTACGCAAATGGTGTAACGCTCCGGAACGTGGCGGGCGGGCTGTCGATCACCCGGATGTCCCGCCCAGCGTTCCAGCAGCATAACACCGCTGGGTATAACGGGTTCTGTTCCAGGAACCCCTGTGGATAAGGAAAACAAATGTACAGTTTTCCAGCCCAGAGGGCCTCAGAATTCCTTTTAAAGGCATATAAGCGGCACTCCCAGTTTTGAAGAAAAACCGCAAGTGATCTTTTTTCACTTCTATGCTTCTAACGCTAATGGCCTTTGCGCAGACATGCTTAGCCTTTGCAGGGCTCAGAGCACCCTCCAGAGGTAAAGGGAGCACAGCTCTTCTTACCTCCAGAGGGTCCAAGTCGGCCTGCCCCACTGGTTCGGGGGAACCCGCTGATGCTGGAATCCATGGGTTTCAAATCTGCAGTAAATGCAGGCTGACTGTAGTCATTTATAACACCCCCTGTCACTGCCTAACACATCTTCCAATGGGCCCAATCTTCCCTCTCTCTGCCCCAATATTACCCTCCCCACCCAAAGCCCACTCCCCATACCAATGCCCTGCCACTGTGGGAGCCAGAGGAGCCACTGCCACCCATGCAGTGCCACTCATCATTTCTGGCAGTGCACAACTGTGGCCCTGCTTTTGTGCTGCTGGAGCAGCAGCATTGCAAGAATGCAGTGTGAGTTCCAGCAGTGCAGTACACCGATAGAATTGGGAATAAGAGATTGGACATATAGTTCAAGCATAGAACATTGTGGTAGACGACCCAACTACACCTTCCTTTACTTCTTCTTGTCAGTCCTGTAGCTAATTATTTAACGTGAGTGACACCCACAGCATTTAGTGCACAGCCTCACTAAAATGAGCCACTTTCTTCACTCGTCCTCCTTACTAAAGCCAGCTTGTGAAGTCACTGCGTAGGATCTGGTGGCCCTTCAGCCATAGCATCAGAGATGGTGTGGGTGGCTACAGAGGAAAGGGGAAATAACTGGTCGCCAGGAGGGGAACTCAGAGTTGCTTTGGCAAGTACTACACTCTGGGTGCTTCCCATCTAGTTTGTCTTCTTAATGTGTTCTATAATTCAATATTTTCTGAAAGGGTGTGATTTTTATTGAAGGTGTCTAAGTGTGGGGAGAGGGAGTGACAGTACAGCATATGATGTTAATAGGATTTTATGTGCCTCGGATGATTCTTCTTGTACTTTTTGTACTGGTATCAACCAATTTCTTGTTGGCTGGAATGCTCCCAGAAAAGGAGGACACCAACAATCTGGATCCTAAAGTCTGTACGAGCCTTTTACACTGCCAAGTTAGCAGCCTGGATGCCACAGGCAAGGGAAGCAAAACACTTTGTCCTCAACAAAGGGTCCCCTGAACATGAATTGCGCATGGTAGTTCCAAATGTTGTTTTGGGAATACTAGAATGTTGAGATTTCAGATTACCCTGTTTCTGAAGCTTTCTGTAGGAGATTTACCCTTCTTTCCCCTTTTGTCCCATTTCTGGAAGCTTGGCCTTCTCTGTCCTGAGCCTTTCTGAGGTTAGAAATTTACTACTCACGTCATCCAGGGTCTAGTCATCCTGCCAATGGGGTCATCCCAAGAGCTGCAGCATGATGCCTCATTTCAATGAATGTTCCGATCTGGAAACAATACCTTTTGTTTCTATATTAATCAAACAGTGGCATAGCTAATGGGGTTCAGGGGGTAGCAGTTGAACCAGGCTACAAGCTTTAGGGCGAAAACAACCTGAGCTTGACACTAGTGGCCAAAGTTGTGAAAACCTTGGTTTGCGTAAAATGATACCATCGCGTTATATACCATTGAGAAGGCAATTTAATGCTGAATGTAATGAAACAAATCATGTTGCAATATCGGTATTATGGGTTATGGCCCATTAAACAGAAAACCCTTTTTTAATTATTTATTTATTTCATACATTTAATTTGATTTCGTCATGGTGTGGGGGATTTGCCCTGGGTAGCAGATGCCTTGGCTATGCCACTGATTTCCCTCACTCAGAGGCGGATCTAAGGGGGGCAAATCTGTAAGTTTTGCAAGAAGCCTTACCCTGTCATGTAAATCCCTCCTCTCCCTTGCTGCTGTAGCCAGTAAGCAACGCCAAGATGTTGCTGTTCCCTGTGAGGATTGGCTAGAACAGTGCAGGAGAGGAGTGTTTTCCACTGCAAGGTAAGGCTTCTTGCAAAACTTACAGATTTGCCCCCCCCCCTTAGATCTGCCTTTGCCCTCACTATAGCATTCAACTGCTATAGCTTACAGCTGCCAAAATGGGCTGTGCTGTATGATATGATTGGAGGCGGGTGGATCAGGAAGCTTAGGACAGGCATGGGAAAATATTTTCCATAAACTTCCTGATCACCAATGGTTCTCCTTGGACCTTCATCAGCAATTTAGCTGGTGCAAGACCAAGGAGAAAAACAGGGGCATTTCATGATGCAAGGAAGGGGAATAGCAACCAGCACAAATCACTTGCCCCAGGTGCCACCCCTCCTACTTCAGGCCTGCGTCCTGCCCTCCCTTTTCATGCCCCATCATGCTTTCCCCCAACCCTGTCCATCCACCCTGCTGACTCATTTCCATCATCAGGCATTTGTCACCATGTCCCTGGGCGCAGGGTCTTCATGTCATGTATTATGGCATGTTTTTATTTATATATGTGTATTATATATATATATATATATATATATATATATATGTATGTATGTATGTATGTATGTATGTATGTATGTATGTATGTATTATGTATATATATATTATATATGTGTGTGTGTAAATGTGTATCATAATACATTGCAAGTGTGTGTACATTTTATTGAAATGCCCTGTATATGTTCAATACAGTAACCAACACACGACACATTTAAAACAAGATTTAAAACAAACAGATTTAAAACAAAATATAACCTGGATGAGAAGAGAAGAATGCCTTGTTCTTCCTCATAGCAGCATTGAGGAGAATGGAAAAATCCTTCAAACACATCTAGGCTGAAGCATAGGAATCACTAGCCCACAATAAAACAAACCAAACCAAGGCACACAAACAACAACAGATCAATAATTCTAACTACTGGGACAAGCTTTCCCTCAAAGAATGAATGAGCAATTCACACAAACCTGGGCAAAACATGGCTGTAGCACCTGGTAATCAGTTGTTCTTGCACAAAGATCTCTTCTGAGATTTCAGTATGATGCTTCTCTTTCTTGGATCTTTCTTCTTTGTGTTGGTGAACTAAAGCACATAGGCACTTTTAGCTGGAAGACCACTTTTTTTGTTTTGAAATATCTCTAAATTCCCCTTGAAATATTCCTGAATCGCCAATAACATCAATGTGTATATACAGTCAGTTCTCATTATCTGCTAGGGTTAGGTTCCTGGAAACCCTAGCACAGAGCAAATTTGCAGATACAGGTGGGGCCTTTTTATCTGCGAGTGTTCTGTTCCTGGAACCCTCACAGATTAAAAAAATCCATGGATAATTAAACGTGCAGATTTTGCCCCCCCCCCAACCCACCCAGAGCACAGCTCCAGACCACACCTCCCAGAAGTAACTGGCAATGATATTCTCACCAGTCACTCTTAACCAGTCAGATGTTCTTTACCAGTCACTTTTGGGGACTGCATTGGTATGCAGTGTGGGGATTGTGGTGCAGACTGAAGAAGATTGAGAGTGCAATCCTAAACTGGAGTTAGGCCAGCATAAACTAAGCCAGCAAAGTTTGACCAACACAAGGGCCACCATAAAGCGTTGTTGGACTACTCTTGGAGTCAGGGAGGATGGCTTATGCCTGTGTGCTGGCCTCTCTGACTCCAAGAGTGGTCCAAACATACTTTATGGGGGCCCTTGTGCTGGCCAATCTTGGCCGGGTTAGTTTATGCCAGCCTAACTCAGTTTAGGATTGTGCCCTGGGAAACAATGCTAGAAGGAAAGGGGGCAGGATAATAAAGGGGAACTAGAGGAAGAAGAACTGTATAGACATTCGGTGGTAGGTTTCCCAGAGGTTTCCCATACATACATACATACATACATACATACATACATACATACATACATACATACATACATACATACATACAT